>JXTC01000346.1:315555-341234 GCA_002914845.1 Trema orientale
CCTCCAAGTTATATAATAGACTAAACTACAGTCTCGGGCCGCCTTATCTCTTGAGCTCGACGGGGTAACGATGGAATAAGGTTAGTAACGAGCCCTACTGTGGTAAGAGCCAGTGGGAGGAAAACCCATGGGATATCATTAATTCAGGAAGCCCTGTAGGCACAGTGCTAAACCGGACAATGGGTACAAGACAGGGAAGGGTCTAAAAGAAATTATTTATTCTGAAACATTTAAGCAAGCACGATCATACATTTAATTTATGTCATTGAGCAATAGGTCATCCATTACTTTACTTACCGAGCTGTAGCTCATTATAGTCTTGTGTTGCAGGTAATGATTGAGATGACAGCATGAGCTTGTGAGCTGGAATAGAGGCCCAACCTTGGTGTTGTACATATGGATATTTTGACCACATGTGGGGGCCTAGTTTGTGTATTTTGGGTTGTTTTACAGTCTCTCGATGAAGTTATTTTTAGTTCGTTTCTTTTGGTACCTATTTACTACGTTTTATTTTGTAATATATGTATATACTGATCCACACTATGTTTGTGAGTAAAGTCAGTTATCCATAGAGTTTTAAAGAAAATAAAAGTTTCAAATTAGCCCGTATTTTTAGAAAAACAAATATAGGATTATTTTCCGAAAGTAACGCCTTGTATTTAGAAAGTAACGCCTTGTGTTTAGTAATATGAACATGAGGGCATTACAATTTAGGTTTGGACATAGGTAGAATAACATAAGATCACCTAACGTTGGGTGAGTTTGCATAGGATAGGAATATACCTATGTGACTTGTGCACCTTTGTGTGAGAATTACTAAACTTAATGAATCTAGTCAATTTATGTTAGGAGTAACATATTAGGTTGTCTAGGTATTTTCACTTATGTCTTGGAAAGGAGTTTGTGAATACATTTGAATTCTCGGTTGACAACTCTAGTGGATTAATTAATGTAAGAGGAAAATTAGGAGATTGTATGTTTAAAGGAAGATTGGGGAATTAGTAAACCTAGACATTTTTCTTATAGCTTTCTTTCATTCATTTTGCATGATAGTTTAATTGTCTTTATTTTATTTCTTTAAAATCTATATTTCGGTTGTTTAGATAAAGTTAGGGTTGAGATAATTTTAATACTTAGCATTGAATTAGAAATCAATCCCTATGGGTTTGACACTCATTTTACTTCCATATCTATATTACTTGTGACCGTGTGCACTTACACGAGAATGTGAATTTATAGTTGCACATTCTAACCAAAGAGTTTTTGGCACTGTTGCCGGGGATTGAAACACTATTTCTTTATTAATATTAATACCAATCAATTCTAATTTTACTTCAAACTTTTCTTTTTTTGACTTATTTTGTTTTTTTTTTTTTTTTTGTGAGGTTCACTATGCTAGCCAAAGCAAGATTTTGCCAAAGCCTCACAACATTTTCCCAATATGGCTTGGAACCTTTACACATGGCTTGGGAAAGATTCAAGATAAAGCTTAGTAGAGAACCCAACCACGAATTATGCAAGTGGTACTAACTCTAAATGTTTATGAAAGGTTTGAATCCTACAAGTAGGAATTGGGTTGAAGATAGATATGGCTTTCCAATTTGTGAAGAGAGACCCGGAAATGAAGCCTATCATATGATGGAGGACATGGCAAAGTTTGATTAAGAATATTTTTATTTTGAAGAGTCTTCAAGGGAACTTGAAGAAGAACAACAACAAGACATGTTGGTGAATGAGGAAGTCCAAGAGACCAATGATTTGGCCGCATAATTGGTATATATGAGTATACTACCAACGGAGTCTTGTTTGCCATTAGAGCTACTATCTCAATACTACACTCTCTATAAGCTTGAATCGATGGTAAAGTTTCCCTTTGAAGCCTATTATTCGAAATCAAGGCATTTTGGATTTATGAGCAACAATTGTCTACACGCGGTCAAGCTTGAGGAACATTGCAACAAAGACCCAATTATGGTGCTGTTTGCCACACTTTATGGGCAACAACCACTATTTGATGAGTGTTCACTAGAGTCAAGCCGAAGACTTTAATTCAAACGCTTCTTGGGAGGCAACCCAAGTATCTTTTTTTTATTTCAGTGTGTTGTGCAATCCAAGGCATTGGTGCCACTTCAAGGAGATCAAGCTATATGGCTATGTGCCAATGAGAGGAGTATCCCTAAACTCATTCTTTTGTTCTTTAATTTCCCAATATTTTGCATGCTTAGTTTGGGGATAGGGGTAAACCTTGTTGGATTGTGCTAGTGTGGTTTGTTTGTTGTTGTGTGTTTATTTTCCTAGTGGTGTGATTATGTGTTTGAATAAATAGAGGTATTTTGTACTTTCTTTGATGATTACTATATTCCAATGACAAGAACTTGGGGCGAATTTGTGCATAACTTGTTGAAAAATGTGGATATTAGCTTAGTTTTATGGATAATTTTTATATTAGTTCCATTTTGATTATGAAAGTCTATATTGAGCACAATGCCTTGATTTTTGATTTGTTTATGAATCTAGAGAATGTTTATGTGAACATGACATTTTGATAATCACACAAGTACTAGAATTTGCTTGATAATCTATTGAGGCGAAATCCTAGATAACATTTCACCAAGGAAAGGATTTAGGCAATCTTTGGAACGTTTGAGCCTTTCAAGCTAGACATGATGTATTTTATCCCTATTACACCCATTTTGAGCCTTGTAAAGCCTTTTCTTTTTCAACCACATACACATTAGATTAACCTAAAATAATATCAT
The DNA here is from genome assembly GCA_002914845.1 of Trema orientale. Classification (NCBI taxonomy): domain Eukaryota; kingdom Viridiplantae; phylum Streptophyta; class Magnoliopsida; order Rosales; family Cannabaceae; genus Trema; species Trema orientale. The sequence goes on from JXTC01000346.1 coordinate 318,315, forward strand.
TCAACTTTTATCTATTGAGCATATTGATCGTTTTTATTGAAATATTTTAAGCTATGCTATGTTATGGGAGGATGGGTGGAGTGAAATTGAAAAAAAAAAATAGAGTTATGCACTTATTTATAAAAGAAAGAAACAAGTTTGTGGGTGTGCAACTAAAAAAACGGAAAAAAAATAAAATGAAATAAATGTTGGGCTAAAAGTTTATGTAAGAAAAAGAAATTTTGATTTTCATGGTGTGTGCTTAGTGTGTGAAAGAATAGCTCTACATGAGTCCTAGAGTTAATATGCTTAAGGATGATTTGAGATCACTCTACCTAAATCACCATAACTTCACCTAAGCCAATATTACAACCTTAATGAAGACCTTTTGATCCTTAATGCTGTGTTTATCTACATTAGTAGAGATGGATTTGAAAAGCGAACCTATGGAACTTGATTAATGCTTTTGAGATTTGTGCTTAATACATGTTTCTATAACCTTATCCAGACTTCACACAATGATAGGAGAAAGGCATTTACACACACACACGGGAACTTCGATCTGAGATGGGACTTGCTCTTGAGTTATTCTTAATACCTAGCCAATATTTATACTTTTCTTTAAGTTATGCTATTTTATAAGCTTTCAGGAATCAATTCAAAATTATCAATGTTAGTACATTACCTCTTGTGTATTTTTAGGTGTTTTTCCTTTTTTTTTTTTTTGCTTGAGGACTAGCAAAATCTTAAGTTTGGGGGTGTGTTAACTCCATAAAATTAGAATTATCTACTGTTATTATGCCTTAAGTTTTGCTATGTTCTTATTTAAATTAAGTTGTTTCAAGTGTTTTTCTTGTCATTTTGATGTTTTGTTTGTTTATGGTGATAGGAGAATGAAACAAAGATGTTTGATGCAAAATGAGGTGAATTTGTTCCTCCCAAATGGGTCTTTTAAAACCAATATTATTGAAGTTGAATCCGATACGGTCGTAATGCAATGAAAATGAGGCAAATCAGAGCTCAAACAAAGAAATAGCACACTCGGGAAGCCGAGGTGCCAAACCAGTAGAAAAGTGGCACTGCGGCGCCACCTCTTAGGTAGGTTTGGTGCTGCAGCACCAAAAAAGGCACCGCGGCGCCACCTCCTGTGTCCTAGGTAAAGAATTGATGGCCGAGATCAACTTTTTGACGATCCAAAGGTCCAGATTCAGCCTGCTTTAGGTTTGCACGAGCCACCTCTTTAAAACCCTATCTTTGGGGTTGAAAGAGGCATGTTGAGAGAGAGAGAAAGAGAGGGAGGTAGCCATGGAACGAGAAGAAGATGAAGACAAGGTCCATCAACTCTATTTCTTGATTTCCTCCCCAACATCAACACTATAGTTTGTTCTTAGTTTCTTTTCTTCATTTTTTTGTGAGTTTTTTTTTTATATTTTTCATATTTAAAGAGTGATATTGTTGAGAGCAAATCCTTGAGGGAGGATTCAAGAGAGCGAAAACCAAATTTGGAGGAGGAGATTGACAATCTCCATGAACACGTTCAAGCTCTTCAAAGAGGGGGAATTCTAAAACTCTTTTCTCTTTGATATTTTGTATTTCTTGAATTTATTGTATTAAAATTTTATTGTTCTCAATTTATACCACGAACTAAATTCCTTTTTATCTAGTTTTACTATGTGAACTAACATAGTATTTTGTGTTTGCTTATTTCTCTTCTTTTATTAATAGAATCCATTGTTGAGCTATTTGTTTTATTTTATACTTATTGCTTCTATTTAATTGATCACTAAATAGATTGTTGAATGAAACTTTTATGAACTTGGGAAGGAGAATTTAGGTTTGGACATAGGTAGAATAACACAAGATCACCTAATGTTGGATTAGTTTGCATGAGATAGGAATATACCTATGTGACTTATTCAACCTTTGTGTGAGAATTACTAAACTTAATGAATCTAGTCAATTTATTTTAGGAGTAATATATTAGCTTGTCTAGGTATTTTCACTTATGTCTTGGAAAGGAGTTTGTGAATACATTCGAATTCTCAGTTAACAACTCTAGTGGATTAATTAATACAAGAGGGAAATTGAGAGATTGTATGTTTAAAGGAAGGTTGGGGAATTAGTAAACCCAGACATTTTTCTTATAGCTAGCTTTCATTCATTTTACATGATAGTTTAGTTATCTTTATTTTATTTCTTTAAAATCTATATTTCGGTTATTTGGATAAAGTTGGGATTGAGATAATTTTAATACTTAACATTGAATTAGAAATCAATCCCTGTGGATTCGACACTCATTTTACTTCCATATCTATATTACTTGTGGCCTTGTGCACTTGCACCGGAGTTTGTGAATTTATAGTTACACATTCTAACCAATAGATTGTATGGTGAGGACACCTCCTCATTAACTCCTTGTAGTGCTCCCAAGCTTCATACAAAGACTCGTTATCAAACTACACAAATGAGGTAATGTCATTTCTCAATTTAGCTGTCTTGGCAAGAGGGAAGAACTTGGCAAGGAACTTCTGAGCTAATTATTCATCCCAGGTGGTGATGGATCCCGAAGGTAGAGCATTCAACCATCCTTTTGCCTTGTCCCTCAAAAAGAATGGGAACAAATGCAAACCAATAGTGTCATCACTCACCCCCTTGTACTTGAAGGTATCGAATATCTCTAAGAAGTTCATAATGTGTTGGTTGGGATCATCACTAGGCAAGCCACCAAATTGACACGTCCCTTGCACCATCTGAATAATAGCTGGCCTCAGCTCATAGTTGTTGGCATTGATGGCTGGTCTTCGAATGCTAGAACCGACCCCATTGACTACAGGAATGGCGAAGTCTTAAAGTGGTCTTACATTGTCTTGGTCTGCCATGGTAGGTTGAGGGTTGTTCCTTTGATTTCTCTGTCTTCTAAGCTCCCTCAAGGTCCGCCCAATTTCAGGGTTTAGAGGCAAGAATTAAAGGCTCCTTGCTCGTCTCATACACAAATGTTATAGTTCTAGTACCTGGAATATGTACAAAAACAAAGAAACTTTGAATTAAATCTAAACTAATTGATATTAGTATTAACAAACTATAAATCATCGTGCTCCCCAACAACGGCGCCAAAAACTTGTTGGGCTATTTCTAACACACAACCGAAAGTATACGGGTCGCAATAAGTAATATAAATGGTAAGAGAGTGTCGAATCCCACGAGGAGCAAATGATCTACAAATGCTAAGTACTAACCTAACTAGCTGATAATTTATCCAAACAACAAAAATGGTTGTTTTGAACTAAAAATTAAAATGTAAATTCAATACAAAAGAAATAATAGAAATCAACACTAAACAAACAAAGATAGCTCTATTGTTGAGTCATGATTTGTATCATCAATCCTACTCTCATATTTTGAAGCTAACAAACATATGATTAAGAACTAATGATCTACTTGAGTGTGTAGCAAATTAAATTGAAAGGATTACAAGACATTCAAGATGGATTATAGAAAGGAGCTTGAAGACAAAGATCAAGACATCAAGACCTAGACTAGCATAAGGTTATACATTTAATTCTTGTATTTGAATATTTGTTTACACATTATATGATCTTAATGGCTCAAATTTTTCATATAATTGGAATTTTTCAAAGCTAAACTATCAAATCTATTTATTTACAATTAAAATATAAAATTTATTTTACTCAAGCTTTTAAATTTATTTATGAATTTCCATAATTCCTATATTACTTATTAAATCAATTTATAAAGTCACTTTTTGGAAATAATTGAAAAAGTCTTGAAATAAAATTAAAAATATGCTCTTGGACAGAGTCGGCAGACCGGCAGTGAGAATTGGTCTACCGATTCCTCTGTTTTCTATTTTTAACGGCTTTTTAAAATTCGACCATTACAACTGCACTTTTAACAGTTAGTATTTTCGGTCGACCGAAAGTGAACTTTTGGTCTGCCGAAAATGACAGATTGTCTGTCAAAAGGTCTAAAATGGCCATCTCATTCTAGTCTATATATGGAAGCCTTTTCAACACTTGAAACAACTTTTGAACCTTCCTACATTGCTTTAAATATACTTTTAAGTTGTTCTAATCATCTTTTGTGAATCAAACTTTGAAATCCACTTTTTCACAAAAGTCAATTGAGCCAAACTAGATCATACTTTGTATTCTCATTTATTCTCTCTAGCCTTACCTTGTATCAATCCTTTTATTAGAGAGATTATAGTTGAGAACAGCTGGGGACATAAACAAACCGTCGTGTTTGTTGAACCTCGTAAAAATAGTGTTTTTATTTTTCTATCCCTATCTTTCTTACTTACTTATTTTTGAGCTTGTGCATGCAATTTATCTATTTTTCCTTGTTATTGCTTTTACTTGCTATATTTACTTGATTGTCAAGAAAAGTTTGCAATAGTTTTTAAAACTCAATTCACCCCTCCTCTTGGGTTGGCTAACCTTGGACTTACAATTAATATCAGAGCTTGGTGCTCAATTTTTTAATACTTAACCATTTTTGAGATGGCTAGCCTAAACAATTTTTCTTTTCAATACGAGGGGTTGTCTCCATCCAAACCACCATTTTTTAATAGAAGTGATTTTAACTATTGGAGAAGTCATATGGATATTTATTTTAGGTCCATTGATTTTGATCTTTGGTATATTGTCACTATAGGTTCTTTGAAAATTTCAAAAATAGTTGATGGTAGAGAAGTTGAAAAAGACATAGAAGAATATGATGAAAAAGATAAAATCAACTTCACCAAAAATGGTAGAGCTAGAAATATTCTTATGTGTGGTTTAGATAAGAATATTCATAATAATGTTGAGAAAGCAAGAGATGCTCATGAACTATGGAATATGTTAGAAGTCTCTTATCAAGGAACTAGCTCTATGAAAGAAACTAGAATAAATATTTTTACCAAAAACTACGAGTTGTTTAAAATGGAAAAAGATGAATCTATTTCTCAAATGTTTACTAGATTCACAACTATTATTAACTCCCTTGGTGCTCTAGGGAAAACGTTTCCAAATGGTGAGTTGGTAGGCAAAATTCTTAGAAGTCTTCCTCGAGTATATAGAAGCAAGGTGGTGGCCATTCAAGAAGCTAAGGATCTTAGCAAACTTCCTCTTGAAGAACTTATGGGTTCTCTCATGACCCATGAGATCCTTATGAAGGAAACAAATGAAGATGAAGGAGAGGAGAAGAAATAGAAAGGAATTGATCTTAAAGTCGCCATACAAGAAAGCAATGAGGAAGAAGAAGAATTTGTGGATAGTGAGCTAGAAGACATTGCCTTACTTAACAAAAGGTACAAGAAGTACCTAAATTTTAAAAAGAAGAACTTCAAAAAGAACACCAAAGGCAATGACTTCCGAGAGAAGAAAATGAAGGATGATCCCATTACTTGCTTTGAATGCAAGAAGCCGGGTTATATGAAGAATGAATGTCCCTTGCAAAGAAAAATGAAGAAGAAGGCAATGAAGGCCACATGGGATGATAGTGAAGAAGAAGAATCCGAAAGAGAAGAACAAGAAGAAATTGCCAACATGTGCTTCATTGCAATAGAAAATGAGGTAAGCTCACTTGAACCTAAAATTGAATTTCATGATAGTGATACAAGTAGTGAGTTTAGTAAAAATGATAGTGATTGTGATTTATCATATGAGAATTTATTGACTGACTTCAATGATTTACACAAAAACTATGAAAAACTCATTTTCAAGAACAATGCTCTTAAAAGGAAAATTCTTAATTTGTCTAAATTGTGTTGAAGAATTTACAAAAGAAAAGGAAGTGAAACTATTTTATAGTAATTGTGATATTTTGTCAAAAGAAAACACTTCCTTAAATGACAAGGTTTTAGATTTGACCAAAATTGTCCACAAATTCACAAATAGAAAGAAAAATTTTGATATTATACTTGGTGGACAAAAATATATTTTTGACAAAGGATGTATTGGGTACAAATCTTTTATAAAACAAAAATACCTCAAAAATTATTTTGTGAAAGCTAGTACTAGTGACACCAAACATACTTGCACCTATTGCAATCAAGATAGACATACTAGTTTCTCATGCTTTGTAAAGAAAAATGCATATTTTGGTGGAAAACTAGCTTGGATACCAAGAGAATCTAGAACTAACACTCAAAGACCCAAATTAGTATGAGTACCAAAAATCAAAGTTTGATTCTTATATGTAGGTACAAAAAAAGAACTTTTGGTTCTTGGATAGTGGTTGCTCCAAACATATGACCGGTGACTATTCCTTGCTCTCATCATTCACAAAAAGAAATGGAGGACATGTCACTTTTGGAGATAATACTAAAGGCAAAATTTTGGGTATAGGTAACATTGGTTCTACCTCTTCTCCTATTATTGAAAATATTTTACTTGTTGATAGTCTTAAATACAATTTGCTTAGTATAAGTCAACTTTGTGATAAGGGTTATCGAGTCATTTTTGAGCCTTTCAAATCCGTAATTGAGGATACTTGTTCAAAAGAAATTATTTTTGAATGTGAAAGAAAAAATAATGTTTACACTATTGATATTGAAAAATACTTTAGTCAAGATAAATATTTTTCAGTTTTGAAGGATGATTCTTGACTTTGGCATAGAAGACTTGGACGTGCTAGCATGAGTACTATTTCTAAGCTTTCAAAGAAAAACCTTGTTAGTGGTTTACCTAGTTTACGTTTTGAAAAAGACAAGGTTTGTGATACATGTCAATTTGGAAAACAAGTAAAAAGCTCTTTTAAATCCAAAAATGCCGTTACTACTTCTAGACCTCTGCAACTACTTCACATGGATTTATTTGGACCATTAAGAATAGCTACTCTTGGTGGAAAATACTATGCTTTTGTGATAGTAGATGATTTTTCAAGATTAACTTGGGTTCTATTCATCGTTCATAAAAATGATGTTTTAAACGTAATTACTATCTTTCGTAAGAAAATGCAAAATGAAAAAGGCTACACCATCATATCTATTAGAAGTGATCATGATGACGAGTTTGAAAATGATGAAATGGAAGCCTTTTGCTACAAAAATGATTTTGATCATAACTTTTCTGCTCCTAGAACTCCACAACAAAATAGAGTTGTAGAAAGAAAGAACAGAACTTTATAAGAAATGGCACGTAGCATGCCAAATAAAAATAGTTTGCTAAAATATTTTTGGGCCGAAGCGGTAAGTACCGCTTGTTATATTGTGAATAGAGTTATGATAAGGCCAATTTTGAACAAGACACCTTATGAGCTTTGAAAAGATAGAACACCCAACATTGGCTATTTTAAAGTTTTTGGTTGCAAATATTTTATTTTGAATACTAAAGATAATTTGGAAAAATTTGATTCAAAATCCGATGTTGGTATTTTCCTTGGATATTCTACTACTAATAAGGCTTATAGAGTTTTCAATAAAAGAACCTTGGTAGTAGAAGAATCTATGCATGTTATTTTTAAAGAGTCTAATGCTCTCCATGAGGAGAAAAAATTAGATGATGATGATGTTGTAGGTTTGGAACCAAGTTCAAATGAGCCAAATGCAAATGGGATAGCAAATGAAGAAGGCATCCAACTACAACAAGATCTTAAGGAAGAAAAGGAAAGTGAAAATGGTAACTCTTTTACTCTTCCTCAAAATTTAAAATTCAACTATACACATCCTAAAGACCAAATTCTAGGTGATCCTTTACAAGGAGTCAATACTAGAGCATCACTTAGAAATATTTGTAATAACATGACTTTTATCTCTCAAATTGAACCAAAAAGTTTTAAAGATGCCGAAAATGATGAATCATGGATTTTAGCTATGCAAGAAGAGTTAAACCAATTTGAATGAAGTGATGTGTGGGAATTAGTTCCAAGACAGAAAGACCAATCGGTTATTGGGACTAAATGGGTCTTTAGAAATAAAGTAGATGAGCATGGGGTGATTGTGAGAAACAAAGCTAGATTAGTGGCTCAAGGTTTCAATAAAGAAGAAGGTATCGATTATGAAGAAACCTTCACACTCGTAGCAAGATTAGAATCCATAAGAATACTCTTAGCATTTACATGTCATAAAGATTTCATTCTATATCAAATGGATGTTAAGAGTGCATTTCTAAATGGATATATTTTAGAAGAAGTATATGTAGCCCAACCCCTCAGTTTTCAAAATCATAAGTATCAAGATCATATTTTCAAATTAAAAAAGGCTCTTTATGGTTTAAAGCAAGCTCCCAGAGCTTGGTATGATAGATTGAGTAAATTTTTGATTTCAAATGGATTCACTATGGGAAAAGTGGGTACTACTCTTTTTATAAAAAGAAAAAAGGGAGAAATGATTTTAGTTCAAATCTATGTTGATGATATTATATTTGGTACTACTAATGTTTCTCTTTGTGAAGAATTTTCTAAATGTATGCATGATGAGTTTGAAATGAGTATGATGGGAGAACTCAATTTTTTCCTCGGACTTCAAATCAAATAAAGCAAAGAAGGCATTTTCATCAATCAATCCAAATACATCAAGGATACGCTAAAGAAGTTTGATATGGAGAACTCAAAATCAATGAGAACACCAATGAGCTCTTCAATCAAACTTGACAAAGACGAAAATGGTAAAGCAGTGGATATCACCAAATATCGAGGTATGATCGGCTCACTTCTTTACTTGACAGCTAGTAGACCGGATATAATGTTTAGTGTTTGTCTATGTGCTAGATTTCAATCCAATCCTAAGGAATCACATCTTAGTGTAGTAAAACATATATTGAAATATTTGCATGGTATTATGAACCTAGGATTATGGTATCCAAAAGGCACACACTTTAACATTGCTAGTTTTTCGGATGCGGACTTTGCTGGTTGTCAAACCGACCGTAATAACACGTGTGGCACTTGTCTCACTTGTGTCATGGTTTAGCAAGAAATAAAATTATGTTGCTCTATCTACTACTGAAGCCGAATATATCTCTACTGGCAGTTGTTGTGCTCAAATTCTTTGGATGAAACAAACTCTTATGGATTTTGGAATGAATTATGAACATGTACCTATTAAATGTGATAATACTAGTGCTATTAATTTGTCCAAAAATCTAATTTTGCATTCACGTACTAAGCATATTGATATTAGACATCATTTTCTTCGTGTTCATATGCAAAAAAGTGACATTGTACATGAGTGTGTGTGCACAGAAAAACAACTAGCAGATATCTTCACTAAACCTCTCGAGTATCGTTTTTGCATGATTCGTAGAGAACTTGGCATGATTGATCATAATGAGCTTTACTGATGTTTTTCTTTGTTCAAATGTTGTTTGTTTCATCTTGTATATTTGTTATATTGCCTGTTTGTTGATATTTTTAATGTTAGATTGATCAATCTTGTCATTTTAAATTTGTTTTTATCAAAAAATTGCAGAAACAGAGTTTTTGGCAGACCAAAAACTTTTTCGGTCTGCCAAAAAACTGTCCTGAAAAGACAGTTCTCTCTGGAAGAATCGGCACACCGAAACTGGGCTTTCGGTCTGCTGAAAATGTGCAGTCCCACATATATTTACGGCATTTGATGGTTTTTCTTCATCATTTTTCACATTCTCTCAAACAAAACCTCTCTCTTTCTCACCCTAATATCTTCTCTTCCCATTCCCACTGAATTTTCTCACCAGATCTTTCAATTTTCACCCAACCAAAGTTGATTTCATCACTTTCTTACTCTTGATCTTTGGTTTTCACGCTCCTTTTGCATCAAAATCTAATTTCTCATTCCATAAAACCCTAGAATCTGATTTTTTTGTCTCTATTGTCATCTCTTGATTCTATGGCTCCTAGAAGAGAAAATCCAAGACGTAAAGGAAAGGAAATTCGTCCTGAGGAACAAGAATAGCGCACTAAGATGAGGTTAGACACTCCTCTTCTTGAATCTCCTACCCTTATGACTAGGTATAAAGAAATATTTTCCAAAAAGAGTATTATTTGGGGTAAAACATTCAACTTTAGGGATTTATCATATGTCAATTTTCCTGATTACATTGAAAACATGGGATGGACTGAATTCTGCTCCATTAGGGAGACAGGGTATCCTAGGTTAGTTAGAAGTTTTTATGCCTGTGCCAATATTTCTAGGGGTCAACATGCAATCTATGGTTCCCTTAAGGGAATTAATTTTAAAGTTACAGAACAACTCCTAGCGGATATCCTGAATGTTCCTATGGGTGGTTACAAATTTCCCATTACTAACATTTGGCCTATGATTGAAAACTTTGATCCTCAACAAGCCTTACTTCGTATCTGTTCCCCTGACAGTTTCCAACCCAAGCCTCGTGTCACTGATCTTACTCTAGAGGCTAGGATTCTCTTTCAGTTTGTGTCTTAGAACAAGATCCCTAGAGCTAGTCATAGAGATACACCCACCTTTGGTGATATCTGTTTTGTTGATTCTATTCTTGTTGGAAGAAAGCTGGATTTACATTTCTTTATTCTTCATGAGATGATCAATGCTATAGAGAATAGGAGATCTTCTCTTCCCTATGGTTTCCTTCTCACTCGCATCTTCCAACACTTCAACATTTCGACCATTGATGAGGCTGAACGCAAACCTTGGTCCATAGATGTTGAGATCAGCAACAAAACTTTCAGTCTTATGGGCTTCACTTTTATCAACAATGCATGGGTGGCCAAGACCAGACAGGAATATGAGCAAGAGACGGGTGCTCAACAAGAAGCTGGAGGTAGTGGTGCTAGAGCTACTGAAGGCGCTCCTGAGGAGACTCATGCTGAGGAGGCTCCTACTCCACAAGAAGGAGCTCCTACTCAACGATTTGACTTCACTGAAGCCTTCAACAGTTTGTCTAAATGCCTCAACACCATCCAGCTTGACATTCAGCACCTGGATGACACTAAGCTTGAACACTACTAGATTCTATGAGCTAATGTCAACTCCGTCTGCCAAATGTCAGAAAGTCAATTCTAGATCATTCAAGATCAGCAGGACGAAATGATGTGGATGATGCAATCTTTCTTTGGGCGATTCCCTCCTCCATAGTTTTCTGCATTTTATGTTTGACACTTTTAGATTATTTTATCTCGGTTATTTCTTGTATGAACCTTTTTTTTCCTTTTTATGGTTGCTTGTATAAACTCCTTGTTTGCTTATTACTTTTTCTTTGTTTTGCTACTCTCTCTTGTATTTCTTTTTGATGATATCAAAAGGGGGAGAAGATGTGTATGTGATTTAAATCAATCTTTTCAATTGGTATCTATGAGCATTAAACTAACAAGTGGTATGTGCTAAGCATGACAAAATTATTCATATTTTGGATCCATGAGTAACATATTCAAAATATGCACATCTTACAAGTTTAAGGGGGAGTTTTTACTCTCTTAAATTAAGCATATTTTGAGGTGGAGCTTTCAAATTCTGGTAAGGATGATTTACTTAACTTATTTTAAATCAAATGTTTGTTATCATCAAAAAGAGGGAGAGTGTTGAGTCATGTTTTGCATCATCAACCCTACTCTCATATTTTGATGCTAACAAACATATGATTAAGAACTAATGATCTACTTGAGTGTGTAGTAAGTTAAATTCAAAGGATTACAAGACATTCAAGATGGATTATGGAAAAGAGCTTGAAGATAAAGATCAACATATCAAGACCTAGACTAGCATAAGATTATACATTTAGTTCTTGTACTTGAATATTTGTTTACATATAATATAATCTTAATGGCTCAAATTTTTCATATAATTGGAATTTTTCAAAGCTAAACTGTTAAATCTATTTATTTCTAATTAAAATATAAAATTTATTTGACAAAAGCTTTTAAATTGATTTATGAATTTCCACAATTCCTATATTACATATTAAATCAATTTATAAAGTCACTTTTTGAAAATAATTGAAAACGTCTTGAAATAAAATTTTAAATATGCTCTCGGACAGAATCGGCAGACCGGCAGTGAGAATCGGTCTACCGATTCCCCTGTTTTCCATTTTCAACGGCATTTTTAAATTCGACCATTATAACCGCACTTTCAATGGCTAGTAATTTCAATCCACCGAAAGTGAACTTTCCGTCTGCCGAAAATGACAGATTGTCTGTCAAATAGTCTAAAACGGCTAGTTCTCATTCTAGTCTATATATAGAAGCCTTTTTAACACTTGAAACAACTTTTGAACCTTCCTACGTTGCTTTAAACATATTTTCAAGTTGTTCTAATCATCTTTTGTGAATCAAATTTTCAAATCCACTTTTTCACAAAAGTCAATTGAGCCAAACTAGATCATACTTTTTCACAAAAATCAATTGAGCCAACCGCACTTTCAGTCTTTTGTATCAACTCTTTTATTAGAGAGATTATAGTTGAGTGTTTTCAACAAAACAAAAAACAAATTGTATTTGTGAGGTGAGGTTGACACCGGATTCATAAACAACCTGGTTTAGGTGAGATTGGCACCGGAGTCTAAATAATCCGTGTTTGGCGTGATAGAACTGGATTCAAAGCTATTGTAAAAGTGTGAGTGTGCCTAAGGAGAAAGCACTCGGTGTGTAAAAAGGACGGCCAAGCCCATTCTCTTGATCCGATAGTGGATAGCTCGAAGCGGTTTGCCAAGAGCCGGGGATGTAGACAAACCGTCGTGTTTGTTGAATCTCGTAAAAATAGTGTTTGCATTTCTCTATCCCTATCTCTCTTACTTACTTGTTTTGAGCTTGTGCATGTAATTTATCTATTTTTACTTGTTATTGGCTTTACTTGCTATATTTACTTGATTGTCAAGAAAAATTTGCAATAGTTTTTAAAACCCAATTCACCCCCCCTCTGGGGTTGGCGAACCTTGGACTTACATTTATAACAATGATAAAAGGCCTAGGGATGCAATCTACCCTCTAACTCATTCAATTACTAGTTTTCCTCACGGTTTAATCATCCATTTAGAATTAACAATCGGGAACTCAATGGTAATCACAAATTCCTTTCCAAGATATAAGTGAAAATGTCTAACAAGGTAATACGTTACTCCTAACATAAATTGATTAGACTCATTAAGCTTAGTAATTCCCATATAAGGTTGCACAAGTTACATAGGTATATTCCTATCCTATGCAAACTCACCCTGTACTAGGCAATCTTATGTTGTTCAACCTATGTCCAAACCTAAATTACCCTTTCCAAGTTCATGAAGGTTTCACACAACACATCTATTTAGTGGCCAATTAAATAGGAGCATTAAGCACAAGGCAGAACAATTAACTCATCAATGGATATCAAGGACAAATGAGGAAAAACCAAGCAATGGAATTACATTAGAGATTTGATTACATCCCTAAAGAGAGATTTTAGTTCATAGTTATGCAAAAGAAAACACAACAGAAGTAAGAAAGTTTAGACACGTTCATAGCAGAAAATGGAAGAGCAAAACTAAAGAAAGGGAAAGAAAAACTCTTTTAAGCTTGTGCAATCCCCTCGTCTCCTCTTGAATCCTCCTTCTTCTTATTGCTTTTCCTTCAGAAAATTCTCTCTAACTTTGGTTGCTAGGGTTTTTTGTGACTCCCCATCAGATGAGCCAAAGAGAAGTTAAATACTAGAGGCAAACCAGCCATGATCCAGGAATTCTGTAACATGTTTGCGCTTTGTGGCACAGCGGCGCCAAATTTGGTGCCTCGGCTCTAAGACGGTCAAGAAAGTGGCACTGTAGTGCCGAATTGTGGCGCTTCGGCACCACAAATCCAAGGACACTACACTGCGGCGCCATGCGGCACCACAAATCTAAGGACACGGCACTGCGGCGCCATGGCATTGATGCCGCGGCACCAAGGAAGTGGCGCTGCGGTGCCTTTTCCTGATACGTTGTTCACCCGTCTTCGCTCGCGATTGATCTAACTTGCCATAATTTAGCCTCGATTTCTCTTGAAAAATCGGTATCCTCTAGTCATTGACTCCTCACTTGAAATATACGCCAAAAACAATAAATTCTGATAAAAAGAGCTCAAAGATGAGCAGTTCTTAAGTTTGAAATAATGGTAAAATTAAGTGTAGAATACGCTTAACAGTCTCCTACACACGAAAATAAATCAAACATCAAAATAACACCAAATACATAAGAAACACCTTTATTTTCAAAGAAACTTAGCAAAATCAAAGTAGTAAAACATGAAATAACTCTATTTTCATGGAGTTATTACCATGCTCGTACACAAGCATCATGAATATATGCCTTATGGGCATTTTTCTCTAATTACTATTGTATTTTTTTCCTTCACATCATGCATCATGTCTTTCCCTTTTGTAGTATTAGTGTTTCCTCAAGCTTGCTTTATTCTATATCTTTTCTAAAGAGAAGTTTATAATTTTGCATGCATGACTTTACATGAAAGCTAGAAGTTATAATTTGTCATATTCGTTCTTATGGTTAGCTTATTAAACTTCTGTTCATCTTCTTTTTTAATTCATGACATCTCTAGCTTCCCATGATCATTATCATACTCTCCTTGATTGATTATTGTGTTTTTCTTTTCAAATCCAAGGAATGCAAATTATTCTTCGCTCATGCATTTTTAATGATTTGGTTGTCAGTTTGCCCTTATGTGCCTATTAACATACTTAGTGTTCTTTCCCAAGTCAGGATTGGTATATGACTTGTGCATGAGATTTCTAAATCACTTCTCTTAACTAAGCACATCAAAACCTAACTAATAGGCACATGCATGCGTAGTTGTGCTCTTGTTTGTTTGCCTTACCTCTTGCATTTTTAAATATCGAAGTAAAAAATGCTATAAATTATGGTCACAAAGTAAACTTGATATCACTTATTTATTTGACAAAGAAAGTCCTCTAAAGTATACGAAATTGGAAGGACTTTAGTTGCCTTTTGCAAGTTCACTCTCTTGGAACCTTCAAGACTTTTGCCTAGGAACACTACTCCTAGTCACAGAAGTCGCATTTCTCATGAGGCAAATAATCCTTTGATTTGGGTACCTACGCATTCCCTTTCGGGATGAAAAGTTGGATGACCTCTAGATCCTCTGAGTAAACTTGGAAACTAACTTAGGAAGCGAACACTGCAATAGGGAAAACTCAGCTACGAAGGTCCCTGTAAAGCTCATGCCAATGAGCTATCTCTTGATATGTGATAATTGTGTTTTACACTTACCTTTACTATCCTTTCGAGCTTAAGAATTGCTCGTCTTTGAGATCTTTTTATGTGTTTTGTTGTTTTTGATGCATATTTCAGGTGAGAGATTGTTGAGCGAAGAATGTTATTTTTCGGAGTTAATTTGGAGGTAAATCAAGGCGTTTAGCTGACAAACTTGCACCGTAACAAGAAGAGACCGGCAAAATAGCTCTCAGATTGAATATCACAAGGCAACAAGGTCGACGCCACATTTTGGAAAAATTTGGTGCCACAGCCCCAAAACCATGGGGCCGCGGCCCCAAAGTCGTGGCGCGGCGGTGCCAAATCATGACACCGCGGCCTTAACTCCTCACTGCGGCGCCAAGTTCTGGCGTCGCGGCCTTAGTATAATGGCGCCGCAGTGCCATTATTTCGCGCTGTCGTGCCATGGTTCTGCCAGTCTTGGCGCCACAGCACCAAAAAGTGCAAAACAGGCTACAGAAAACCTGGATTTCACTCGTGAAAGCTCCTCTATTTAACTCTTCTTGCACTCATCTGAAGAGTGGGACGAAAAGGGGACAAAAACCCTAGCAGCCCAAGGGTTCTAAAGCCATTCCAAGGGAGAAAATAACACCAAGGAGAGGATTCAAGAAGGAGAAATCAGATTGGAAAGCTTCAAAAGAGTTTTTTCCTTCCTCTTGTTCTTATTTTGATATTCTATTTTCTACAAATGAATATGTATCAATCTTTGTATAATTGTTGTAATTCATTTTGTATAAACATGAGCTGAACTCCATTCTTAGGGAGGCAATTGAACCTCTAATATAATCTAACTAGTTTGTTTTCCTTAATTATTCTTTATATCGATTGTTGAGTTGATTGTTATATCTTGAGCTTATTGCATCTATTTACTTGGCCAATAAATAGAGTTGTTGAGTGAAACCTATATGAACTTGGGAAGGGAAATTTAGGTTTGGACATAGATATACTATCACTAGATTACCTAGTGTGGGGTGAGTTTGAATAGGATAGGAATATACCTATGTAACTTGTGCAACCGTTATGTGAAAATTATCAAACTTAATGAATCTAGTTAATTTATGTTAGTAGTAACATATTATCTTGTCTAGATAATTTCACTTATATCTTGAAAAGGAGTTTATGAATACATTAGGATTCTAGGTTGTCAATTCTAAATGGATAATTATATTATGAGGAAAATTGGTAGTTGGAGGAGTTAGAGGGTAGATTGCATCCCTAGGTCTCTTATTATTGCTTTAAGAACTATCTTTAGTTGTGTAATTTCGGTTTCCGTTCTTGCCTTTTATTTTGCTATTTACTTTTTAATTCTTGCTCAAAACATTCAATTATTGTTGTTTGGTTAAATTAGAAACTACTTTCGGTTAGTAGTTACCAATTGTGAATCAAGTACTCTCCGTGGGATCGACACTCTCTTACTTACTATATTACTTGTTGCGACCTATATACTTGCAGTTGTGTGTTAGAAATAGCCCAACAAGTTTTTGGCGCCGTTGCCGAGGAGTACGGTGATTTTCTACTTGTTAATACTAATATCTATTAGTTTCGATTTAATTCAAACTTTTTTTCTTTTTTTGTTCTTGTTGTGGATCTCAAGTGCTTAATTTCACTATATAAGATGCACAAGGAGTGCAGAATTTTTACCATTTGATCCTAAGATTGAGCGTACCCTGAGGAAAATTCGAAGACGGAGGAATCAAGGAGTCAACCCTCAAGTAGCTATGGGAGACCAAGACAATGCTTGACCTTTGAGGGACTTTGCGGTTTCTGTCATGGATGGGTTTGGTCCTAGCATTCGAAAACCAGCTATCAATGTGAGCAACTTTGAGTTGAAGCTGGCAATCATTCAGATGGTACAAGCTATGTGCCAATTTGGTGGTTTGCCTAGTGATGATCCTAACCAACACATAATGAATTTTCTAGAGATATGCGACACTTTCAAGCACAACAGAGTTAGTGAAGATGCCATTCGCTTGAGGTTGTTCCCATTCTCCTTGAGGGACAAGGCTAAGGATTGGTTGAACGCCTTACCTTTGGGATCAATCACTACTTGGGATGACTTAGCTCAGAAATTTCTTGCCAAGTTCTTACCTCCAGCCAAGACCGCTAAGTTGAGGAATGACATCACTTCTTTTGTGCAATTTGACAATGAATCCTTGTATGAGGCTTGGGAGCACTATAAGGAGTTAATGAGGAAGTGTCCACACCGTGGGATACCTAAGTGGCTTCTTGTTCAAATGTTCTATAATGGGTTGATGGGCCATTTTAGGACCATTGTAGATGCAGTAGCCGGTGTTGCATTGATAGGTAAGTCAACAGATGATGCATATGAGTTATTGGAGGAAACGGTGGCAAACGACTACCAATGGCCTTCCGAGCATCTCAATCCAAGGAGAACCGCTAGTATCAATGAGATTGAAGCTATTTCTTCATTGGTGGCTCAAGTTAATGTATTGACCAAGAACTTGGAGTCAATGACCAGAAAGCTCGATTCAATGACATTCTATGGAAAGCATGCGGTGCAAAGCTCAGCTGGAGCCTGTGAGCAATGTGGTGACAACCACTTGAGTTCTTATTGCCCTTTGAGTATGGAGTCGGCTCACTTTGTGGGGAACTACAACCAGCAATAATCCCTACTCAAACTCTTACAATCTGAGATGGAGAAACCACCCCAATTTCTCTTGGAGTAACTAGAACCAACAAGGGCAGTCTAGATCAAAGCAACATCAAGAATTTCAGAATCAAGAGCAACCACCACAAGAGAAGAAGCCGTCTATGGAGGAGATACTGATGTAATACATCTCAAAGAATGAAGCCACCTTCCAAAGTCAAGCGGCCACCATGAGAACCTTGGAGATACAACTTGTCTAATTAGCCAATGCTATGACCAACCGGCCTCAAGGAGCATCACCTAGCAATACCGAAGTGAATCCAAGAACTGAGGGCAAGGAACATTGTAATGCCATCACATTGAGAAGTGGGAAAGAGTTATTGAAACTATTGAGAAGCCTACTTCACCCTCTAAGCAAATTATTGAAGAAGTTGTTGAGGAGGAGCAAACCAAGGAAAATGATGGAGAGAAGCCAATCGAAGAGGTGAGTGTTGATAGTCCCTTAACATCAAAGCCATGTCCTTATAATCCACCATTGTCTTTTCCTCAACGATTCCAAAAGAAGAAGCTTGACCAACAATTCTCTAAGTTCTGGGAAGTGTTCAAGCAATTGCACATCAACATTCACTTTGCCGCGGCACTTGAGCAAATGCAGAGCTATGTTAATTTTATGAAGGAGATCCTTTCTAAGAAAATGAGATTGAGAGAATATGAGACCGTCACTCTCACAGAGGAGGGTAGTGTCATTCTTCAAAACAAGCTTCCTCCTAAGCTCGAGGATCTGGGAAGCTTCAACATTCCTTGCACTACTGGTGATCGTTTCTTCAATAAGACATTATATGATTTGGGAGCTAGTTTCAATTTAATGTCATTCTCTGTGTTTCAAAAACTTGGTTTGGGTGAAGCAAGGCCTAAGGCAACGCTCCGATT
Organism: Trema orientale; assembly: GCA_002914845.1. NCBI lineage: Eukaryota > Viridiplantae > Streptophyta > Magnoliopsida > Rosales > Cannabaceae > Trema > Trema orientale. The sequence goes on from JXTC01000346.1 coordinate 336,981, forward strand.
CGCAGATAAGTCTATCAAGTATCCAAGAGAAATCATAGAGAATGTGCTTGTGAAGGTGGATAAGTTGTTCTTCCCAGCTGATTTCATTGTTCTTGATATGGAGAAAGATGAAAATCTTCCAATTATCCTTGGAAGACTATTCTTAGCAACCGGGAGGATGGTCATTGATGTGTACAAAGGAGAACTTACTATGAGGGTGGAGGACCAAGTAATATCCTTCAATGTATTCAAAAAGGCAGATTCTCCGAGAGACATCGATGATTGCTATAGGGTAGACTTGGTGAAGGAGAACATTGAAGACAACTCATTGAAAGAAGCTCCATTGATCAGTCATGAGGCATCTTCCATTCATCCCATTGACATAAAGACAAAGAAAGCTCTAAGGAGTGCACCAATGTTGTGGAAGCCGTACAACCCTCTTCTATTTCCAATCCACCAATTGAAGTCATAAAGCCTTCATTATCTTCCTCCAGCCACCACAAGCCTTACAAGAAAGATACGAGGAAGTGGATGACAAAGAAGAAGAAGCATGGTGATCATTATTTTGAGCCGGGACCAAAGATTAAGGTGGAGAATAAGAGCCTAATCATAAGAATCAAGTTGAATATTCAATGGCTCAAGGAGTACATAGGAGGAGATCTTGATAGAGCTAAACCATCCATTACCTCGCTCCATCCTCCATGAAGAGTAGTAGTGTCAAGCTAGGGACGTCAAACAAGTGCTACTTGGGAGGCAACCCAAGCTTTTGAAGTTAATAAAGAGGGAAGCAAGTTTGAAGTTCTTTTGTTGTGATTGTGTTAAAGACAAAGTGATGAAAGTGTTGGTGGAGGGGCTTGATTGAAGAAAATTTGGGGAAAGTTGTCATTTTGGTGCCTCATGACCTCAATTTGGTGCTACGGCGCCACTCTGGGGTGCCACAAACGGAAACTTGGTGCCCCAACGCCAAATAATGGCGCTCCGGCGCCAATTTCGGCCACAACCCCAGGTGGTGGCACCGGGCCAAAAAAAAAAAACTGAAAATTCTGTTTCCAAGCAGTGGCACCCTGGTGCCACTTTTTGGTGCAGCAGCGCCATCGGCCCGGGAAAAAAAAAAAAAAACTTACCCTTGTATGGCACTGTCGTCGGCACCACCATCAGCCGAAAGTGGTCAACTTGGCAACCACCGCACCTTGGAGGCCGGCTGAGTGGCATTTAATTAGGTAAGTGTTTATTCCTCCTTGTTATTTCATTTTTAGTGCATTAAAGACAATGCACGCTTTAAGTTTGGGGGAAGTTCATAGCGCTTGCCTGTTTTGTCTTCAAGAGCTTTTTTTTGTTGAACTTTTAGATTGTTTCCCTTTGTTTCATTTTAGTTTATTGAGTTTCTTTCTTTCTTTCTTAGTATATTTTTATCTTCTGTTTAGTTGTTTTATTGTGTGTTGTTTGGAGCTTTTGATGGAGGTTAATAGTCGATGATATAACTGAGAGTATGTGTGAAATAACTCTTTGGAAACATTTGGAATCATGATTGTTTGTGTGCTTAAATCTTTTGCGTTTTTTTTTTTTTTTTTTTGTGAACAACTCTTGAACATATTTTACACATAGTTGTTAGCATTTATACTTGAATTATTTAGAGTAGTTTTATGCATGTGGCTTAAAAATATATTTAGTCTCATATCATCTTAGAACTTGTTTAATTGTCAATCAAGGCGAAATCCTATGTAGCATGAAAATCGAAGAAATGATTTAGGCTATTTTGGACCGGTTGAGTCTTTCAAGCCTATCCGTAAATGTAATAAACCTAGTCACCCCCTTTGAGCCAAATTCCTTAGCCTTTTCATTTTTGAGCTCTATAAACTCCTGACCGATAAATAATTTCTCAAATTACCTCACTGCACACTATCGATGCATGAAAGTAAATTTTGAACTCATGGTGAAGTGTGAGCAGTTTATGAAGAACGAAAAAAAATGAAGTCTTTTTGATAGAAGAAGTTCGCTACCTTAAATTGGCAGTTAATTGTAAAAAAAAATGAAAATGGGTCAAAAACTAAGTTTGGGAGAAATTCTTGTGGTATGCTTGAGAGAATTGTATTCATTGAGTAAAATAGGCATCTGTGGTGTGAATAAGCCTAAATGATACCATTCCATCCACCCATACTCTAGCCTTGCATTACAAGCTGATTAAAGACCTATTAATCTTCGATTTAGTGCTATTCTATATTAGTGGAGATTGACATGAAAAGCGGGCTTATGAGATAACTGCCTCACTTTTATTGAGACAATTCTTAGTGTCTATCCTAAGTCTGCATAAAGCGATCCGAGTACGATGAGTTAAATGTGAACAACTACTACACACACACACAGAGTTGACAACAAAGCCAAGCTACTAGCAGTATTGAAATTCTAAACTGTTCTGATGCTTTAAGTTTCTTTTGAGTTATATTTCTTTTAGAGAGTTTTAAGACAAGATTGACCTCATTTAAAAGCTTCATTTGTGTGTCTTAATTTTGTTTTTGTGTTGTTTTAATCAATTCCTACTTGTTCATTTTTTTGTTGTTTTAGCTCGAGGATGAGGTTTTGCTTAAGTTTGGGAGAATTTGATAAGTGTATTTTACACTTATCTTTACTATCCTTTCGAGCTTAAGAATTGCTCGTCTTTGAGCTCTTTTTACGTGTTTTGTTGTTTTTGGTGCATATTTCAGGTGAGAGATCGTTGAGCGAAGAATGTTAATTTTCGAAGTTAATTTGGAGGTAAATCAAGGCGTTTAGGTGATAAACTTGTACCATAATGAGAAGAGACTGGCAAAACAGCTCTCAGATTGAAGATCACTAGCCAACAAGGTCGACGCCACATTTCGGAAAAAATTTGGCACCACGGCCCCAAAATTGTGGCGCCGCGGCCCTGATGGAAAATTGACCTAACACTTAGGAAAATCATGCATGCATGCAGATATGGAAAACACATTATCACATCATGAACGCAGCGGAAAAATTAGCGAATTTAGGTTTTAAAATTTTTACATGAAAATAGTTTTCATAACCATAGAACATGCATACATCATATACAGGATCATGTATAACATAAATCAAATCTAGATATATAAACCCTAGTGATGAGATTAGGGTTTACCTCTTGTAGCGTACTCCTTCTTGATCTCCTGTTAATGGTGATCAAATCTCGAACCCTAGATCTTCTTGTCTATGCTCTTGCTCTTGGTTGATGAGGTGAGTGGGCACCAAGTTGAATCCTCTGTTGGAGAACGATCAAGAACACCTTCTTGATCTTTTGGAACACTGGGATGTGAGATGAGATTGTGAGATGGTAGGAAATTTTTTCTCTCTCTCTTTCTCAGGTTTGGCCGATTTTTCTCTCTCTTTCCCTATGTCTATGCGTGTAACACTGCTAGGGTTACTGTGCAGTTTTTTTCTCTCATATATCATATATATGTGGGGCCCAAAACTGCTAACCCTAGTCCAACTAGGATTGGGCTTATTCTCCAATTTGGGCTTCGGGTGTATTTTTATAAATATGTCCAACTCATGAAACTTATTTATAAAAATACTAACTTTTGTGTAGAATCATTATTTTACACAATTTCATGAAACTAATTTCATAAATACCACCAACCAATTAATGAGCTTTGTTGAGTTAGACAAGGGACCTAATAGATCCAAATAATCTAAGCTCCAATAGTGTGATAAATACATAATAACTCTTATTATGGTATTTATATAAATACTATTAGTAAAAGAGACATTCTACTAAAGGCCCAATACTGCACTCTTAGATTAAATGTCATGCCTTTTATAGAGATTTAATCAACTAGCCTTGATTAACCGATCCATCTAGCATATTATATACCACATGTACAATCCCTATACAATGCCGTAGTTGGATAGGTGAAATTACCGTAATACCCCTCCAATACATATTTACCTTTAAGTTACCATCTTTTTATCACGGAATAATGTTGTCGATAATTTTGTTCTCAATGACCATTTAGACAAAATTATCAACTAATTCACAAAGTGAATACTAAGATCTTAGATTTAATTATTCCATGAATCTTGAAAGACCTTAAAGTGGCGTTAATGTATAATTTTCTTAACTATTTGGTATTCTCATCAATTCATAAGCCATAACCTCTAATATGCCAGAGTTCGCCTCTAATTTTATAGAGACTAGTCTTTTAACAAATCAAAAGGCTACAACCCATGAAAGCAAGTCCAGTCAAACATCAAGGATTAAGATCTACATGCTAAGAGCTAGTTTAT
>JXTC01000347.1:2228-41550 GCA_002914845.1 Trema orientale
ATCTCATTTGGAATCATGTTGAGAAATCATAAACTTTAGTAAATTGAATTCAACTGAAATCTTTAGTTCAGAGTCTGAAATAGGTTACATAAAATCACTTGCAATCTCAAATTCTCAGTTTAACATTAAAACTATCTTTATACATCCACTTAGTAAGTTCTCAACTATTGGCTAAATAATTGAACAAGAAATGAAAGTTAACAGAGTTTAAACACCCACCAGGGATTAAGAGCAGAACGACATACACAAGCTGCACAGCTTGTCTATTCATCAAGACGACTACCTCAAATAATCAAATACCTGAAAGTGGGAGAAGTAGGGGGTGAGCATTCACATGCTCAGTAGAAATTCAATTACCTTTTTGAGTGGATGCAATTTTATAAAACCTGCATAGTTAATACCGTTTCCAAAATTCATTTATAAACCAAGTTTATAAAATAATTGGTATCCAAAATAATCACATATTCAAAACCAAAACCAAATCTATATAATTGTACATAACATAAATCAAACAATCCCATGAGCTCACATCCTCTTATCACGAACCAGAGTAACTCGTACTATATGTACTGAGTACTCTCTGCCTGAAACCTAATCCCAAAAAACCGGAGGGACACCCATGTGTCTATGCCTACCAAACCAGAGGGGTAACTGAATGCCTACACTTACCGAATAAGCACTTACCAAATAAGGGAATCAGAAACCCCACGCAGGTTTACGGGCTCTCACCAAGGGCAGGAACAATGGCCGCCCACTAAACACTGCGATGTGTAAAATGTATCTCATGTGCGATCCTATGATGTATACAACATGTAATAATTCATAATAATCATGCATCCATGAATCAAATCATGCTTTAAAATTTTACTTGGCATTATTCTGGGATTTACTGTAACATGGGTTGCACACCGCTGTTTTATCCCATAATCACATTGTAAATATATGTATAATAATCCACACAGTCCAATCTCAGTATAACCCAACAATTTACAGCTATTAATCAAACCATCGTGAAATCATGATTTTTCGTAAATAAATTTTAATATAATTATAAATCAAAACAGATATAAAATCAGATAATTGAACCTCTACCTCGATATGGCAATAATACCATACTAATGACACTCGAAGAAACTCCCGTTGGTCACTTGGGTGTTCAAATGACAGTTTCTGGATCCCGGTAAGTCCACTTGAAAAACTGACATTTCCACCGGAGTCTCAAATGGAGAAACAGAGGTCACCACTGAATTTAGAGCACCCAAAAATGCTAGGTTAGACATATACTTTATCAAAAACGAGTCCCAGTGCGGAACTGGTCCTGTGGCACATAAAATGGTGCAATTCTTGTGCCACGAAATTCTAATTTTCATGCCACTATGAGACATGGTCATATTTTATACCAAAATTTATGTCTCGACCTCAATGAGTCCAAATTCAAACTCAGAACTCAGTTTCGAGGTCCCGAGCATAAGCTACGCTCAAAAATCCGAGAATTACATAAATACTACCTTTCTAAAGAATTTCGAAAAACATCATTTTTGCTGATTATTAGCAAATATCTCAATTTTCTGAAATATTTAGAATATATCATTATCAAAAAATTACTTTAGAAAATATTATTTTCAAAAATAATTTGAAAAAGTATCAACTTCACTGATTATTTGTTAAAATGTCATTTTTGCAATAATATTTCAGAAAGGAACAATTTTCTACAACCAGCCCAAGGCCCAAATCTGGATAGTAACAGAGTCTAGTCCAATACTATTTAGTTTTGTAAAAATACCACTTTTCGTTATAAATTAGAAAAATACCATATTTTTCTATTTAAAAAGTACTGTACTATTGGATACCCTTTTTACTCCTACCAATAGTAATTATTCATGATTTTTAACCCTCTTTCGCCATATATATTTACCTCGGGTAAAATAATTACCTAACCAAAAAGTTACGAAAATATCACTTTTTACATAGTTGGTAAAAAAGGTAAAAGTGGTAAAAACTTACCAGAGATGAATTTCGACGTGCAACCACTTGGAGGTAGTCGGCGATGACGAAAGAAGACCACACATGCCAGAGGTGTTGAAAACGGAGGTCGGAAGGAGCGCCAGTGACCGAAAAACCTCACCGGAGATGGAATCTTCGTGGGGCCTGCCGGCTTCGTCTGACGTCGAAACGAGGTGGGACCGGTGGCATTGGCTTCATCTTCGATAGACCTTCAACGCAGGCCAGTGCATCACCGGAGCTGGGTGGCGGTCCGGTGGCTGGAGGCGGCGGCAGTTCCAGGCATTTTTCTCTCTTCTTCTCTCTGTTTCTCAAGCCTCTCTTTGGACAATTTGGGCTTCTGAAGCCCTTTTTAAGCAAATAAAATGGGCACTATTGCAAAGGATTAAAATATTCCTGATATTTTGATTATTTAATTCCAAAAATAAAAAATTACAAGTTTGCCATTCCTTGGAAAAAGTCCAAATTGCCCTTATAACTTTTCAGATTTTACATCCTCCCTTCTTTAGAGGAATTTTGTCTTGAAATTCGAATACCACACAAAAGGGTACGAGAGGAACATTAAGGAATCAAAGCCAGAAGAATAGTGACCAATCAAAAAGAGGACGTTGGAGGTTCGAATCAGACACTGAGTATAAAAGGAGCGTGAAACGTACGCCTTGCATACGGTATTAGAATCTTGTCAAAATCTCGATGCCACACAAGGCATGAGGTATACCAAGTTATTAGGTTGACCCACCAATAGTTACAAGAACATCATCAATAGAAAATGATGTCATTAAGTTCATACACAAAACAAGAGTAATAACGATAATCAAGACAGAAAGTCAATAATGTAAGACTCTTGTAAACTGAGTACCGATTGTTAGGCACTAAATTAGAGTAGCAGACCAAATGTCAAATATATACGATACCGTCCCCCTGTTTATACCAGATCAATATCACACCGAGATAATCTCATTTGACTGTATCTAGAATCCAGCCCTAAACAATCACTGAGTTCAAAGACTATAATAAGATCCTAAATAGAAATCAATACCCTTGTGTCATACCATACAAGATAGACCAATTCAAAGATTGGATACTACAATAAAAGTATAATGACATAGGTCGTTCACCATTCCTCATAACTGGTGAGAAACAACCGTGTAACGCCCCCCAACCTAGCTGGTCGGACTTTGCTTGAAAGCGTAACCAGTTAGGTCAAGGCACGTTAAGCCTTTGTAAATTTCTTTTAAAACTGAGTATTTGAAAGAGAAAGAACTAAAAAGGGGTAAGATTTTGTCTTTACAATTAAAAATTTTAGAAATAAAATTTAAACATCATGGTATGAATGGAACTGTAACTCAGCCAGCTTTCAAGAATCTACTGATACAACTAAAACTTGTATTACAAGAACTATAATGAGCTAACGCTCAGTAAGTAAAGACGATGCATGCATATCAATGATGACGTGCTATAAAAATATTTGTTACCCATTGTACAACTTTTCTTGGAAAATATTCTTTCTTTAAACATCATTTTGGGCCCCATTTTAAGCATAACTTCTAACTTAGTGACATAGTAGACCTCTTAGTAAATATCATTTGAGACTTACCCTATCTTGGCCCTTTCGCCTCAAGGGATTTGACCTCTCTCTTGTTTGGCTCACCCTATCTTGGACTTAACCTCAAGGGATTTCGCTATTTCTTTTCTACACAATCACTAAGGCAGAAGCTATACTTCATAAATAACATAACTTAGAAACTTAGGTACAATGGTAATCTTTTCTTTAAAACATGACCTTCTTAAAATTACTTTAACTTTTCTTTCATAAACATGACTTATGCATATGCCATAAACACCATTCCTTGAACAACATAGTAGTATACATAGATATATATAAATAAGCACGTACTTCACATAATATTTAGAAAATACTTGTACTTACTATGCTCTTGTAACACAGTAAAAATATTTATCTTTACTTACCTTGTGTCCGACAGAAAAGATAGTGAAAATAGTCAGTATCCTCTGTGGCAAGGTGTATGGAAGACCTGATGTCAATTTCATTACTAAGATGATCACTACAATGTAAAATACTAAAAGAAATGACCACAAGACTAAAATCACAACTTTCACCAAATAAGGAAACCTAATCACAAAATAAACCAAAGTATCACCTACTTTCATAAAAACTAGTCCATTTGCTTCTAAATGGTACTATTTGGTTTTAAAAATATTTGGACAGTACCTCCCCTATTTTTAGGACATCCCTACATGATTAAAATCATGGTTTAAGACCTGAAATAACAATCAACAAGCCAATTCTCACATATACAACTCAAAGAGGATCATTTAGAGCAACCTAAGTATACTTGAATTCCTTTCGGTTTAGACAAAGTTTAAAACCATTTTTACACTTGTATGTCATCACAAGCAGCCACCAAATGAGTGTAATAAACAATAGGATCAATAAAATATACACTCCAAGCTTAAGAAATCAGGTTACAAACATAGAAAACTTAATCTACTACACATAAAAATACTTAACTCCATAAATAGCAAACTTTAGGGCGCGTCGCCAGATCTGGGTGGCGGTCCGGTGGCTGGAGGCGGCGGCAAATCCGGGTATTTTTCTCTCTTCTTTCTCTCTTTTCCTCAAGCCTTTCTTTGGAGAATTTAGGCTTCTGAAGCCCCTTTTAAGCAAATAAAATGGGCACTGCTGCAAAGGAATAAAATATTCCTTATATTTTCATTATTTAATTTTGGAAATCAAAAATTACAAGGAATGGAGTCCAAATTGCCTTATAACTTTTCAGATTTTACACAACAAACATGGACATGGAGCAAGGATGCATGGGAGCGCATATACATAAACATGGAGTTGATTGCTCTCAAGCAAAAATAAATTATGCGCAAAATGAATCAAATATTGAACAAATTAACCTCTGCAAATCCTACGATAACAGTGTTTATTCAAGTTGTTTAACAAAGTGGTGAAGAAGGTTTCATGATTAATCACGTCCTTGCCGGCTCTTGCAATATGATTTATGGTCCTATTGGTAGGATCCATGTCAGCAATCCGCTACTATATTGCAAAGAAGGCGTCATCTAAGGAGCTTTCCAAATTGGAAAGAAGGATTTTTATTTTTCATAGGTAACAATTTTTCCATCAATCATTCACAAAAATTAGGAAAGAAGAGAGAGTGGCTGAATTCGTGGAGCATTTACAAGAAAGAATCAAGGTTTCTCTACGTTTATTAATCATAATTTATAAAGAAGCAAATTAAAAATCATCCTCGCGTACTCTTTAAACGGGGAAAAAAAAAAATCATCCTTGAGGACAAGGGTGCTCATAAGGGTGGAGGAATGTTAGGTTATGATATTGGAGATTTATTTTTATTATTATTGGTTTTTACTGATTATTTATGTTTTTATAATATTTTTCTTTAATTTTATGTTTATTTAGATATTTTATTGGGTTGATTTTTTTTTTTTTACATATGTATATATTATTTTTGCCTTATCAGTTGTGAATATCCCTAAATTATTTGCCATATATCTATATTGGTTGCTACTACTTCCCTGTTTTATTGGATTGTAGGTTATCTTATACTCTTACTTAAAGAGTTATATTCAATGATATAATGAAAAAGAGAGAAGAACGTGGCATTTTATGCTGTTTTGGGAGGTCTCAAAATTTCAATTTGGAGAGGTCGATAATCCCTCAAACGAGTTTGCTATCATCTTAATTTTCTTATTTGGATATGTATTATATATCATTGTAAATTAATTTTCCAAAAAGAAAAAGAAAGAAAATATTGATGAAATAATATTTTTGTTTTGAGAAGAATAATGAAAAAAGTAATCATATGTAGAGATATAAAAGGGATATGGAAACTGAATGATTTTTTAAATATGGAAACATATTCTACAGAATAATTAATTTTGGGAAACTACTAAGAAATTAAAAAAAAAAAAAAGAAATAACACATTGGGAAATCCCAAAGGGAAACTAATGTACACAAAAAAAGAAACTTAATCTTTTCTGAGAGCGTGGAAAAAGAACAATTAACGTTAGGTTATTTTCGTTTACCCTATATAATATTATTGCAAAGAATTACCAGTACTCCCTTTAATTATTACCTGAAAAATTAATTGCTGCCACAATCAAACCCAATCTCACCCCCACAAATTATTAAGTCTTTATATAGATCTGATCGTACAACATTAGCTAGGTAGGGCGCTGTTGATCAAATATGGCTTTCGACACTGCTGATACTTGGGTCTTTTCCATCTCTTCGCTTCTCTCCATCATATCAGTCATCGCCAGTTGCAATGGTGAGGATCGCAAGTGGGATTCGTTTTACTTATTCTGGTTTGTAACACATACGATCAGCGTTATTGCGGTCACACTCGAGCTGGTAAAGACGCTGAAGAAACTAGTAGCAGCGCCAGCGCAAGATAATTCTACACTTCGAAGCTTGGTCTGGTCAGCAGCAGTTTGATTGGCTTATATCATATCTTCCTTCTGTCACTTAGATTATTAAGGTTATTAGGTGATGCTAGCAGCCATAACAATAATAAAGCGCATAAAGCCCAACTCCAACACGAAAATAATGTCCGAAGAAGAACTCTTAGAAAGGTGGCATTGCTTAATTTTTGTTAGCGGAGTATTACTCTTCTGGTGGCTGAAAGAGCTTTGTATAGGCATTAATATTTTGATCGCACCGCTTTTTCTTTGGCTTTGGGATCATATCATTGTCCCCAGTTGGCATCTGATTTGGGATCAGATCATGGTGCCCAGTTTTCATTGGATTCAGAATAAGACCCAGTCCGGCTTTCATTGGATTCGAGATACAATCCTGCCTCCTTGGCGTCGTTAATTTTTTTTTTTTTCTAACTAGCTAGATTGTATGGTCGTTTTTTCTTTTTAACCTGTTTTTCCTTTCATGCATGTTAAAAGTTCGTACATTCTCCTATTATTTTAAACAAATTAAGACATCATTGAATAAATGGTAATGAGAAAATATTTTTCTTCCCACTACTATACTTGCGCATTTATATATTAGTACTTAATTTTTTATTATTTTTTTTGCTTGAATAAGTTTTTATTATTTAATAAGTATATTGTTAACATTTGACTGAGAACAAAAGAAACTAAAAATTAAATATTAATTAAACTTGATAATTCAGTTTTATTAATCTCAGTGTAAATATCAATTATTCATAACTATGTACAGTTTATAATAATATGCATGTCCCACGAGAGAAACATATTTAATTTAAAATACATGCAATATTATTGGTATTGGCTCTATCTAGGGATGACAATATAACCCACAGTTATGGGTATCCGTAGTTATCAAATAATCCGAATGGGACGGGGAAAAACTGCTCAAGCGGGAAAAATAACCGGGGCGGGGAATAACCACACAGTTAATATACGGGTATGGTGCAGGGACGATATTATCATAATCCGCACCGTACCTGTCCCGATATATATATTCATATAGAAAAATTATTATACATATATATATATGTATTTAATTTTACACTATTTTTATTCTTTTTTCTTTGGTAAAATAATGAATTTAGAGAGAGATATGTACTTATATATTTAAATTTTAGAGTTTGAAAATTATTAGCATATTATTGTGTTTAATATTTTGTTGATTATGAAAAAGATTTAGTATTTTCATCTTAATTTTTTTAATATTTTATTATTATCAATGAGTAATAGGTAACCGTGGTTTTCCCCGTTATCCATTGGTTAATACTCGCACCGTCCCCGCATCTAAAAGAATGGTTAATGGGGCGGGTATGGTATTATGATTAGCTTTCGGGAATGAGGATGGTTATTGAAAAACCGTCTCTGATCCGCCCCATTGCCATTCCTAACTCTATCGCTAGTAAAAAGACATTAACTTAATTATTGTAAATTAAAAGATGGAGCAGGAAGCAACTATATATATCCACAACTATAAATGATGATGCTTCCTCCATTTTATTTAGAAAAATGCGAGAAAGACATAGACATTATGGACTAACAGAGGGCATACTACTACAAATATGGGTTCCACATCACTTTTGGGCCTACAACATCATCTCCCGCAGTCGTGATAGGGGGTCCCCTATCACGTGGCTTTTAAAGTGACGCGTTAAGTTACGACGTCACTTTAAAAGTAACATGGAACCAAATAATTAATTTATAAATAAAACATTAAAAAAAGTTATCCGATGTTTTAAATTCAATTTTGTTAAAACCCATTATGTCATAAAATAAAAAATATAGATTAAGATTTCACAAATAATCTATGCCCATAAACTAATTTCATTTAACATAAACTCAACACAATAAATTCAAATTATTATAGTCTAAGTAGTTTAAACTTTCAATAATCTCCTAGTTTTATAATTAATAGAGTCTAAGTTGTTCAAATTCAACCTGGCTGTATGATGTCGCTTTTAAAGCAATATTATAAACTCATTTCCACTACACATCGCTCCAACGTCAAAAATGACGTAAAAAAAAGTGACATCTTGGCCCTCTTTTGTGGTAGTGTCACAAATTAAACTTGTCGAATTCAAAAAGCGCAAACTTTCTCTAATTCAAATGGGTCCTAATAAAATTTTGAACGGAGAAACAAAGAAGGACTAATGGATGCCAACAAACAGAAATACTATAAACTTGAATGTCTAAAAAAAAAATTAAGGACCAATATGCAAAATAGGCAAAACGTTATGACTAATTGTGCCATTTATCCCTAAGAAAATTATGGATCCTTTTCTTAACCAAACTCACTCTAAGGGTCTAATCAAGCCAATTTTCTTTTTAAGATTAATGTCTATTTAGGATTTGATAGTATATTTTTAGGAATTCTCGCTTAATATAATATCGTTTAATTCTTGAGGTTCATATTAATTTTTTACTTTGATACATTTACCTCAATATTGGCAAAAAATAGTCTCAATTTGCTCTAAAAAAGGCAAAAATAGTCTCACTTAGTCCAAAAATTAACTTCTTAACCAATAAATTAGGGCAAAGTACGAGTTCTACTTTTACCTGTTTTGGACAAACTGTGTCAAATTTAAGTATATTGGGCAAAATAAAATTTGGCCAAACTCAAGGAACAATGGGTAATTTATCCTTTCTTTTAACCCCAAGTAGAGATATCAAATGGGCCGTACCGAAAGCCCGTTCGTGTTGACCCAAGTTTCAAAACTCTAGGCTCGAAATGGTCCACAAGCACATTTCGTACCGTGCTCGTGCTAGGTTTTTATCGTGCCGAACATAATGTGCCAAACATGCTAGTGTATCTTTGTACCCACCTTCAATCGACCTATTAAATTATTGTGATAGTCAATATCTTATAAATTTTTTAAAAATATTGAATTAAATAATTATATTTTGATTTAAATAATAATCAAAATATTTAATATACCCATAATTATTTGAAAAAAAATATTCAGTTAAAAATTACTAATGCAAAATTATTTTTGATAGAAAGAACAAGAAAAGTAAGTTTATTAATAAGCTTTTATTAATAAGCAAGAACTAAAAAGACATACAAAATTTGCATATATAAATAATATAATAAATAAAAATAAATATTTTTTAAAGTATTCAGAGTCGTGTTTTTCATGCTTTTTGGGTCATGTCGTGCTTACCATACCCATACCAACTCATAGTGTCCTAAAACTAAAACCTGACACGATCCAATACCTCATGTCGTGGTTGGCATGGCCATAGATACCTCATGGCCGGCGTACTATACTCGGCACAGATGTTTTCATGTCGTGCCCTCGTACCAAATGGGCAGCCCAGCCTATTTGACATCTCTACCCCTAAGTTTCATTTTCTTTCTTTTTTTTTAAGAAAAATAACTAAATAGGAAATAAGTTTTTTTTACTCAAAGTTTCAGAAAAGGTAACCTATTGTTTACAAATAGCTCCGATTCTTACTCTTACCCTTACTCTCACTGTTGTGTGATCTTAAATTTACATTAGTCAAGGTCGCATGTGTGCTTTTCTGATCGAAGTGCGACCTCCTCCGAATGAGCTAAGTGCGACCAGCATAAAAAAGAAACTAGATCAAGCTTCTTTAAACGGGTAATCAATAAAGAAAGGGAAACAAACTTCTGTATGGAGATCGAGCATTTCATTTAGTTTAATTTGTTACCCGATTCTGTATTGTTACCCGAAATTATATTTTCTGATGATACACTTACCTGTTTTCATAATTAGGAAACATTGAGCCACCCTCACCTATATAAAGGGAGTTCAGTCTTATTAAAAATCACGACACAATTACTTCACTATATACTCTGTAATTCTCTCTGCTCTCACCTTGAGACTTAGAGAAACTCTTGTAATTCTCCAAGGAATAGTGATGAACAGTGGACGTAGGCTCATCTTTTTTGGGGTTGAACCACTATAAAATTCCTATCTCCTTATCTACTTTGCTTTATCATCCCTTTTCACACACAAGCTACATCTTGCGATGTCTCAAATTCATTATTGACAAAACCTCCATCAACAATTGGCGCTAGAACGAGGGCTATTCCAGCAAAGTATTCATCAATTTTGCTTCAATAATGGCAAACACCAGAAACACCGCTAGAACGCTAAAACTAGCCAAAACTAACTCCAAAGAACTACTACTGCATAGGTCGATCCTGATCAGGATCAGCCTACCATGACCGTACCAGAGAACATTGTCTAGAGACAAGATCGTATGGAGGACGCACTGGCGAACCTTCAGCAAATCACCAACCAGATCAATGATTCTCTGCGGTGACTTGCTGAAGGACAGATGGTGACTCCTTCGCAACATGAACATCTCAGAGATCGTCCCACTCGGCGACCTAAGAGAGGCATTCAGATCCCAAGTGACAGGAGATCGCAATCAGCCCAGAATTCAACAAGAGTAGCATGCAGCTCGCACTTCCAAGGAAAAATGCAAGATCGCAGACTTGCCACAAGAATCTAGTACTGAGAGTTCGAGCATAGATCGTGGTCGTGGACAACCCTCTCAGAGAGCTACCGTCAACCGTGATAATCCGAGTAACGAGTAAAATCGTCAATCGAGGAGCGTCCTCGAGGATTAGTAAGGAGCCACGATAGAATTCTGCAGACCTAAGATAACACTTGGAACATCAACGTCAAAGAAGCAGTCATAAGCCATCCATATCACATCATAATGACTGAAGTCACTCTCGTCGAACTCTTTCAGTGGAGTCTTGTCAAAGGTCACAGTAGGAGACCCTGTTTGACCAGCCTGCCCTACGTCGTGATAACGACCAAAGGCTAACCTTGCTGCCAGCAAGAGATAATGATGTTCATAACTTAAGGATCATATTAGACGTACTTGCTGGCTGGGATGATGAGCTCGCAGATGGATATCGTCAATCATCATTCAACGAGGAGGTTCGAGCTGCTGCATTACCTGCTGGATTCAAACTTCCCACTATAAACACCTTTGATGGGAAAACTGATCCACAGGACCATATGGACTACTTTAGCGACCTGATGAAGCTCTATCGAGTGTAACTCTCACAGGAGCAGCAAAGAAGTGGTTCCGAGGACTTAAGCCTGGTTCTATCTCGTCCTGACAGCAACTTCAGACTGTATTCTTGAGACAATTCCAGGCTACAAAGAACTTTACTGTTCCACTTATCAGTATGTCTGCTATTCGACAAGATCCAGAGGAGACTCTATGATCTTACCTCAGCCGCTTTACCTCAGAGTTGGCAAAAGTTAATAACCGGCCTGAAGGAGGTGTCTTAACTCTAATGATGGCCAAAGTGCGACCAGAAACTAAACTCTGGGAGGAATTGCTAGTGCAAGAATGTAGAACTCTTGAATATTTCTATCGAAGAGTTGGTCGACATCTAAGGGTGGAATCTTCATGCGAGAATCTTCATAGGACGAAGAAAGGAGGAAAAAAAGACACGACCAAAGATGCGACCACAAATACCAATAATAACAATAAGAAGTCGAAAAAGAGGAAAAGCGAGCAACTGAGTAAAAAGCATCCCGAACAGAAGAAATAGGAATTCCCAAGAGCTCCCCTCAGATTCATTAACTACACCAAGCTGAGTGCACCCATAGATCATATTTATGTGGTCATGAATTAGAAAAAGCGGTATCGTCGACTGGAGCTGATAAAACGGGATAGAGCGAGATGTGATCCCAACAAATTCTATTGTTATCACAATGACATTGGACATGATACCAACAACTGCTATGCCTTGAAGGATGAGATCGAAAGATTAATTAGAGAAGGGCGGTTGTGGCAGTACACTAGGCAGAACAATGAAAGGCGAGAAGAAAACCAACAGCGACCTCCAGAAATTCAACGTGAAGTGGGAACTATTTTCGGAGGACCACATGTTGGTAGAGATTCGAAGAGGGCGTAAGATAGGTATGCATGAGAAGTTCGACAGCAGCCATTGACTAATGTCATGCACCTTGAGTAGGAATGGCAATGGGGCGGATCAGGGACGGTTTTTAATTACCATCCCTATCCCCGAAAGCCAATCACAATACCATACTCGTCCCATTAACCATTCTTTTGGATGCGGGGACGGTGCGGGTATTAACCAATGGATAACGGGAAAAACCGCAGTTACCCATTACCTATTGATAATATTAAAATATTAAAAAATTAAGATGAAAATACTAAATTCTTTTCATAATCAACAAAATATTAAACACAACAATATATTAATAATTTTTAAACTCTAAAATTTAAATATATAAGTACATATAACTCTCCAAAATCATTATTTTACCAAAGATATAATAATATAGATAGTGTAAAATTAAATAGATATTTATATGTATAATAATTTTTCTATGTAAATATATAGGTATTGTGCGGATTATACTAATACCGTCCCCGCATCATACCCGCATATTAACGGTACGGTTATTCTCCGCCCCGGTCATTTTTCCTGCTTGAGCGATTTTTCCCCTCCCCATTCGGATTGGATAACCACGGATACCCGTAACCATGGGTTATATTGCCATCCCTAACCTTGAGCAGCGACCAAAGAAACTTCAATGGGTACCGGACATGGATATCAACTTCACGGAGCAACCTAGGTACACTTGAATTCCTTTCGATCTAAACAAAGTTTAAAACCAATTTTACACTTATATGTCATCATAACCAGCCACCAAATGAGTGAAATAAATAATAGGATCCATAAAATATACACTCCAAGTTTAGAAAATCAGATTACAAATAGAAAAACATAATCTACCACACATGAAAATACTTAAATCTATAACTAGCACACTTTAGGGCTTTAAGTCTAACTTTAATCCTCCACTTAAATTCTTTGTTTCCAGCCATAAATAAGGTTTTCTAAGATCTTTATTCATTAAATAAAAGCTAGCAATAGAAATAAGTTACTAATTCTAAATTCTACAAAAAGCTCACCTTGACTAGTTTGAACCTTTGTTGAAGCTCTTGCCTTCTGCTTCCACAAAACTGATTTCCAAGGCTTTGAAATTGATCTTAGGACTCAAGAGGACCTAGAGGAATCATTATTTAAGTAGTATCAAGTGGAGAATTGAAATAGGAAAATAAAACCTAGGAAGAAGTACTAGTTGAGTTACCTTGACTAGTTTGGATCTATCTTGCTTTCTAGAGCTCCAAATTGAGTTCTACTACTTAGAAACTCTTGGATATGGATAAGGGGAGCTGAGAGAAGTCTAAAAATGGGTGGGAGGGTTTCAGGTCGTGGCTGGAGAGAAAGAAGAAGAGAATGACCAGCTTTGGTCCAAAAGTGATACTTAATGACTAAGAAATTGCATAACTTAAGTTCTAAGGGGTATTTTAGGTATTTTACTTATTACTTTCCATGTGTCAAGCTCTAAAACACCCTTAGCATAGTCACCACATTGCTGGACAATCCTATGCACCCAAGTCTAACCAAAGTTGGTGAATCCTATCTTAGAAAGTGAAATCTAGTCATACTTTGACTTGTGATCCTATATAGCCAATCTTATTGTAATTTGGTGGAACCTAGCCCCATAACCAATCATCAAACATAAAAATAAGTCAATTAGACTCCAATTTATAATGTAAACAAAGTATCAATGCCTAATTATTAGAGCACATAAAGATGACGTTACGCGATTAAGCTGAATCTAAGCTAGCTTAGTGCAACTAAACACCAATTCAGTACAGTAACTGCCACCTCGTGCTTACCTAAGGCCAACCAATAAAATGCTATAAATGAGTCCTAAACATTGAATTAAAGCTATTTGACGTGTTAAACGCACTGTGAATTTGACTCCGAAAAGCATGAAAAATGTATTTTACCGAAAAACTACTATTTGACTAAGTTATCAACAGACACGATTTTAATGTATGTGCATATAGTATTACTATTCATGAATGTATTATTTGTTCCTCGCACACACCAAGCTCTCTCTTTGAGGGTACTGAGCCTTTACACTACATAAGAGCACTTCAACAAATATTAGTACAATAGTACATATTGAAAGTATTTAACAATCAGCTTAAGTAATTTACCATGAAATTAACACTAGTTTCATGATATGTCTATTATGCAATATGAACATATTTATTATTGGCTTATTATGTATGTGAGAATCTTGGGCATCACAATTACTCAATTATATGTTTCACATCCCAAACACATAACCAGAAAATATAACAATTAAGAATAAATATTAATCTAAAGTATTCAATATGAGAAATTCTTCCAATTAAGACGAAAAATAATTTATCTTACTAGTTATCTAAGATCGACAATATATCATAGAGACAATACTACAGTAAAAGATCAACTAATAAAACAAATAGAATTATTATCTACTTTAAATCACCACATAAAGAAAGTATGACTGAATTTATATGAGAAACTAGAAAATAATATATTGAAAATAAAAATATTGAAGAATTTAACAAATTAAATATATAAGCGTTGAAGCACTCTCAGGAATCATTGCTAGAAAACAGAAAATAAACTACACAATTAAGATCATCTCTCTAGTCTCTATAAAAACTAGCCTAACACTGAACTCATCTCACACACTCTCTCTAGAAAAAGTAGAGTTTTCTCTCTCAAAATTAGTGTCATTTTCTCCTCTCACGTTCTGGTTATTTATAGCTGAGCTTGGAGTATTGTGCAAGTTTCCACGTCTCTAAAGATGACTTCTGACTGGCTGGGTGATGTGTCAATTTTCCACAATTCTCTTTTTCCCTTTCTCTCTCTTCCTCGTCTTTATTCACGTTTTCTGGGCTGTGGGAATTAATTCCGTGCGGACGAAAGAAGTAAACTCGGCACTAAAATCGCATGTGATTGGCTGATGAAAAGGTCAAAGTCACTGGTCTGATGTGGCGCATCGTGAATGGGTGAAAACTCGGTTGCATTGGAGGCGCGAAGCACCGGATCCAGCGCTGCTGGCAGCACCTGTAACACGCGGGCCCACAGCTGTCCTCCTTTCTCCACTCGCCTGAGCTCGCGCGTGGGATGCGCGTGCCCGTCTTGTGCTCGTGAGGCCCGATCCGACGGCCAGAAATGCGCCTGCACTTCTATTTCCCACTCGCGTGTTTGGCCTTACTTTTTCCGATTTTTTTTCTTTTCTTTCTTTAATCTAAATCAAAATAAAATTAAACTAAATCATATAAACACATCATTATCTAAATAAAATAATTCTGAATTTAACTAAATTATCCTAAACTAAAGAAATTAAATTAAATACCTAAAATTAAATAAAATTATATAAAATTATATCTAAATACTAAAATTCAAATTAACTATAAAATAACCTAAATTAAACTAAAAGTACACAAAAACACACAAAATTAATAAGTAAAAGATCGTAAATAACTCTATTTTTATGGAGTTATTACACCCCCAAACTTAAACATTGCTAGTCCCTAGCAAAAGAAAAGAAAAACCTAGAAGAAAAATCTAAACAGCTAAACATTACTCAGTTCAACTCTCAAAGATTTGCCTTAAAAATTTCACATAATATAAAACTCAAAGAAAAACTCTGAACACTGTAAATGGTCTAGAATTTCAATTCAAATGTTAATCTAACCTCACTTAAAATTCTTGAGTGTGTATGTGAACAGTATCATTTAATCATTCGCAACCCAAATCAGTTTATACAATCAAGTGACATATGTATAATCTCTAGATGATAAATAAACTTCATAAGCCTGTTTTTCATACCACTCTCTACTAATGTAGACCAACACTGCAACAAAGATCATTAGGACTTTATTTAAGCTTGTAACGTATGGCTAGGGTAAAGGTAGGATATTAATCATCTTTACGGCTCAAATCACCAAAAGCACATAATTTATTCTTGGATCTTTACAAAACTTCACCTTAAACACTGCATTGATACAACCCCCAAACTTATTTTCCACTTCTTTCTCTACTCCACTTTTCTTTTTTTTTTAAAGACTTTTTTTTCATTTTTTTTAAGTACAATACCCCCAAACTTATGATTTTTATCATTCTTCTTTTTTCACAAGGGTGGAACATTTTTTTTTCTTCCTTTTTTCAGCCTCAAAAAGATATTTCAAAACTCCACCCTTCTTCCCAAAATATCACATGACATAAAATATACTCAACAAAGATCACATGTGCTATAAGGCAAAAGGGTAAAATATAGGAAATCATTATAAGCTTTAGGCTAAAAATATGGGTAACAAAAGAAAAGGATAAAAATTAGGCTCAGAAAGGGTAAACTAAGGATAATCAAGTGTCAAAGGTAGGCTTAAAAGGCTCAAACGATCCAAAAATGGCCTAAATCATATCTCTAATACAGCTTAGGCTAGGATTTCACCTCAAGTGATAATCAAACAGGTTCTAGAGTTTATTGATGAGATTTCAAAAATTCACTTAATCACATAAACTTTCTCTAAGCAAACAAAATAATTAAAATGAAACTGAGTGCTCAAAAATATTCAAGAATCATAAGCAAAAATCAAACTAACATAAGAATCAAGCACACTAATAAAAACAACATTCATCATTTTTCTAAGAACTTTATTCAGTAAAACCAAATCTTATCATTAGCATTTGATCATAAAACTGAGTCATAACTACAAAAGACTTTTTTTTTCGATTTTTTTTTTCAATTGTTTTTCCAGAAAAATTTTGTATATGTATGAAGAATATGTGCATTAAAAATGTGCATGCATATGCTACCACCACCAACCTAAATCAGACAGTGTCCTCACTGTCAGAAAAAATCTAGAAAAGAAAAAGAGCAAATGATAGAGCATAATTGAGTGATAGAATTTCCACACGAAGTCTAGGCTTTGGAATGAATAGGCTAGAGAAGAGGATGAAAACAAACTAAAGAAAATAATAATAAATAACCTAAGAAAAAAAAATTAAAATATAGTACAGAAAGATAAAACCTGAGCAATCATGGTAGACAGGAGCCACTAAAGTGATCTCTTCAGGTTGGTCTACCTTCTCCACAAAATTCTTCGACCGTTGTCAAATGTATGTCTGGGACCCTCAAATTTTAGAGCTGAATTGTCTTTCTGGGTCTTCATATTGCATGGTTTCGGCTTATCTCTTTTGGGAGGCAACTCCTCAAAACGAGGCTGAAAGAATTTCTTTTATTCTTAAAATCAGCAGAAACGTTAACATTATCAGGATAAAATAAATTTTCACTATCAACATCATCACGAAAGTTATAACTCAAAGGATCAAATTTGTAGCTCTTGTCAATCTCCTCCGTTACTAACGTGTCTATCATATTAGTATGATAACACTCATCATCATCTTGTGGCTACTTTCTAACATGGAAAATTTACCTCTAGAGTCATGTTCCCAAATGATAATTTCATTAGACCATTCCTACAATTAATGAGGGCATTTGCTGTAGCAAGGAAAGGTCTTCCTAAAAGTAAAGGGATCTTGGACTCTATGTCAACCACAGATTGTGTATCCAGGATTAGAAAATCAACAGGATAGTAGAATTTATCAATTTACAGCATAACATCTTCTACTATCCCTCTCGGTCTCCGCATAGAATGGTCAACAAGCTACAGTACCACAGATGTAGGCTTAATTTCTCCAAGCCCTAGTCGCAAGTATACAGAATATGGCATGAGATTTACTCTTGCTCCCAGGTCTAAAAGAGCTTGGCCGAACTCATGTGTCCCTATGTGGCAGGTGATAGTAGGACAACCTAGATCCTTGTATTTAGGCGGTGTTTTCTGTTCAATCACCGCACTTACCTACTCGGTCAAGAATGCAGTCTTCTTGATGTGGTGCCTCTTCTAAATGGTGCATAGATCTTTGATCACCTTAGCGTATGATGGTACTCGCTTGATCATATGTAACAAAGGCAGATTAATTTTAACTTGTTTAAGGTTTTCGAGGATCTCACCTTGATTTTCTGGCATTTTTCCTGTCTTGAGAGCTTGAGAAAAAGGCACTTTAACCAGAAATTTCTTTTCAGCTTCTTGTGGAGGGGCATCTTTAATACTATCTAAAGTGGTAGTGTCGCTTAGTAGAGTTGGACCATCTAAAGTCTTACCACCTCGAGTAATAATGTAATTGACTCTTTAATAGTCTGTGTGTCCGTGCTAGAGGTTTGTGCTAAGTGTTGTCCCTTTGGATTGGACTGAGGTTGGGTAGGAAATCTTCCACGCTCTTGTACAGTAAGAGCGCTAGTCAGCTTAGTTATCTGACTCTTTATCTCTTTATTCTCTTCCATCACCTGTGTAAGTACAGACTCAAATTTTTGGTTAGTTTTTTTATGTGCCTCCATAAATACCTGAAGTGTTTCCTCTAAAGGATTTCTATTGGGTCGTGCATTATATTGAGGTGCAGAGTAATTCCTAGGTGGTGGTGCCTCAGTGTTCCAGTTATTGATATTAGATGATGCAGACTGGTTTTGATCAGACCTCCAGCTAAAGTTTGGGTAGTTTTTCCAACCAGGATTGTACGTGTCAGAATATGGGGAGAAAGGCTTCCTAAATGTTCCTAAGGTATTGCATTGTTCTTCATAAATCCCTCTCATCTCACTATAGGTTAGGCAATCCTGAGCTAAGTGTTCCACTCTCCAACAGATAAAACATGTAGCCTGAAATTCTACCCTAGCAACCGTATGAGTGATTCTACTATCTCTAGTTTTCAAAGCCTCTAATTCCCAGGTCACAGCTTCTAATTGGGCTTTAAACCTATCTTCTTCTCTAATATGGTAGATTCCGGTTGGTCGTGACCTATAAGTGCTATCAGTAGTACTAGGTCCAGTCCACGTGTGGGCATTCTCAGTTAACTCATTCAGGTAGTCTATGGCTTCATCTGGGTCTTTCTGTAGAAACTCTCCATTACACATCATCTCTATGAATTGGCGCTGCCTAATGGTTAATCCCTCATAGAAATAACTTACTAGTCGCCAATTTCCGTACCCATGATATGGACACATATTCAGTAACTCTTTGAATCTTTCCCAGACTTGGTATAATGTTTCGCTATCTTTTTAGAAAAAGGTTGAGATCTATCGCTTAAGGCTGTTGGTCTTATAGTACGGGAAGTATTTGTTAAAGAAAGCTGGGGTCATTTCCGCCCACGTACCTATGGATCTCGGTCTTAAAGAGTATAGCCAACTCTTCGCTTTATCTTTCAAGGAGAATGGAAAAATTTTTAACCTAACAACGTCTACTGCATTGGATTGGCTGTGGAAAGTGGCCACTACCTCTTCAAATTCCCTGATATGTAAATATGAATTTCCACTATCTAGGCCATGAAAGGTAGGTAAAAGTTGGATCATGCTAGGTTTAAAATCTATTTGCGATGTATTTTGAGAAAAAATGATGCATGAAGGTGTGGCTGTGCGAGTTTGGTGTAGGTAATTATTTAAAGTCCTAGCAGCATTATTCTCAATTTGATCCATGTTGACTAGTAAAGGTATTTCTGATGAATCTGTGCCTGACCAAGAGTCAGATGAATCTTCTTCAAAATCGAGTTTTCTACTAAGTCGTCCTAATTCGTCTCTATGCCAAGACATGCATCCAAGTTTTTTTTTTTTAATAAGAAAAAGAAAGTTGTGAAGTAAACGCAAAAAGTATACACTAAGAATGTCCCCAGATCGATTGGAAAGGGTACAAAAGGTCCCACTTAAAACCCAACTTTTCTAGACAGAACTCCCCGAGGTTCCCAGGTGAGTTGAAGGGGTCACGGTTGCAGTCCTTACTATTCTATAACCAATCTTTCTTAGGCAATGCCTTCTTGACAGAACAATCCCAGTTTCTACCCGTTACGCAAACAACACACATTTTTTTTTTAAGGAAAAAAATAAAAATAATGAGGGAAAAAAATGGCTAATTAAAAATCTAAAGTCTAGAAAATTAATAAACCCAATTAATAGGAAAAAAATAAACTAAAAGAAAACAAAAGAAACTAAAACTAAAAAAAAAATTTACAAAAATCTACAAGAAAAAGAATAAAAGAATTGTGTACCTTTTTCGTTGATTTGGCTTCCCCAACAACGGTGCCAAATTTTTGTCTACGCTCAAAATATACTAGCGGCTATCGCAGTATAGATTAAGGTGTCGATCCCACAGAAAAGTAAATCAACAATAAAAGGTAACGAAAAATAGAAAGAAAAATTGAAAATAAAAAATTAACTAAGCAAGAAATTGAATTAATCACAAAATAATAAATGAATATACCAATATGAGAAAAACAAGGCTTCAAGATTCACTTAATTGCTCGTTTAACTGTTACTAACTTTGATTCCTATTTATTACTCAATTATATGTTTCACATCCAAAACACATAACCGAAAAATATAACAATTAAGAACAAATATTAATCTAAAGTATTTAATACGAGAAATTCTTCCAATTAAGACGAAAAATAATTTATCTTACTAGTTATCTAAGATCGACAATATATCACAGAGAGATAATACTGCAGTAAAAGATCAACTAATAAAACAAATATAATTATCTACTTTAAATCACCACATAAAGAAAGTATGACTGAATTTATATGAGAAACTAGAAAATAATATATTGAAAATAAAAATATTGAAGAATTTAACAAATTAAATATATAAGCGTTGAAGCACTCTCAGGAATCATTGCTAGAAAACAGAAAATAAACTACACAATTAAGATCATCTCTCTAGTCTCTATAAAAACTAGCCTAACACTGAACTCATCTCACACACTCTCTCTAGAAAAAGTAGAGTTTTCTCTCTCAAAATTAGTGTCATTTTCTCCTCTCACGTTCTGGTTATTTATAGCTGAGCTTGGAGTATTGTGCAAGTTTCCACGTCTCTAAAGATGACTTCTGACTGGCTGGGTGATGTGTCAATTTTCCACAATTCTCTTTTTCCCTTTCTCTCTCTTCCTCGTCTTTATTCACGTTTTCTGGGCTGTGGGAATTAATTCCGTGCGGACGAAAGAAGTAAACTCGGCACTAAAATCGCATGTGATTGGCTGATGAAAAGGTCAAAGTCACTGGTCTGATGTGGCGCATCGTGAATGGGTGAAAACTCGGTTGCATTGGAGGCGCGAAGCACCGGATCCAGCGCTGCTGGCAGCACCTGTAACACGCGGGCCCACAGCTGTCCTCCTTTCTCCACTCGCCTGAGCTCGCGCGTGGGATGCGCGTGCCCGTCTTGTGCTCGTGAGGCCCGATCCGACGGCCAGAAATGCGCCTGCACTTCTATTTCCCACTCGCGTGTTTGGCCTTACTTTTTCCGATTTTTTTTCTTTTCTTTCTTTAATCTAAATCAAAATAAAATTAAACTAAATCATATAAACACATCATTATCTAAATAAAACAATTCCGAATTTAACTAAATTATCCTAAACTAAATAAATTAAATTAAATACCTTAAATTAAATAAAATTATATAAAATTATATCTAAATACTAAAAATCAAATTAACTATAAAATAACCTAAATTAAACTAAAATTATACAAAAACACACAAAATTAATAAGTAAAAGACCGTAAATAACTCTATTTTTATAGAGTTATCATAAACCTAAAGATGTGCAGAGCCTGGCGGAAAGAGTAGCCGCACTTAGCCGATTCGTATCAAGATTAACTGGAAAATGCCAACCATTTTTTGAGGTGTTAAAGGGTTCTAATAAGTTAGAGTGGAGGGAGAAGTGTGAGCAGGCATTCTAAGAATTAAAGAAATACTTGAATTCTCCACCACTCTTATCGAAGCCAAATCCGGGGAAAAAGTTATACTTATACCTCACTGTTTCTAAATATGCGACAAGTCCTGCGTTAATTCGATAGGAAGAAAATATACAGCGACCTGTATATTACGTAAGTAAGAGAGTACTTGATGCTGAAATAAGATATCTAGAGATGGAGAAGTTACCATTAGCACTTGTCATCGCATCCAAAAAGCTTCGGCCTTTTTTTTATGCGCACTCCATTGAAGTTTTCACAAACTTTCCATTAAAACAGGTTTTGCAAAAGCCCGAGGCTTCAGGACGATTACTCAAGTGGGCGGTTGAGCTGAGTCAATTCGATGTCAATTTTCGACCTCGCACAATGATCAAAGGTCAAACACTCGCAGATTTTATTGCAGAGTTCACCTATGATGTCAATCTTTCTACAGAAGTAATCGAAAAACCTACTATAAATTTATCAAGATTGTGGAAACTTTATGCTGATGGATCATCAAACGAGAACGAGACTGATGCGGGCTTAATGCTAATTAGTCCAGAGGGCCATAATATTCATTGTGCACTTCACTTCGGATTTCCAGCATCGAATAACGAGGCAAAATATGAAGCATTGATAGCTGGACTCAAGCTCGCATAAGAAATGAAGGTCAAGATGATTGAGGTATACAGTGACTCTCAGTTGATCGTTTGTCAAGTGATCGGCGATTACCAAGCTAGAGGAGGAAGAATGTTGGCCTATCTACAGGAGGTACAGAGACTGTTCTCAATATTTACTGCTTATAGCATTCAACTTCTTCCTCGCATTAAGAACACTCAAGTAAATACTCTAGCCAAGCTCGCCTCAACGAAAGATGCAGAATTACTAAAGGTGGTTCCTATCAAATTCCTTGCAAAGCCAAGTATCAAAGTAGAACCCCAAGTAACCATGCCAGTTAACCAGAAACCTTCATGGATGGATCCTATAATGAAGTATCTGCAAGATGGCGACCTCTCCGAGAATAAAGACGATGCAAAGTGACTTCGAATGAAGGCAGCTCACTATGTTATCTATGATGGGAAGCTTTATCGAAGAAGTTTTAGCTCGCCATCATTGTTATATATTGATAAAGAAAAAGCATACTACATTATGAGGGAAATTTATGAGGGAATATGCGGAAATTATTCTTGGGAGTAGGCACTTATGAACAAAGCACTTAGACAAGGATATTTTTGGCCAACTATAAAGAATGATGCAATGGAATTCACTCGGAAATGCGATAAATATCAACAATTTGCAACTATTCCTAGATTGCCACCTGCTCCTCTTACTTCAATAACTAGTCCATGGCCATTTACAGTATGGAGAATTGATATTATTGGAATGCACCCATTGGCGCGAGGTGGATTGAAGTATGCAGTGGTCGCAGTCGATTATTTCACCAAGTGGACAGAAGCTAAAGGCTTGAGTACCATTTCCGCAAAGAAGATAATATATTTTGTTTACAAGTCTATAATCTGCCATTATGGTATACCACATACTATAGTTTCTGATAATAGGAAATAATTCGACTACGATGAATTCCGCAACTTCTGTGATAATTTAGGCATCAAGAAAATCTTCTCCGCCGTTGTTCATCCACAAGTCAATAGTCAGGTCGAAGCTATAAACAAGATCCTTAAACAGAACCTAAAGATGAAACTGGAAGAACACAAGGGAGCTTGGCCTGAAGAACTTCCCGAAGTATTGTGGGCATATCGCACCACTCAACGGACCACTACTAGAGAAAGCCCATTCTCTTTGGCTTATGGATACGAAGCAATGGTACCAGTTAAAATTAGTGCTAGCTTCCTACGACGATCCACTTACGAGCAAGATTAGAATAATGCATTAATGAGAATTGAACTCGATCTTTTGGAAGAAAGATGCAAACAGTCTCAATTACGAATTGCATTGTGCCAACAGCATACCGCTCGATATTACAATTCTAAAGTAAAAAATAGACAGTTTGAAGTCGGTGATCTTATTATTTGACAAGTTTTCCCTAATATTAAAGAGCATGGTGCTAGTATATTTGGACCTTCTTGGGAAGGACCATATGTTATTGATGTCGTCATTCGACCTAGGACATACAAACTAGCTCACACTGGAGGACAAAAGATCGAGCATGCTTGGAATGCAGGGCAACTTCGTCGTTATTATCAATAAATCTTCATGTATCTTCTTATAGCTTCAACGGCCTGGGGGCATCTTGTTATTCGTCATTCGAATTCATCAATGAAGTATTTCTTCAATTTTAACATCTTGTTATTTCCTTATATTGGTTCGTCTTATTATAGTTTTATGGCCGTCTCTAAACACCATAAAACTTGGGGGGCAGTGGGATCAGATCATTATATCCTACTCGCTTCCTAAGGGACTATGCAAACGTTCATTTAGAGGGGTTGGAATTTTAGATCACCAAATTTCTAAAATTCCTTAAAATCTTAGGATTTTCTCCTCACTTCATGCCTTAGCATGTCGTATTACGTGATTTTCCTCCTCGAACAACAAAGTAACTAAGTAAAATGTTCATTGTTCGATGTGATATATTGCTCTATTCTATTTTGTCGTGGAACTTTTGAAAAACAATATTGAGTTCGCATCACTCATACTTGGTTGTTTTTCTTAAGTCTAACCTATCCTAATACTTGACCTGTTAAGTTGTGGATTCGAATCGCAATAGCGTACCGATCAGTCACTTAGTGATTGACTACTTGGCTAAATTATGCATTTTTATATTATTATGCGATGTGTTTTAATTGTTTTGCAGGAATAAACATTCGACAAGAAAAGCTCCATAAATTAAAAACCCGCATCTGTGTGCGAACAAAATATCACAAAATAAACATGATGGACCCGTGTTTTTTGTCTTTGACCTAGTTTTTTAACAAAATATATATATATATTATATATATATATATAATAAACTACTGTGCAGATGTGCCCGCTCCACCATTTGTAGCTTTTTCTACGGCTTCAACTGCCTTCCAACTTTCAATGAGGTCAACAACATCTTCATCAAGGATGGAAAAGTTGAACTCCAGATGCTCGCGGAAAATATTATAAATTATTGTCGACGAGGCGATGTCGCTGGCTCTTTCTTCAAGTTCTTTGCCTTCAGTAGCCTTGAACTCTTCAATAACTTTGCGACCCGCCTCCTTTGTCGCCTTCTTAAGAGCATTCAGATATTCGGAGATAGTTTTCTCAAGCTCTTTGATTTTCTCCTCGAGCTTCTCCTTTTCAAGCTTTTCCTTGGCCAGGTCCTCACGCAGCTGCTTGTTCTCCGACTCAAAGGAGTTTTTCTCATCCTCACGAGTCTTCTTCAGGTCCTCGCATACTTGGGTAATTTCTTCGACCTTTGTACCCTTCTCCATGCATTCGAGGACTGGGTCATACATTAATATAGCAGCTGCAGTAGTCTAAAATATAACAAAGATATTAGTACAAGAAAAGTACATCGAGAAGTGTGAGAAAGGAAGATGCTTACGTTAGCCAACATCCACATTGCGGTGCTGAAAGCAACCTTGGCCGCACGTCATTTCATCCTCTCCCAGCCTTCTCCAGAGGTGAAGTGGTCGATGAAGGCCGCACTCAGGTCAACCTTTTCTGGCAGTTGACGAAGGAGCACGAGAAACTCTTCACCCTTGTCAGCCTGGCTTGGTCCCCCGAAGGAAGAAGCTAGTTCTGTATTTGATAGCTCAGGCGGGCTCGCAGCTTTGGTAGGCTGGGGAGGAGGTAAGCTTTCAGGGACTTCATCAAAGGTGACTTTTCACTTTTTAGAGCTGTCGACCTTCTTTTTCCCTTTCTTTGAGGAGGGAGGTGTGCCCTCTGGTGCCCTAAATTTGGCTCTTAAGCCTAGTGTTATAGGAGGTGCTCACAGTCTGCTACCAATTATCATTTCTGCATAAATGAGATAAGTTAGGATACGAGGTATATAATGCAACAAAGGGAAAGTAATAGAAAATCCACCTTCTGCTTGCGGCTGAGAAGTTGGTGGAGAGGGAGCTTCTAGAGATGGTGGTTCTTGGACAGTGGGAGAGGCAGGTGCTTTTCGTTTCTTAGACTTAGAAGATGAGGCAGCCCTTTCTTTTTGTTTCCTCGGCTTCTTTTTCGAGCTCGAGGGTTTGGTTGGATGGTTTGCAGAATATGGAAGAGTGGCTCCCTTTGGAAACAGTCCGCAAGCGACCAAGTTCTTAGTTGACCAAGTTTTTTCCAATCGAATTCTTCAATTGGAAGGTAATTTATTTTGTACACTATTGCGAGCTGCTCTTTGTTGAGTCCTTGGCACTCCTTATTATCTGCGATGAAATACGAATGCGATCAGATAGACATTTATATAAAGCAAGTTATAAGCTAAAAAGTCACCTGTCAGGGTTTTAAAAGAAGCCATTGTCCGCGTAGTCCAAATAGAAAAATAGATTTTTCCATTTTCCCATGTTATTACGAACACCATGGATAGTTTTGACCGCCTGATTCGACCATTTGCTCACATAGAAGAACCCAAAGTCTGAAGGATTTGATTTCACTTGATAAAACCAAGCGAACTCTTCAGGTGTGGGAGATCTTAGACCTAGTTTATGGTATAATATATACAAACCTACCATGTATCTATATGTATTTGGGGTTAGTTGAAAAGGGACAGCTCTGTAATAGTCGATGATTGATTTGATATATGGATGTAATAGGAGGTGGATGCCACATCTGAGGACTGTGTCTAAGAATGAGGCGGTACCATGAGGAGGTGTGTGAGGTCGATTGAACTCCATGGGTAGGCGAAGGGGGGACATCAATTTTATATACGCATACAATTTTTTCGAGCCTTTTTGTTGTGCAGCTCGTCTTTATATTGGTGCATGACCAATCTCCTTCTACGTAGTTGTAACCCTTTGCGAATGCAGGGGCGTTCCGAATATGTTGAGGCCATTGGTCTTGAGGGAGGTCACCTATGCGAGGGCTACTTTGCCTGGCCCCAGTTATTTCTACTTCAGATTCTGGCTCAAGATAGTCCTCGATATCTATAGAGCTAGTACTCGCATTGGAGAATGACGATTCACCAGAGAACGCATTCCCTTCCCTAAGTTCTTAGCTACTACACATCTGAAAAATAAACATAGGAGATATTTAATCCTATGCGAGCATTGATTTACAGGCAAATTTATGAATGTTTATAAACTAACCTAAGTGCGACCTAGAAATAGGCATGTTATTGTCTATTTTTATAGGTATACCCACTATATGCGAGCAATTTGGGGCCACAAACCCTAGAATTGCACCGATAACAAGCTATTCGTCTATCTTAGATCTTGTCGAATTCTTCTAATCAATCTATGTATTCGTCTAGTGTTTCTATTCTACAAGTTCAAATAATTCTTCAAGTAATTCGTCATTCGGTTTAACAGATGTGTCTCTTGTTCGACCTAAACAGAATCTAGATTCAACCTTAAATTTAGTTTTGTTTATGGTTTTGATCTATGAGTCCAGAAATTTCAGAAATCTCAGATTCTTATATAGGTTTCATCTAACAACACTGTCAAGAATAATCTTTAACATTCGGTCTGGGAGATGATATTCAAGATTCTGGCTATATATCGATTCAATAAACCGATAAAATTTAAAGTTTAGTTCATCCAGTTCAGAAAAATTAAAAGTGATGTTGGTTCGAGTTTCTTAGAACAATCTTTAATGTATATTGTTTCAGTTTATACTATGAGAGTACCGGGAACAGAAATGGAAAAAAAGAAGAGAAAGAGTGCCAACCTTTTCAATAATTCTGAGTTTTTTGGGTGGTAAAGAGAGAGTCTTTTATCTAAACCTTGCCGGAGAAGAAGTAACAATTAGGTTCGCTGGTGACGGAGAAGAAGACTCTTGAATATCGTCGGGTACAATTTAGGTCGGAGAGTTTCTGAGATTTGGGAGTCAAGGGGTTTTTAAGTAAAAACGAAGGTGAAAAGGAAGAAGAGAGTGAGTTTCTTTATATCTCCACAAGCTTAATGAATCTGGGCTGTAGATTGAGGAAATTAATTCTTAGATCTAATGGTTTGAATTCACGCTGGATAATTGGCTTTCGAAATTAAATAAATTTAATTGAAGAAATACAAAAAGTCTTGATTTGAAACGGCAGCTGACGTCACTAGTATCATTACACTTACTCGAGAAGTAGAAGGGTTTCCTCGAGCTTCACCAGTTTCTTGAGAGGAAGTGACGCGTTTGCGTCTATCAGAGAAAATGTACGCATGGATGTGATTCGAGATTTTTTATGATTCCTCAAGGATTTCGGAATGACCTCATAACGTCATATTCTTAAGCTCGTACTTGTCAGAATAGGAAGCTCCATTTAGCCCTAAAAGTCTAATGAAACTGGGGGGTAATTGTTGTGCGATCTTAAATTTACATTAGTCAACGCTAAGAAAGGGAAGTCAATAATCGAGTTGAACACGTTAGGTCACATGTGTACTTTTCTGATCGAAGTGCGACATCCTCCGAATGAGTGAAGTGCGACCAGCATAAAAAGGAAACTAGATCAAGCTTCTTCAAACGGGTAATCAACAAAGAAAGGGAAATAAACTTCTGTATGGAGATCGAGCATTCCATTTAATTTAAGTTGTTACTCAATTTTGTATTGTTACCCGAAATTATATTTTTTGATGATACACTTACCTGTTTTCATAATTGGGAAACATTGAGTCACCCTCACCTATATAAAGGAGGCTCAGTCTTATTGTACATCACTATACAATCACTTCACTATACACTCTGTAATTCTCTCTGCTCTCACCTTGAGACTTAGAGAAACTCTTGTAATTCTCTAGGGAATAGTGAAGAACAGTGGATGTAGGCTCATCTTTTTTGGGGCTAAACCACTATAAAATTCCTGTCTCTTTATCTATTTTGATTTATCATCCATTTTCACACGCAAGCCATATCTTGCGATTTCTCAAATTCATTGTTGTCAAAACCTCCGTCAACACACGATAAACTTTGTAGGCCACAATGGTAAGTTCTCTAATAATTTGATTTATTAATAAATAATTATTCCTCTATCTGATGCTGAACAAGTTTCCTTAATTTGAACTTCCTCTAGACTATCTTGTATTATCAGATCATCCAAGGGAGTCCCTATTTAATTTTTTTTTTATTCTTATATTTTATATTAAAAATTTTGTAAATTTCTAATTAGCACCTACTAAAACTATTTCCTTTCAATAATGTCCTCTTTATAAGATATAAATTGACATATTTATTTATTGAATTAGAATCCCTCAAATATTAATTAATTTTTGAAATCAAAATTGTGAATATAACAAAAAGTAGAATTAGAAAATACCTTCCTTATTCTCCCACAAGACTTTTATTATTCTCTCTGTTCAAAGTCCCAAACCTCCATAAAATTTGAAAGCGAAGACAAATTTTAATTACATTATGTATTAAGGTAGGTTATATATATATATATATATATATATATATATATATATATATATATATATATATATATATAATTAAAATCAAATTAGTTGTTAAGTTTGTATTTCTGTCTATAAAGGACTAGAGGGAGTTTGGAAGATTTATCCTCTGTTATTTTTTTATTTTATTTTTTCCTTTTTGAATGACTTTATTTTCTTATTGAATAAAACTTGTTTTGTAATTTTATTCAAAAATAATTAAAAGTTGCCAATTCAGTAGGGATTTTTTTTTTAACCTATATGTAGGTATTTATTTTTAGCCATTGGATCATCATCTAATATTGATCAAATGGTTATAATGAAATACATGAAAAGATGTGCATTATTAATGTTATTTCTCTCTCTTACTTTTTAATATAAAAAAATATGCAAGAAAAATTTTCATTGGCCAAAATGATACCTATGTATAGGTAAAAAAAAAAAATACCCACTGAATTGGTGCCCTTAATTAAATTATCCAATACTTAATGATATGACATGTTTTTCTTGTTTTAATTCATTTTTCTCTCATTTGTATTAATATTAAGAAGATTTGTTCAATATTTTCTTTAACAATTATCGTTTTTATATTTTGGGTATTTTTTGCTTTTAAAATGTTTAAAAATAAAAGATAGAAAAGTCAAGAATATATATAAATTTCATAGTTATGGCTCTATTATCCATTTTATATTTTTATCTGCATTTAGTATAGTTTTTAAATGGAAAACTTATTAATATAATTTAATTTGCTTTACATTTTATTACTTTTTATGGCGTTTCATTACTATTATGAATTTATAGATTTTTTTTTTTTTAACCAACCATTTAAGAAAACGGAAGAGTATTTATGTAAATATGTATTTAAAATGAGTAGGGGCTTATATTTGTACCCAAGTGATATAAAAGCACCCCAAGAAGAATTAACTTTACAAAATAAATTTAAAACTATATCTATTAATGCTAAAAACAGCTATAATTCCTAAACTACCCATAGCCTGGCCCTTGCTTAATTCCTTTCTCTCCACCATCTTCTCTAATTCTTCCGTCAAATTACTGGAATATACAGGAAATAAGAAAGGACAACAGATAAGCATCATCAACCCATAAAATCTCAAGTTTCAATTGATGATCAATCTTTTGATAAGCATCATCAACCCATAAAATCTCAAGATTCAATTGATGATCAATCTTTTCTATTTTTTTTTTCCTGTTTTTCTAACTTTTGTTGTTTAGTTTGTTTTATTTTTTCCTCGTCAGCTTTTGGCCATAACTTTCATCCCCTTTTCCGTTTTATGATATTCACTATCTTATTAAAAAAAAAAAAAAGGAAAGAAAGTAATAAGCACGACACCTATTTGTAAGAATTGTTGTATAACTCTATTAACTTGACAATCAACAAAATGGAGTAAACCCCATCACCAAGCATTAATCTACTCGAATTACCATCATAATCTCAAGCAACCGATTCAACAATTCCTTAGGGGATTTCAACTAAATGATTATACTCATACTTTAAGCCCACTTTCACTCTTTTATTTTATTTACAGATTCTATTTAGTCTATATGATTAATTTTTCTTGTAAATCGATTTTCATTCTATTGTTATAAGTACAAAGAGATTTTCTTTTCTTAAAAAAGGGAATTGGATGAGAGCTTAAATGAAAACTAAACTTTAGGTGTGTGTTAAATTTAACGGTTTTTGGAGTGTACTGTTTAAAATTGTCCAATATAAACTTTTTAGATTAATTTGTAATTAATAATTTCAAAAAATAATAATAATAAAGGGTGCCTTTACTCTAATTGGGGCTGCGAATATAATCATCCAATGAGTATTTATATAGTTATTACCTCCGGCCTTTTGAGTCATGATAGGAAAAAGGACATAAGTAGCACTAATTTGGGACTAAATGACATTGTTGTGAATATTTTTTAAAATGATAATTTTATGAGTATTAAAAATTTGGGGCTTATAGAAATATGAGCAAAATTTGGGCCCAATTTAAGTAAATATCCATTTGTCAAATGTTATAGCAAAATGTCTGGTATATATGTTTATATTCCAAGTGTAAAATTTTATATACTAAGTACAAAAAATTATATACCTAGTACATTTCAGTACAGTAACTGAAATTAGTGGATAAACATATTTACCAAGTGTAAAAATATATATACTTGGACATTTAACTATAAAATTTAAAAAGTGGATATTTACTTAATCAAATTTAAAATATTGGTCATCCACCTAAATTTCTCTAAAAATTTATCATGAGCAAAACTTACAAATGTCATAAATAATGGTGAAAAAGTCAAAAAAGCTTTTTACACTTCTAAAAATGTCAAAAATAGCTAAGAAAATAAAAATAATACCAAAAATATGACCGACCAAAATATTTGGGTCTTATGTACAATCCTAATAGGCATTTTTCTAAATATTTACGGTCTGAATGTGTTTGGTAAATAAATCATCATTTTTAAGAGGGGTTATATGTAAAAATGTGTGTCAATAAGCATAAAGCGAAGCTAGTCTTAACACTAGCACATCCTTATTTGAGACCCCTTTTTAAGGTCCGAATCTCACCTCCCTCTAAAGTCTCCCTTCATTATTCGTTGTTTTATTTTCTTTATTTTGTTTTCTTTTTCAATTATTTATTTCTCTTTCTTTTTCTTTTTCATTTCATTTATGTACTTCTTTCTTAATTCCTTTTTTTCTTTTTCACTTTCCTTAAAAAAAATTAAATGAACCATAAATTTTTTTTTAATTATGTTTCTCTTTTTTTTCCTCCTTTTTTACATCTTTTTTTGTTTCACTTTTTTTGGTTAATTAGATAAAAATAACCTCAAGTCTTAGTTTTTGCAAAACCAATCTTATGTTTGATTTTTGCAAATTAATACCTTAAATTTGGAATTTCTACAAATTTATACCTTGCATCGCCAAATTAAGTGATTTCAACAATAAAAACCCAAAACTACCCCTCTTTAAAGTATTACAAACGTATTAAACAATAATTTTCTTTTATTAGTTTTCATTTAAATTAAAAGTAGAAATAATAAATAAACTGGAAAAAAAAAAGGAATAAACGATCCTATCTATTAAAACTAACCTAAAAACATAAAAACAAAACAAAAATAAGTTTAGAAATAAACTAACAAAACGATTAAAGTTAGAGCAAAACAAAACCCTTTGTCATCATAATTCTGAATCCAAAGATTCTTAAAAGAAATTAAATCCATTACCACATGAAAAAAAAAAAAACAAAGAAGAGAAAATTGAAGATTCAATGGCAATAAAAAAAAACATGAATTATAGGCCTGTAAATAAAAACCAGATAGATCTCACCATCTTCTTTACCATTTCATCATCTTCTCTGGGCCTCAAGACAACCCATTTTATCAGATTTCACGATTTGATTTGGTGATTTTGAGGAGTTTTTTTTTTTCAAATGAAACTAATAAAAACGGTTCAATATATTATGTATTAGTTTCGGATTCTTTTAAATCCATTAACAAAGGGTAATTTGGTCTTTTTAACTTTTAATTCACTTAAATAATCAACCGATGGTATGAAATGTTAAATGTCAAGGTGTTAATTTGCAAAAGCCAAAGATGAGGTTAATTTTTGCAGAATACTCAATTCTCGAGTATTTTTGTGTCATTAACCTTTTGTTTAAAACAAACACATCAACTTTTTTTTTTCCCTTTTAGAGCATATTTACAAAACCCAATTTCCTTAATAATTTTCTTGTTAGTTTTATCTTGGTTTCTGGTTATTTCTAAAATCTAATTTGATGTCTAATTATCAGTAATAAAATTAACAAAATTAGTTTATAGTTACTGGTAGAATCTAATTTTGTTTCTAGTTTCTTCAAACGAAATTGGTCTCTCGCTTCCAATAACCAATTTGGCTTTCTGCAAGTTTCTAATAACTTTTTTTTCCCCTTCAGTTTGGTTCTCAGAAACCATTTTAGTTATAAGGAAATAAAATTGGGGAAGGAAAAAAAAAAAAAAGGTCGTGTTATGACTAGACCTAGCAATTCGGGCCGGGCCCAACGGGCCGGCCCGTGGCCCGGTAGAATGGCCCGCGTGCCTGCCTGGCCCGGTCCGGTATTTTTAAGGCCCGGGCTGGGCCTGGGATTTGCGGCCCGGCCCGCCACCTCCCCCTTTTTTTGTTGGGCCTATATTCGTCTGGGCCCTTAAAATCTTTTTTTAAAAAAAATCTAACAGTAACATTTGTTACCGTTGGGTTATATTATATATATACTATTTTTTTTTAGTTTAAACTATTTTTTTTAAATAAAAAAATATTTTCTTACACTATAAATACCCTACACTCTTCACTCTTTTTTCACACTTAACAATTTTCAAATACTTTCTTATTCTCTCATTCTTTCTCTTTAAATCTCTAATTATATTCTCAATTTTATCTTTTTCTCTCTTATCTAATTACCATTTACTAATTATTAGTAATTATATTTTATAATCTCCAAAGTCCAAACTCTCCACAACTCATAAAGTTTAATTGAAGGTACGATTTAATTTATTTATCACACTTATCTTTTTAATTTATTTAATTTATAGTATATTTAGTTGTTTACTATTATTACTAGTATAATAAACTATAGTTAGTAGTTTGTAGTTACTAGTTAAGTAGTTAGTAATTTAGTAGTTCTATAAGACTTTGTTTTTAATTTCAATTCAGTTATAATTTTTTACAATTAAAATAGTAGTTCATTAATTAGTTTGTAGTTTGTAAAAAATTTATTAGAATATTATATTTTAAATTTCAATTAATTTTTAATTTTTAGTAGTTTACAATTAAGTTTGTAGTAGAAAATTTATTAAATATGATTTCAATTAATTTGTAATTTATAGTTGTTTACAATAAAGTTAGTAGAAACTAGAAAGTTTATTACAATATTAAATTTTTAATTTCAATTAATTTGTAGTAGTTTACAATTAAGTTAGTAGAAGTTTATTAGAATATTATATTTTTAATTTCAATTTATTTGCAATTTGTAGTTGTTCATAATTAAGTTTTACCGAATATCCATATTTGTAATTTTGATTTATTTATAGTTGTCTATAATTTTAATATCCATATTTTTAATATAGTATATGGATATGTCAAAAAATATCCCTATTTATCTGGAAATGGATGACGACCAAATTCGCATAGCTGAAGAGGGTGATCAAGTCCCCGAAATGCAAACTAATCCAAATGCTAGTGGAAGTTGTTCACAATTTCAAGATAGTTGTTCGTCGAGTACAAGCACGACCTCCAAACGTGCAAGGACAGCTTCCGATGTATGGGACCATTTCGATCCGGAATTCAAAGATGAGGCTGATGGTAAGAAGACAAAAATGGCAAGATGTAAATACTGTAAGAAATTATTAACTGCCAAACTATCTAGCGAGACCGCTCATTTGAAAAGACATAGTGATGCATGTGTCAAAAAACACAAAAAAGACAATGAGCCCACTCAATCAACACTTCAACTCAACAAGGATAGTTCGGTAAGTTCTTGGAACTATGATCCTATAGTAGCTAGGGAGTCTCTAGCACATTTAATTGCTATAAAAGATTTACCATTAGGTTTTGGTGATTGTAATAGCTATAAAGATCATATTAGAACATCTTATTATCCAAACTATAAAAGAGTTTCTAGAAATATGTACCACTAGGAGTGATTTGATTAAAGTTTATGAAAATATGCGTAAAGATTTAATAACTGAATTAATTTCATTAAACTTTTGTATTGCATTGACGTCTGATATTTGGGGTGCTAATTCTAAACAAGATTATTTAAGTGTAGTTGCACATTATTTAGATTCAAGATGGATAATGCAAAAAAGAATAATTGATTTTTGAGTCGTTGATAATAAACATACTGCTAAAATTATTAGAGATAGAATTTTAAATGTTGTTGAAGAATATGGCATAGCGAATTGCATTATCTCTATCACTTTAGATAATGCTACTGCAAACACAAAGACCATAAAATTACTTAGCAATTTGGTAAGTTCATACACTGGAGGATTCTTACTGCATCAATGTTGTGCATGTCACATCATCAACCTTATTGTCAAATTAGGTATGGATGTTAAAAGTATATATATTGAAAATATTCGATCTGCTATTGCTTATATTCATGCTTCTAATCCACGCATTGCTGAATTTAAAAGATATTGCATAGCTTGAAAGATTAAAACTAAGAAAATTCCAAGTTGACATGCCTGTAAGGTGAAATTCTACTTATTTAATGTTGAAAAATGCACTACCATATAAAATTCCAATTACTACGTTTTACAATTCAAAAATAGGTTCATTAGTATTAAAAGATGAAGATTGATTTATTTGTGAAAAATTTATACAATTTTTAGACGTTTTTTATGAAGCTACTGTTGCATTATCTGGTATTTATTATCCTACTTCTCTAATTATTTTACGTCATATCTTTTTTATTGCTGAAATGTTTTGTAAGGTAAGATGTGACCCTATATTTGAACCAATTATAATACGTATGCAAGAAGTATTTTTGAAATATTAGTTTCCAATTCCTTTATTATATTCATTTGCTTTTATTTTAGATCCTAGAAGTAAATTAAATGGTCTTTCTAATTGAATTAGCTACATTTCTACATGTTTTGAGATAGATTTTACTTCTGAATATACAAATGTTCGTGACAAATTTTTTATAGTGTATAGTATATATGAGGCTAAATTTGGCAGTAATCAACAACAACACACTCCTCTACAAGAAACTGAAGAACAATAAAAAAAATAAGTCTTTTTGGAGCATGATAGGTTCACGTCCTCAAGGGCGAGGGCGTGGTCGTGGCTCATCATCAATATCATCAAGTTCAAGTCAACCACTACCACCAATAAATCCACAACAATCCTATGATCTTACTCAATATATTGAGCTAGACTCTAACATCGACCCCGATGATGAGAACTTCAAAGTTTTGGACTGGTGGCATAAGCGTCAATCAAGATTCCCGGTGCTTTCACAATTAGCCCGTGACGTTTTAACAATTTCGGTGTCCACGATTTCTTCAGAGTCTACTTTTAGCACGACTAAGATGATAGTAGATGAACGGAGGACTTCGTTGGCTCCTGAAATAGTTGAGGTGTTAGCATGTGTTAAAGATTGGGAAAAAGCGGCAAATCAAAATCAAGACACTATTCGTATTTGTAATGAAGAATTAGCCGAAAATTGCAATAACTTGTACATGAATGATGATGATGAGTCATAAACTCATAACTAATGATATACTAGTTTTTTCAAGTAATAATTTGAATTGTAATAAATGATCATCAATAAAATCAAATTTCAATATTTCAAATTTATTTGTTTTATTATTTTTCTTAATATCCTGTTTAATTATTATTAATTTTTTAATAATAGAAAATATATGTAGTTTATGTTATCAATTTTTTTAAATGAAAATTCAATTAAAAAATTTGAACTTAACATGTTTAAAAAAAATTGTTAAAAAATAAATAAATCAAATAGTAGCAAAAAAAAAAGGCCGAAGACGGGCCGGCCCGATATTGGCCCGTCAAAAAGCACCGGGCCCTATTTTATTTTGACCGGACCGGCCCGGCCCCGCCCGCTCACTCCTTTAAGCCCGTGATGCCACCTCGGGTTGTGACTCTGATTGGGGCTTTTAACAAATAGTCCGTAAGCCATACTTTATACGCACTTTTAGACTAACACCATTATTAAGAATCTTCAAACTAAGTTGGATACCACAAATGACAAAAAGAGGGGAAAAAAAAAATAGAACTGCGTGGATAGAAGTATGTTTAATGAGGAAAAAAAAAATCAGAAAATGGGCGAAGAAAAACTTTAAAAAAAAAAAAACAAATTAAAAATAAAATAGCAAAAAAAATGATATTTTCCCTTTTCATAAAGATTGAAGGAAAAGAATTTAAAATAAAAAAACTGGGAAAATGTGAAGAAAAAAATGAGAGGCATTTAAGAAAATAGCAAAAAAGGTGGAAAAATACACTGAAATGAACAAAAGATATATAGAGAATCTAAAAGAAACAAAAAATTTTAAATGAAAAAGGGCATTAAAGAGAGAGAGAAAGAGAGGAAACTAGTAGGTTTAAAGAGGACGGAAAAAATAAAATCGGAAAAAATGTGTAGGAAAAATACGAAAAAGCTTTTAAGAAAAATATGGCACAAAAATGGGTAGATACAAAGGTAAAATTGTTGTTGGGATTCAAACCCCGCCACACTTCATTCTCGAAGCTAACTCCTATCACAAAGCCTACAAGTTTCTCAGCTTTATCACCTCATTTTTTATTTTTTATTTTTGAAAGGACTATCACCTGATTTTTTTTTTTTTAATTTACAAGTGTTATTCTAAAAATATGGATATATTTACAATTATGCTACTGTCTCTTTTTTGTTCAGACTCAGTTTTTAGAAAATACCAGTTTAGGTCATAATTAAGCTTTAGGTCGTATGTTTGTCATTTTTTTTAAATGTGGTAAATTTTCCCTTTTAAAAATATTCAGAAAAAAAAATTATAAGAACTGTCCTTTTTTTAAGATCAATTTGAAAAATGGTCATTTTTTACACCTATTTAATAAGTGGCCATTTATAGATTTTATTTTAATAAATGACCCTTTTTTAGTTGTTCGCTCTTTTAAAAATAACTCTGTTTATACAAATAAATCATTTTCTTTTAAATACATCAATACGATGTTTTGGGGGTGTAATTGGAC
The DNA here is from genome assembly GCA_002914845.1 of Trema orientale. Classification (NCBI taxonomy): domain Eukaryota; kingdom Viridiplantae; phylum Streptophyta; class Magnoliopsida; order Rosales; family Cannabaceae; genus Trema; species Trema orientale. Next base: position 40,592 of record JXTC01000347.1, read on the forward strand.
GGTATATTCATTTGGTTTTGTACGATGTTTTTGCAACAGAGATCCTTGACTCGTTGTTCTATTTATTTTTACTTTACATGCTAATTATTTAGGCAGCCAGTAAATTTAAGTGCCAATTTGGTAGAGCCATAGATTTTAAAGAAAAGACGTTTAGTTGTACTGAAAAAAAAATATGTTAACATAAAGTAGTTGAGTGTTTGATAAACTATAATTTTAAAGTACTGTGACTTGAAAAAGTGTATTAAAGTGTTTGATAAACTGTATGGCTGAATTATTGTATAAATATAAAATGACAAAAATAAATATAATTATATAATTATGCATATTTATGGATAGAGCTTATTAATATTTTTTACAATTATACATATTTTGTATATTTTAAACATATTAATATTTTTTTAAAAAAAATTGATATGAAAATAAACTCAATTAATTAGTTACTCAATTAAATTTATTTTATTTAATTTTACTTTATTTTCATCTGAATTTAAATTTTCAATAAATAATCTATTTAGCTATTTCAAAATAACTAATATGAAGAGTATTTTAGTCAATTATGATTTAAATACCTTTTTAAAAAAACTCATATGAAAATAAACTCAATTAAATGTTTGGTATTTTTGCTTTTAAGTGAAGATATTTTAACAATTATGATTTATTCATTAAAAGATAGTGCAGATTTTCGCATAATCTAAAAGCCAAATTTTGACATTTGGCTGTAATTTTATCAAAAATTATTGAATAATCTGATCGCTAGATTTTTATCAAACACTTTTTGTCCCACAAATTATTCAAAAAATACTTTTATCTTGTTAAAAAGCTAAATTAAACTGAGCCTAAGTTCCACAAGCAAAGGAGAAATCTCAAAAAAAAAAAAAAAAAAAAAAAGAAGAAAGTATACATATATATGAGGACTCAATAAGGTTGAGACACGTGTACATTGGAAAGAAAATTGCGGA
>JXTC01000347.1:42372-299143 GCA_002914845.1 Trema orientale
GACATAACAATTTGGAGACGTATATATTAGTTAAAACGAAGGAATTTGGAAGAACTACAATATTCCTCGGATTTTTTCTTGCCATTAATCGTCTAGTCCAATATATGAAAGTTCCAGTCTCTGCTATGCGACTATTAGTCTCTCCCCAGTCAGAGTCTAGTCTTCCCTACGTGGAAATTAGTCTCTCCTCTATGAGAGCTTAGTATCTCTATTCTTGAAATGTTAATAACTTGAGTGTGATAATTGAGACTTTTTAGTTCTTAAACAAAAACTATAAGCATTTTAAATAACAATTAGTTACGAAGAGTTTTGGAGGATTAGCCCTCCTTTTATGGAAATAGTTTTTTCTTCTGAGAAAGCCGAGCATCTCTATTGTTGAATTAAAACAGGTTCGTAAGTGTGATAACTGCATAATTCCTCCAAACGAAACATCATAGCGTGCTTAAGGTTCTGTTTATAGCTATTGTGGATCCCCGATCTACAAATTGTTCACTTTCAGTTTTCCTACTAGGATTGAGCCTTTGAACCTTGATATAGCCTACGTATTTTTGACGCAAAAACGAAAACAAAAAAACAAAAAAAGCCACAAAAATGAAAAGAAAATGAAAGATAACTACCAAAAAAACCATTGTGAGGTTTAATAGCCATAATTAGTATTCATTATTACATGTTGCCATAACAAGAATCATTATCCCATTATGTATTGGTTGATTTCCCATGTAAAAGCACGCAAAAGTGGCGGGAGAAGAAAAAATCATTCTATAGATATCAACACCCAAAAGCAGTAAGGAGATATGTTATTTTAATTAAATTTTTACTATAATGCCACCTGAAGTATAATTATAATTAATCAGTAACAAATTGACACATTATGTGTTACCTCATCTCATCTGCCACATCATCCATTCAAGATTTTAATACGGTATTTGCAGATAAATCTTTCTTAATTGCAGTACAAAATTAAGAAAAGCACTGTTTATTATTTAGTACAATTTTTGAAGTGGTATCTTCATTTCGCCAATAGGAACTTTATCCTCAAATTGGTCTAAAGCGAGAAAAACATACAAATGCAGTCATGTACAATATTGTACTCGTTTTAGAAACTTCATTTCGCCAGTACAATATTTTTTATCTGCCATTTAGGATGATATGTAAATTATACCGATGTTCTAGAAAAATTTGCTGATGTTCTAGAAAAATTTGCAATTTCTTCCGTAATCAAAGGTATAACCAGTCATTAAATGCACCTGATTCCTCAATTTCCATAGCTTAGAGGAATAACTTTCATACTGATTCACATGAGAGTCATCTTAATTCTTAACTGGGATTACGAACAAATTAATTTGGCATTAACCAACAAAATTTTCAAACCAGTATATATAGAAAAATTTACAATTTTTTATAAGAGAAATTATTTTAATGTATACCGGAGAAGAATTATATTAGAAAATTCTTTAATTATTCCAACTTCTATTAATAAATTTTCTTTTTTCACTTGTTTGAGTAATCTATTCATGCCTTGTCACGACCGTGACTTTAAATAATTTTAAATGAAAATTGTGATAAATAGTAATTTTTTCTAAAATTTTAGAAAATTGTTTTCTTACAGCTTCAAATTTTAGTCCTTACAAATAAGTAAAATTTAAATTAAGAAAACTTCTCATTAATATTGATTTTTCAAGAAAATACTTCACTCAAATTCTAGAAGAATTCCAATTAATTTATTCAGTAATTTTTTGATAAATCTTAAACTTTCGATAAAGAGAGTTCAGTCTTAAATATTAAGCCCAAATTTCCAAAATAATTTACATAAAATCATTTATGAATTTAAGTACTCAAATATGTAGTCTTGTTGTCCTCATACATCCACTTATATAAGAACATTAAACTTTGCTAAATATTTAGCTAAACTTTACTTGTAGGTTACCCTGTCAAAGACTTAAAGGCACTATAATTTTTTGACGTGTGGAATTGTATTGCTATAATCTTCTACATCATTTTCTCTATTTTTACCATTATCCTACTTATCATTAATTAAGCGCTTTTACGCTTAATTAATTTGTCTTAAATCAAATCACAAAAAGGCACTTCCGAAGAGCAAAGCTAATGAGGTAATACTCTAAATTTCTTCTTGGTTGATATGTCTCAAATTCAATGGATATTGTTTATGGTTGTTTAATATTTAGATGAGCTATATATTATGGTTATCAATCTGTATTTATGATTGATTATGCTCATCATATTGTTTTATTAAAATACAACTACCGGGATCAGGGCCACTTTTATTTGGATTTTGGCTCAAATATCAAATATCAAATATCATACCTAATTTTCGTCAATTTTTTTTTAATATAAAAATCCGATTTTGGCTCAAATAAGTGACTGTTGAGCTTAGAAACGTTGCATATGAATTACGCATTTTCATTGAGTTGAGTTTTATACATTTGTTTGGCCATTTTTGAACCATTTTCTAAAGCTTAAGTATGGCAGAAATGGGTTTGATTTTTTATAATTTTTCTTAAGTAAGTTGAGACCAAATAAATGTCATAAATTGAAAGAAGATGAAATTTTGAGAAACCGCTCAAGAATCATTGAAAACGGAGCACCGGAGATCAAGATATGACAAATTGGGTTGAATGAGTCCGAACTGGGTCAGAAGGATCCAGGTAAAGGTCAGGGATAACAAAAAATGATATGTCGTTTTTCTTCTCTAAGTTTATACAACTCCTAAATCCACTATTTCATAATTAGTTGATGCCATGAAACTCTATGATGAGTGAAAATATTTAAAGAGATGTTCTTTGAGATTGATGAGGTAACTATGGAATAATCGATTTGTAATAGTATTACTGAGGTTAGAATCTATATGAATCCACTTCTTAACTTAGGAATCCCAGATCATTTAGGAATGAAAAAAATATGTTCCTACACACCTGGAGTGTTATGTATATATAGATATATGGTTCACTTATTAGCTTAGGAATGCCACATCGTTTGGCAATGAAAAAATAGGTTTCTTATGACCTTATAAATGTAATGTTAAATACCTATATATAAGTAGGAAAGATGAAAATATGTTTCTTATGACCTTATAAATGTAAGGTTAAATATCTATATGGAAGAATTATATTAAAAGTTAGTTAAATTCGTAGCATTTATAAATTGCTATTGGATATTTCATTATAATTAATCTATATAAAGCTTGTCGGTTTCAGTTTTCATTATAATTAATCTATATAAACGCTTGTTGGTTTCTAATTATATATAGATATATAGATATAGCCCTTGTTAGATTAGAGTTCAGTGTCTTTTGAACATAACTTTGACAGCTGAAATGAAATGAAATGAATACTTACAGTTTCTTTACATGTACCCATAGGCACCATATGCCCAAAGGTGATCAAAATTGTATGACACAAATTAGGAACGATAACAAATTTGGAATCAACACAATTTCTTGAATGTGACATAAATTTAACTGAAACACTTATTGTGTATTTAAACCCACTACTAATTTTTTTTAACACTTAGAGCATGATTAGAACCTGAAAAAAATAAAAAAAAAATACTCACATACACCCAATAACACAAATCGTTTAATGTGGTTCAGCAACAAAATATAGCCTATGTCTACAAAAGACTACCAACAAGTGTTTCACTAAGAAAAGAATAATTATACACTCAGTTCTCATTTATCCAAAAACCCCAAGCTAAGAAAAAGAATAATTATACACTCAGTTTTCATTTATCCGAAAACCCCAAGTGCCCTCTCACCAAGTTTACAAGATAATTATCTCACTCTCTCTAGCTCTCTTTCTTTCTCTAGATATCAACCTAAAAATCCCAAGTGCCCTCTTACTAAGTTTACAAGAGAATTATCTCACACTCTCTAAATATCTATCATTGTGTCCGTGAGAATTAGAATCACAGCTGCCCTAAGAACTTATATGTAGGGAAACAAATGCCAAAGATTTAATCCTACTAGGACTTTTAGGCTCCATTTGGAACTTGAATTTTAGAGGAAAAAAATTGTAAGGAAATAGTGAAGAAAAAAAAAAGAGGAAAATATTTTTCCTACAATTTTATAGAACTTTATTTTAACATTTTTGGTTTTGTTATTGAATGTGTCCAGTATATTCTAAAATGATATCAAATTTTACTTTTGCTTTCCTTAAAACAAAATTTCATTGTTTTTTATTTGAATCTAAATAAGAGAAAAAAAAATCCCCTATAATTTTTTTTTTCTTTCCCTCTAAAAATCCAGATTTGAAATAGAGCCTTAGAAACCCATGGCTAATCATATTCTACTGACGAACAAAAGAGTCTTAAGCATATAATATTTAATCCCGAAGTCTTCTATACTCCCGTATAACCTTTTGCAAAAATCCATGTACAAATAAACTCTTCTACACAGTTTCCATTTAGCATTAAAAACCTAAGTTTCTGTGATACTTAAAGAATAGACACGTATAACAATTCTCCACCTTGGTTGTGCTTTAAAGTCTTTAGCCGCTTGCAGTCTCCATATGCCCCTCATAGGGATCACTGAGTCTTCACATATACTAAATTCAAGAAATGCTTAACTTAGCCGTTGGGAGTGACTTGGTATTTGCTAGGTTATCTTCTGTAGTAACCTTCTCCATGCTAATGATTTCGTTGGAAATAATGTCATGAATAAAATAAAGTCTGATATCAATATGTTTTATCCTCTCATAATATACTTGATTTTAATCAAGTGCAGCATGTTTTGACTGTCACAAAACACTCCAAATGCTCCAATTTAATACCAACTTCTTCTACTAATTCCTATAGTCACATAACTTCTTTCACTGTCTTAATTGTAGCAATGTACTCTGCTTTTGTCGTCGATAATGTTACCGCTAGTTACAAATTGGCTTTCTAACTAAATGTATTTCCACAAAACTTAAAAATATACCCAGTTAGTGATCTCTTGGTACCCAAATCTCTCGCATAGTTAGAATCAACATGTCACATTATTTGTGCAGTTGTTTCCTTCCTCGCTCTATACTCTAAGTCGATAGAAGTAGTATTTCTCAACGATTGTGCCATGTAGAGCGCCTCTAGTTTTAACTAGACCCCTGTGGCTGTTGTTTTTTTGGAGATTTTCTGAAGAATGTTGTCATCCACACTCAAGATTATAGTATTGTGAGCCTTATCCATGATATCTTTCTTCTTCTTGTCAGTAAGAGTACTTGGTAGCTTGCTTTTCCCGCCTAACATATTTTCTAACCCTTGTTGCAGTAACAATGTTCCCATCTTCATTCTCCATAATCCATAATCGTTTTTCTCACTAAACTTCTCCAAATCGTACTTAGCAGTCTCCGTGGAAGCAACATAGCTCTTAATACTACTTGTTATGAACTTAAACCCACTATTTGTTAGAGTTCGTGACCCGAATTCTATTTGTCCTAGCCCGAAAGTTTCGTGGTGCGACATATGTGGTAATTTTTGTAATTAGGAGAAATTTTGAGATCTGTGGTGGAAGCGGAGGGATTGGGCCTCCGATAGGCCCAATCCCGAAGCCCACCACTGATCTCGTTGGGGGTGCGGGGGTGGAGCCCCCGCGGTATGAACCTGTTTTATTGGGCCGATTTTTCCGTACAGTTTTTATCCGTACACATATGTATTTTACGGTTTTTAGGGATTCTATATATACTTGGCTTGGCCGTGTAAAACTCTACCTTCTGTACTCTATTTTTCGACATAGTGAAATTTCTCTCTCTGCCAGTGGTTTTTCTCGATTAGGGTTTTCCACTTAAATCTGTGTGTTCTTATTTTTCATTCTTATTGTCGATTATCGTTCGTTAATTCTTAACACTACTAATTTGTTCTAATTCTTAGAGTAGGATTAGAACCCGAAAATAAATATAAAAAATACTCTAACACGCCCAAAAATACAAATCATTTTACGTGGTTCAACTACAAAAATCATTTTACGTGATTCAACTATAAAATGTAGCTTATGACTACGGAAGACCACAAACAAGCGTTTCACTAAAAAAACAAAAATAATTATACACTCAACTCTCGTTTGCCCAAAAGCCTCAACTGCCCTCTCTCACCAAGTTTCCAAAAGAATTATCCCAATTTCTCTAACTTTCTCTCTCTCTCTCTAGATATCTTACCCTCGTGCCCGTGAGAATTAGAATCACGGCTGCCCCAAGATTCTCTAACTTTCTTTCTCTCTCTAGATGTCTTACCCTCGTGCCCGTGAGAATTAGAATCACGGCTGCCCTAAGGTCCTATATATAGAGAAATAAATGCCAAAGATTGAATCCAACTAGGACTCTTAGAAACCCACGGCTGATCATACTCCGAAGACTAATGAAAGAGTCCTAAGCATATAATATACAATCCCAAAGTCTCTTATACTCCCGTATAACCTTTTTGCAAGAGTCCAATATACAAATAAACTCTTCTACATGGTTTCCACTTAGCATTAGAATCCTAGCTTTCTAGGATACTTAAAGAATAGACACGTATAACAACGGCAATATAACATCATACATCTTTGGGAGATGTACGATCTAGGAGAAACAACAAGAAGAAAAATGACAATCGAAAATATATAACGGCAAGATAAGCTCAGTAAACGACAATGTAAACCGAAAACAATAGAAACAATGTAACACGTGAGCAGATGGATCGAATCAAACACCACAACATTATTGATGACGAATAACATGCATGAGAATTTTACAACTGTATTCTCTGGAATTTCCATCAACTAGCTAGTGCATGGGAAGTCTAGCTTTAGTGGTCATGGACTGTAGCTGCTCCTTTCTTTAGTAGACCGATGAACTCGATGGCGACGTGGACAGCATTGATGGCAGCCAAGGATGATAGGCTTGTTGTTGTTATTGTCATTTTTGAGGGGAGGTTTCCAGCTCCGCCTGCAAAATCTGACACACCACGAAACACAATACAAGGCACTCGATTCGACAGAGATGTCTGCTCAAACACCAGTCAATCAACCAAACCGCACCAGTATTATCAAAGTTCAAGCAATGAATTCTACTGCCAATTAAATAAACAATGACATAAAAATCTAGTTTACTAACAGTACTACTAACCATCACAACAGCAGCGCTCTCCTCGTCAACAGTCGATACATTGAATTCCTTGAAAAGAAATTCCCTATACGCTGCATTGTCAAGGTATATATCAGCAGTGGAACCTCTCAAACCATAAATCAATTTTGGAGTCTCGGGCAGGCAATATGTCTCGTTTATACATTCTTGCAACTTCAAATCCTGCTATCATTACATTCAAAAATAAATAAATAAATAAATAAATAAATCATGTTATCATTTGTTGGTTACTAAAAAAAAAAAAAGACTATAGAGTGTACTTTTCAGCATCCAAGAAGAAGAAAGAAAAACCTGAAGCTGAGTAGCAAAACTGAACCATTTTGGTTCTATTGGAAGCCAAAAGATCTCTTCCATCTGTTTCCCAGTGGAATACAGTTGCTCTGGTGTAAACTCTACCGAACCCAACAAATTACGAATATCCTTATTCTTGGGAGAATTGAAGTCACCAAACTTCAATTCCGGATACTGCTGCTCCTTTTCTGACTTGAATTCCTATCAAATGAAAAACAAGAGGACAGAAGGTGAATCCGACAGGCAACGAGTTTTGACTTTCTTTATAATTAAGTGTGTTATACTTTTACAAAATCCAAAACTTTAATTTTTACCTTCCATTTCCAAGAGCCTGTAAATGCAACGTAACTTGGCACGCTAACATCACCAAGAGACAAGGAATCATTGGCACTTCCAGCTATGCCGTAATGAACAATCCCTTTGATATCAAATGAATCAACCAGGATTTGCACAGTTATCCCTGCATTTATCTAGAGTATGTACACAACAAAAAGGTTATTAAACCATAAGAAAGTTATACTATTAAATTATGCAGTGTCATCAAAGAAACGTACATCAACTTCCCAAAGGGTTTTGGTCACTAAGTAGTATGCGCAAGTTACTAACTGTATGTGCCTACGAATAAAATAAAAGGATAGAAAGAAAGAGGGAACTTACAGTCTGTTCCCCACTCATTACATAAATCACATCCACACCCTTTATCTTCCCAATGTTGAACCTCCTGCCTGGTCAATTAAGGAATCCAATATTCAAGGTTCAAAGTTGGAACATTTTAGCATTCATATTTGTATTACTATATCATAATCATGCATGACTTACAGTAAACTCTTTCTAATCTTCTTTATATTGTTATCTATTTATGGGCCTCACTGGCTCCATGAATTGGCTCAACGGGGTCTTCAATTTAATCACCCCGTTTAGTAAAAGTTTCTTTCTTATACGACAGAGAAGGAAGAGGAAGGGACGGAAACCAAGTACCAGCCAGGTCGACCCAGGGTATGTCGGAGCTTGAGACAAAGTAACCGGAATTCAGAAGCGCAACTTCTTCGGTGGGAAAAGCCATGACAAGGCCAATATAGGAAGGAGCTGCCGCATTCTGGTTGATTCTGTCCAACACCCCACGAAGAGGGTCACTCCATCTCAGCTGCCCAGAGTCTTGGACCATTGTCAACAATAGTCCAACCACGAAGGCCCCCACTTGAACTGCCCACATTGACCTCGCTCCAACCCTCGTGGCGACGATCCAACGAACGCTTAGGTCCCAGAAAACGGGAGAAAATATGACTATAGATTAGAAGGTGCAAACAAGTGAGCACTTGATATACAAAGACCAATAATCTTATGAAGATGTATACTTGTCCTTTTTTTGCTTTGTCAATACCAGTATAGATATTGACTGTCGACACGTGAATATGAATATATCAATGATTTATATCCACCGGTCAACATAGCTAAGTGAAGTCTTGAAGAAGAGTTGTGTGCAGTGGCTAACGGGTCACCCCACGTGAAACGCTATTCTGACTGAAAAACAAGTCTAGTAAATCTGCACTTTGCACATTTCTACAAAAATATCTTCCCAAATTGAACTAAATTAGCTGCTCAATTTTGAAAACGAGAAACGACAAACAACAGACTGTTCAACAATACATGAGAAAGGGGATCTTAAAACATGCTATTATTGGCTCATAAGGGAAATACTGCAACTAATGGTAAATTAAAAGATGAAGAAAGCAACTATCCATTTACAGATTCATAGTTTAAGCCGAGCCCCCAACAATACTTCCTCTATTTATGTTTATCAAACCACTTATAATACTTTTCCCTTTAATCATGGAATAAGGCCATCTCATATTTTTGTCATTATCATACATGTAACGACTAACGACATAAAACTATTTTTGAGTGAAAGTTACAGGTTACCTTCTGAAAGCGCAATAGATCACACACACACACATATATATATATGTACACGAATGTATATATGTGTGTGTACATTTCAGATAATTCAAAACTCTTCAATTTCTTCGGAAGTACGTCTCTGTATTTCTTGCATTTCTTCTACTACATATTTATATTCGAAACTTTTGTACAAATGAATATTTGAGTGGTGAAAAATGATGGCCAAACGTTGACATTTTTCTTGATAGATGTCAAGGATATTATGTACATAATATTTACACACACATAATATATATATATATATATATATATCAACGTATTGGAACTTGGAGGTATATTGATGTCAAAATATTCCTCATCTAACCAACAAAATTATAAATTACCATTCTAGTGTTTGAAACAAAGGAGTAATTAATGTAACTGAAAAGCATGAAATTAGACCAATGTGTTCCAGGACTTCGCCACGACTCTTGAGAGTACCCTCATGAGTGATGACTAACAATGGCCTCCAAAATCTTGCTTCAATGTTGGGATAAATACCCATACTATGAGGCCATGACCCGACCCGCTTGATGTAGCAAAGCTACAACAGTTTCAGTCCACCAGTTACATCATCAACCACTTCGATGGGTCCTGCATGTGAAATAGAAACCGAAAACAAAAGTGATTTCGAGTACGGAAGATTATTTTCATAAAAGGCAAATATCTGTCTCCATTCATAGGAGAAGATATCGACAAAAAAAAGACTCACCAAGAATAGCCATCACTGTCCTCGAATCTGGAAGAAAGGCAAAAAACCTAGTGTCAGCTGAATAATATTAGAAAGAAGAATCCATACGTGTATGGTTCAGATGTGATAAATTGAGGAGTTCAAAGGAGAGGGACAACTAAGCCGTTCTGATCAAACTAACAAAATTATGAAAGCTTGACCATGTTGTGCAGATTATTGTAAAGTCAAATCTCACTTATATCATTTAAAAACACTTAGGCTCTTGAAGTACCAATCTGATCATTGGTCCAGATGATTTACAGAATGTCAAAACAAAGAATGCCAAGAGAAAAGACAAGAAACAATGTCAAGAGAAACCATTGAACTATGAAATGGTGATCGATTAAGTACACAGATTATATAGAACTCACTTGGTGCAATCTGAGTTCTTCCAGCATCAATGGTAATATGGGTTGGTAGCTTAAGTGATTTTGCCCTTTCCTGCCAACATTGTAAGGCTCGTATCACAGAGTCATGATATGTATGAAGCAAGGATTGACAAGGAAAAGGAATGAAGTCAAAGTAGAAAAATGAGTTTCTTTATCCATTCTAGTGTCTGCAGGGGAGGGTGTTGGAAGGAGGGGAGTGAGCATTAAAGCAACTTGAACAGTGGAAAAAACAAAATTTAAATAAGATTCACTATCCACGGCATGGAAAGAACAATGAACAGACAGCTGAGATTGCATATACTAGAATGTGAAGCCTGTCTTAGTGAAGTCGAAGAATCGTGAACGATACTGACCTGCAACACGAGCATATCCTCCTCGCTCTCTATTTTCACAACCACTTTAGGCTGTGCACACATCTCCCATCTGCATGTCGACAGCGGTCACATGAAACAGGGTGATAAAGAGGCAAATATCATAAGCAAATACAAATCCAGAATAGCCAGTGATGATACCTATTCAGGGCTTTTGGGGCCCGATGAAGAAGCTTCTTATAGAGACCAAGAGTCGCATGACTACCAAAAAAAGCAAGGATCTTTGTCAATTGTCATGAACTATAATACAATGCAGTATTGAATGCAAAATGAAACTGCAACATAATCCCAAAAATTTGTTCTCTAACTTTAATATAATGTGAAAATTTCAAGGGAGCTAGATACCTGCATTGGGCGGCAATTTTCCCTTTACCCATCTTTAGATCATTTCTCACCACCAAAATCTGAAGGCGGAAAAGAGAAGGCAGAAAATGAAAAAGGGATTTTCTTTTTTTCTTTTTTTTTTTCATTTTGAAAAGAAAATGTAATGTAAAAATAGTAAAAATACCATTTTGAAATCATCGAGAACGTCAGCTAGCTTTTCAATCTCAAAAGGTTCTTTGGGGTTATCCTTCTTCTTCTTGGTGCTGACAAGTGTAGTGTCTTTAGGCTTTCTGGGGTTGAGAAAAATGGTAGCAGGATAAGAAGCGCCCACGAAGTAGCCCAAAGCAAGGCAACCAGCCCCTACTAAAAAGGCGCTCAGCCAGCTCAAATCCATATCCTCCCCACTTCCAACACTCACTCAAGTCCCACCTATGACCTTCCTACAATGATGATTGATGAACCTGGAAAATGCAAAAGCCAAAAAAATAAAAATAAAAATAAAAAATCAAACAAACTTGAAAATTGAGGATGGCGTATAAATTATTTTTACTATTATTCTTGTTATCTACCTAAAATCAAGGACAGTGGAAAGTGGAATATAAATCTAATCAACAAACATACGCGACCTTAGTCCTAACAACATATAATTCCTAACTGTATGGTATATAACTGGGTCAACACATATGTGGAAACAAAGCAACAGTGTCCAGAACCATATCACTGAGAAACAACGCTACTAATCTAAACAATGCGACAGAGAGCAAAAACCTGGAATTTTGGAGAATAGCAGAAGAGGAGCTGAAAAAGTCAGAAGATGGATGAGCGCTGCGGTCGGAGGCGGAGAAGGGATCTGGGCAGAGGCACCACTCTGACTCAGTTACGCCCCCCACCCCAACTCCAACTCCCAACTTTTGAAGACGATGCTTCTCCCTTCTTTTTCTTTTACTTTTTTTTTATTTTTTTGTTTTGTGGCCTTTTTCTCTTGGGCTGGAGCATTTTCTTCGAAGCCCATGTCAGTTCTTAATTACCCCCTACCCTCCGAATTTGGGAAAAATATTTAATTTAATCTTTCGGTTTTCAGTTTTACCAAATTAGTCATCTTGGATTAGCAAAGTAGTACAAATTTCATCTCTATTGTCTAACTTGGTCGAAATTCAAATGCAGAAATACAAACAAGATTATCTTCTACTTTAAACCTATACCAAATATATACAAACTATAACAAAAATGAAAAAAAAATAAAAATTGCTTTGAAAACAAGTAATGATGTTTGGTTAAAGATTATACCGGTCATTTAAAAAAAATTGCTTTTGTATCACTCTGTTAATCAAAGGATTATTATTATTTATAAATTTTAGCATATATAAAGTATTTTGCCTAGAATTCGAATATATTTTTGTAATTTTTTTAATCTCGTGGTGAGAAAAGGTGGCTCTATTGCCACATTTTAATCTATTGTCTCCATAATTGTATGCCTTGATTGGAAACACTTCTTATTTAAATTTTAAAATTAAAATCTAATTAGTATTTATTATACTACTAGTTGTTCCAAAATAGCCATTATAGCTAAAATAATCCTATTAAATTTGCTATAATGGTCTATCACATTGAGCAAATTTAGTAAGATGCATATCATAAATTTTTATTGTGCTGATGATTTGAGTTATTAATATATGCGTAATATCTTAAGTTATACAATAACTAATAATATGGTTATGAGTTATTATTGTACTATCTTTTTGCCCAATATGTTGAGTGGCTCAACAATATTTTCGAGTATTATTAAATAGTACTAGACAATAGTGTCAAGCAGTGCTGATATGTGCTCAACATCGAACATTCGAATTTTTAAAATAAGTTCATAACCTAAATAAATTAATTACCTAATTATAATATTAAAAAGACTAATTACTAAGGAGACTATTGAAAATATGTTATTTTGCAATGAAATCCTTCTTAGCTATTTTGCAAAGAAGCCTTCTTCTTTTTCCTTTCATCTTTCTTCATTATATTTCTCTTCTTCCCTAATCGACCAAAATAATAATAATAAAGAAAAAAAAAATCTACTACTACTTAGACCATTGAATTTATATGGATATACCATTATTTATCATTTAACCGTAAAGTCATTTAAAATTTTTGATTTTTTGATAGATGCCAACTGTGCGATGAAAGCAAAGTCTAGAATAGCATACTATCTAAGTTAACAATTCAAAATAAGATAATGACAAATGCCTCTTTTTGGATAATTACATATGGGCCTATAAAATATAGAGTAGGCTTTTTAATACAAAAAAATTTCCGAATTTGGAATAATTTAATAAATTTAATTATGAACTCAATTTTTTAGAGCAAAATCTCATGAAGTTCTCTAATATTAATTTTTGATAAAAGAAACTAAAATTAATTTTTTTAGAAAAGAAAGATATTTATGTTAGTTTTTCTTTAACGGTTAAATCTCCGTTCTTTTTATTTGTGACTTTTTAAGTCCTCATTCTTATATTACTGTTTCACATTAATCAATTTTATTCTTTTCTATCCAAAACTGTTATTAATTAGCACTTGCCCAAAAAGTGCTCATCTTGGCAGGAGTAAAATTGAAAACAAAGGAAAATTATTATTTAGGAAAAAAAAAAGAATTGGGCTATCGTTTTTGTTCAAGACTGAGGTAAGAAATTTGAAAATTTTATATAGATCTACTTTGGTCCAGGTATGAATATATCTAGAAGAGATGTATAAGAATACTTGGACCAAATTAGATCATATTATAAAATTTTGGCAATATGTCTCAAATTAGATTCAATATGTCTCATAATATTGGCAATATAATAATTAGATCAAACTCTTTTTTTAAAATAATAATAATTTCTATTTGTTTTCAATTTTACCCTTACTGAGATGAGCATATTTTTGGCAAGTATTAATTTACAGCAATATTAGGCAGAAAAATTAAAAAGGATTAATATGAAAAAAAAAATCTAAGAATAAGACCTAAACACCACAAATAAAAGAATAAGGACTTAACAACTAAAAAAAAAAGAATAACAAAAATACATTTCCTTTCCAAGAGAACTAATATTAGGAGACTTTAGTGAGTTTTGCTCTAAAAAATTGAGTTTATGGTTAATTTTATTAAGTTGTTCTGAGTTCATAAATTTTTAGGGGATGGCTACGGTAGGGGCGTCCCTACGTAGGGTCATGCCTTAATTATCGTTGGATGGGAATCTGTGGGGAATAACGAGAATCTGTAGAGAATCTATTTATATACAGATTCCCATCCAACGGTGAATAGACAGGGCCCTACGTAGGGGCGCCCCTACTGTAGACGCGCCCCTACTGTAGACGCGCCCAAATTTTTATATTAAAAAGCCTATAGAGTAATATTATGGAGTATATACTTAAAAGAGGTTGAGTCTCACAAGAATCCCACGTGATGTTTAATCATAACCATCTAATAAGAAATAGACACTGAATATAGTATTGTACATCATACGTTGTATAATAGCATTACCATAAAATATAACATAGAATTAAAGGTGTATCAACTTTTTTCTTTTCAGAATTTGAAAATAAAAATCTTTTTAATATGAGATCCACAAGCATGGCACAAAAAAAAAAAAGAGAAATCCACAACCTTTAAATGTGAAGAGAAATAGAGCTACTAATCAGTGTAAAATTAGTGATTTTAAATTTTTAAATAAGATTAATTATGGTATCTCATTCACATAAATCTATTCTTTGATTTGAATTATTTATCATAATCATTTATCATAATCTCAAGTGATTATAATAAATAATCCTTATTCCCAATTCTAGTCCATGTAAAAAATTGGCCAATAGTATGGAGCTGTCCCACACTCACGTGTAGAAGGCGGGGGGAATGACGCGCATAAGGGTGCACGTGTAAGTCGTTTCCTTCTGTTTGCTTCCAAAACGCTTCATGACCCAACAACAACTCTGACTTTGACAATTCTAACAAATGTAAAATGGAAAATTCCACTTTGGAAAATGACAAAAATAAAAATAAAAATTCAACGAGCTAACAGTCTACGAGTATATTCCCTTCCGTTTATTTGTGAATTATGGTCTAAATAGTTTCAAAATATGAGTAGCAAGTTTTTATATTTTTCTGTAAAGAAAATTATTTTGGAATGAATTTTCAGTAAATCCTACTTTTCTTTCTCTTTTGTAAAATAGCCTAATTCTGACTCATTACATTTTCTTTTTAAATCGTAGTTATCAATTACTATCTTTTTTAATTAAGGATGTCTATCTATGGGCACAATAATCAAAATTTACTAATGAAATTTGTGAATCAGAAATAATAATCTCTACAATACCCCATCAGCATCCAAATATGTTTTTCAGTTCATAAATATGTTGTCACAATATCTGTGTTACATATTCATTTATAAAAATAATATGTTATTTAAATAAAGGAGAGAGGAGAGAGATAGAGGAGTGGGCGTGACTGAGACTCCAAGGAAACATCTAAAAATAAAATAAATAAGTAAATAAATAAAAGAGAGAGAGAGAGAGAGAGAGAAGAAGAAGAATAATAAGAAAGAGAGAAACTTTAGCGAATCTTTGCGCATTCCGGTCTCGAACCACCACTACAATACACCCTCTTGTTCTGTCACAGGTACTCTTTTTTTTTTTTTTTGGGTTCGATTACTCATATGGGTTTGTAATTATAGTTTAGAATTATTTAATCGATCTCATATATACGCATATATATATATATAATTGTGTATCCATGTATTAGTTTTCGGTGGGTTCGATTCGATCTCCGTGGTTTGTTTGCTTGCTGATAACGCAAAAAACTAATAGAGAAGACACGAACAAAATTTGAGGACTGGTAATCTCAGCTTATCAGACTGTTTTCGGACTTTAAAGTCTTCTTGGGCCCTCTCCATTTTTCTAGCTTGCCAATAACTCACTAGGGTTTTTGTAGATTCTTTCGATTTTCGATTTATTTATTTATCTATTTTTTAGTAATAAAATTAGGTATCAGGGTAGAAATTGAGGGGAGCAAATATTTGGCTTTAGAAGGTTGAGGAAATGAAACAAAGGTTAGATTTTTGTCTGTTTGACTTTCGTGATTTTGTGTTGATTTGGGTGATAATGAGATTTGTAAAAACCCATTTCCTCTAAGATTGGTGCCGTTCCAAGTCCTTGGTTTTATTAAGGTTTTGGTTTTGGTTTTGGTTCTAGTTCTAGAATGATGTTTCAGTTTCACTTGGATTATTTTAGTTTAACCTATGTATCTCTTTCTGGTATGCTGGCAAAAAACATAAGAGAGGGGGTAAAGGAAAAGTCTAGAGCTTTTATCTTAGTTGATAACCTTATTTATGTTTGGTTACCCAGAAAATGAAACCATGTGTTCTCTTGATTCTAAATTCGGTTTTCTAATTCACTTGATGATGTGCTTGACTCTTACACTAGAGAACAAAGTTCGAAAATTTCTTATCTCTGGATCCTCAGAAAACTGAAACTAGTTGTTGTTTTTCATATTAAATCATATATGGTTTTGTATACGTGTAAAGTTCGAATCTATGGTCTTCTATTCTTGTTGCCTGAGGATTTAGAACTCTGTTACAGACGACTTGCAGTAAACAGATTTCCCCGTTTTTTTTTTCCCTTCTATTATTTAAGGGAAGTAAAACTTACGTTACACTATCAATTTTTCTGAATCATTTTTCTTTAACTTTTCAGTAAAACTTTGAAGGTTGTGTTTTAGAAAGGACAGGCAAGATGAGTGATAATTTAATGGAGAAAGTGAGTGCTTTTGGGGAACGCCTCAAGATTGAAGGGGCAGAGGTGGGCAGAAAGATGAGTGCAGGTATTAGTTCAATGAGCTTTAAGATGAAGGAGCTCTTTCAAGGCCCAAACCAGGCAGATAAGCTTGTTGACGATGCTACTTCGGAGGCTCTAGAGGAGCCTGATTGGGCCTTAAATCTTGATATCTGTGACATGATTAATACTGAAAAACTCAACAGTGTTGAACTGATCCGTGGAATTAAAAGGCGAATCATGTTGAAGAATCCTAGGGTTCAATACTTGGGTTTAGTGCTACTTGAAACATGTGTCAAGAACTGTGAGAAGGCTTTTTCAGAGGTGGCAGCTGAGAGAGTTCTTGATGAGATGGTGAAGCTAATTGATGATCCTCAGACTGTTGTTAATAACCGTAACAAGGCTTTGATGCTGATTGAGTCATGGGGGGAGTCAACCAGTGAGCTCCGTTATTTGCCTGTTTTTGAAGAAACATACAAGGTATCTGTTAACTTTGGTGCCTTGTTAAATAACCAGTTTTATACCAACTGGCACTGATATCTACGTCAAGAAGACGTGAAACTGGGGTTTCACTTATTAGTGCAACTTACGTAGGGTTTGTCTGGAGTCACATCAGTAGACCCTAATATAGACTTTCCAAGGCCTTTCGGGGTTGAATTTTTGTCTTGCTTCTGGTTATCATTGGCTTTGTGATTCTTATCACGAAGTTGCGGTTTTAAAATTTTCATACCTGTCTTATTTGCCTTTTTAATTTCAGAGTCTAAGATCAAGGGGAATTCGGTTCCCTGGTCGTGACAATGAGAGCTTGGCACCTATTTTCACTCCCCCTCGTTCAGTTTCAGCTCCAGAACCAGATGATAGTCTATTGCAGCACCTTCATCATGACGCTCCTGTGCAAAGCTTTACTGCTGAACAAACAAAGGAAGCATTTGACGTTGCAAGAAACAGCATTGAGCTTCTTTCAACAGTCTTGTCCTCTTCACCACAACAAGATGTTTTGCAGGTATTCTTATTTTGTATGGTCTCTTGTCTGTTGCTCAGTTTATCTGTGTGCGCGGAATGCCCAGATTCTAGTTTATAGTCCTGTGGAATTGAATTGTGATGTGAGATACATGTAGTTATAGTTTTCTCCACCTAGCATGATGTATATGGTTAACTATCACTTAACTCCTTCAAGGTAGTCGCATGACATCCTGAATCTCGCATCATTCAAGTTTGTTTGTGAATTGTGACTTGGGCTTTAGCTCAAGTGGTTGGCTGGGTGACTGTGTGTTTGGGGTCCGGGGATCAAGTCCCCATATATGTCTTTTTTTTAAGAAGGAGAAGAAGAAGAAGAAGTTTATTGATCAATAAAAACAATGTTATTTTGTTTCAGCTATGGTAGTCAAGATGCACAAATTCTATTTTGTAATGCTGACCTGGTGGTTGTGCTGCAAAATAAGCCAGCTCTGTATTAGGTGTAAGGTACACAAGCACATATCAGTCCAACAGGACCGAGGAAGTCGGTCCGTAAAAGAGAAAAGGGAATTACTTATGTCCCCGTAAGGGTAGATGTCGATTAAACTTGTTACATTATATAATATCATGCATCCGTTTCACGGTGATGAAAGTTCTAGATATGTAAGTCTGTGTATAGCATCAAAAGCTAGCTGCACTCGTTAGTTTAAGCAGCTTGATCATATTAACATAAATTTGTTGTTTCCATCTCCTTGGCAGGATGACTTGACAACCACACTTGTACAGCAGACACGGCAGGCTCAGTCCACTGTCCAGAGAATCATCGAAACCGCTGGAGATAATGAGGCCCTGCTATTTGAAGCCTTGAATGTGAATGATGAGATCCAGAAAGTTATGTCCAAGTATGATGAGCTGAAGAAGCCCTTGGTCGTTTCAGCAGAACCAGAACCTGCTATGATACCTGTCGCTGTTGAGCCTGATGAGTCACCCCGTCACGCAAAGGAGGATGCGTTGATTAGAAAACCAGCTGGTTCTCGGGTTGGATCCCAGGGAGGGAGCAACGACGATATGATGGATGATCTTGATGAAATGATATTTGGGAAGAAAGGTGGGGGTACGTCAGAAGGGGGCCAAGATCCTAAGAAGCAGCAACCATCGAAAGATGATCTAATTTCTTTTTGAGCTGCTGCTATAGACTGCTAATTCCGTATGTTTGGACTGAGGCCTGTGATGGTTAGTGTTATTGTCCAGGATCGTTATGTTGGATGTTTGAGGTCTTTGAACTTTGATATACCGGAGTATCCATTTCTCTTTCTTTGATGCAGACTAATCCACCATTTGTTTCCTTTACAAATTACAATACAGTTTGTGTAAGTAATTCATGTTGGATTTGGGTACCGTGATTGCCTGATGAGGTATATATAACAGTGGATTCACGAATGATCTTTAGTATGGGCTGCCCTTTGCACCGGTGTTCTGATCTCCTGCCGGTCACTTGTTGTGCCTCTAATTATTTTTAAGTGGTGACTGCTCATACATACTGGTCTTTTTTTTCTTTTTTTTTTTTCCTCTTCGTTCTTGTTATATGGGGACTACACTCGTTAAAGCCAAAAGGATCGATACATTGTCTTAGCATAACATAAATCACTTGGTGAGAAAATAAAGGATTTAACCGTTGAAGAGATTAAAAGCCAAAAATGAATGAATATTCATGTGCATTTGTCTTCCTAATCAATATCGGACCTTGAGCAGCATAATTTGAGATCCTAATTTTTACGTATTACTTTGTAGAAATCACATTGCATATATTATGTCTATATATGTCTTTACATAAATATGTTTTTTTTCTTGCAAAATTAGCTAGAAATAAAAATAAGTTCGAAGTAAACAAAAAAAAAAAAAAAAGGAAAAAAAAAAGAAAAGAAGGTAAATAAAAATTATTGATAAAAAGTAATAGCTATAACTTTAATTATGTAGGCCGTAGAAGCACCCGCTGAACTGAAACGATCAAAGAGTTTAGTTTCTTCTTAGATACGTCGCAGAGTAGATAGAGTGTGAAGAGAGGAGAGTAGTAAGTGAAGAAGAAGAAGAAGAAGAAAAAAAAGTTAGAAAAGAAGGAAAAGGAGATGGCGGGGAAGCAAAGCCAAAGTCTCCGATCCAAATCCCCAATCCTTGTATTCACTCTCGCTCTCGTGGCTCTCCCCCTCGTCTTCTTCTTCTTCTTCCTCCTCTTCTCCTCCCGAAATCCCCACCAACTGGCCGAACCCACTCTTCTAATCAATCCCAATCCCAATCCCAATCCCACTTACGAACCCCAAACCTCCTTCGTCGCCTCACTCGACCACTTTCTTCACAACCGCCAACACCCTCCTCCGGTTCGAGATGATACTTTCCGTGCGGTTACCGGAGGAGGAGGAGGAGGAGAGGCCGATAAGGAGCAGGAACTGGACGACCTCATGTCCAGGACCCAGAGCCGGAGGTTGTACGGAGATCCGTACTACCCGGTCAGCTTCCCCATTAAGGTCTACGTCTACGACATGCCCAAGAGATTCACCTACGATCTCTTGTGGCTCTTCACTAACACCTACAGGGACACCTCTAATCTCACCTCCAATGGCAGCCCCGTCCACCGCCTCATCGAGCAGGTTATTTTCTTTTTCTTTTTCCTTTTATTTTCTTTTTTTTTTTTAAATATAATTTATAAGAACTAAGAAAGTCTTGTCAGTTAAGTTGGAGTGTGATCAATATCTCTATATTGGAGTGGCAGCATTCTGTTGATTACTGGCTTTGGGCGGATTTGATAGCCCCACAATCGGAGAGGCTGCTGAGGAGTGTGGTGAGAGTAGATAGGCAGGAAGAGGCGGACTTGTTCTACGTCCCCTTCTTCACCACCATTAGCTTCTTCTTAATGGAGAAACAACAATGCAAGGCGCTTTACAGGGTGTGAGTGGTTTTCTTTTGTTTTTGGTTGCTACTGCCAACATGTTTGTGTTTGTGCTTTCCGTTATTATTACCTCTTACAACACTAATGCCGTACTTGGAAAGAAGGGGATAAAAAAAAAAAAAGAAAGGCTCAACTTTTCTACATTCTTTGCACTACACACCAACACCTCAACTTCTTCTATCCGTGGCGTTTTTTGGGCACGAAACTTGATTCTCCAGTTTGAGTTCAATTCATTTGTTTCATCTTTTGTGTGTTTTACTATTCAGTTAGAAGAGAATTTTAGAATTTGACCCAAGTTCTTCGCAGAAACGGTTGCTGAACCGCATAATGTTTAAAAAATTATCAAATGAATGATATCAGTTCTTAATATGTCAATGTACTATTACCTGGGATATAGGAAGTTCTAAAGTGGGTAACAGATCAACCTGCTTGGAAGCGATCTGAAGGGAGGGATCACATACTCCCGGTTCATCATCCCTGGTCTTTCAAGTCTGTTCGCAGATTCGTCAAGAATGCAATTTGGCTGCTACCGGATATGGACTCTACAGGGAACTGGTGACTAGATAAATCACTCCCAAGTCTTGTGTATAATAATAGGCTATTCATTGTTGAAGTTTCTCTTAAGTAACTTTTACTCGTCGTTTTTAGGTACAAGCCAGGACAGGTTTACCTGGAGAAAGATCTAATTCTTCCTTACGTCCCAAATGTTGAGTTATGTGACTCCAAATGCATAGCGGAAAGTGAACTGAAAAGAACCACCCTTCTTTTCTTTCGTGGGAGGCTTAAAAGAAATGCTGTAAGACTCTTGGTTGTTTGACGAATATCTTATAAATGCTTTTTGGAAGTAAAACGTGAGGTTATGATAGCGTGAAAGCAACTTCTAGTTGATTTTATTAAAGATGGCAGCTATGCTTTAAAATTGCGCGGAATCCTATGAAATGATTGCATTTACCTACTTATTTTATATACAAGGGATGGTTGGATGTGTTGTTTCAAATTCTAGTGGAAAGATAGTTTCTTCCATATTTTTGACTTATAAATCTTAATTTCTTGTTGGTATGAGTCTATTTACATATTCAAATATCTATATGGTGTATGAGTATCTGCTTATGTAATGTTTTGCTCTCAGGGTGGGAAAATACGGGCAAAACTTGTAGCAGAACTAAGTGGTGCTGAGGGTGTAGTTATAGAGGAGGGATCAGCTGGAGAGGGAGGAAAACTGGCAGCTCAGAATGGAATGCGAAAGTAAAATCATTTGGAATTTTTACCCATGTTTTCTTGATGTGATTTTGTTACTTTTTCATAACCATTGGGTTACGTCCTCTGTCCTCAGGTCTATATTTTGTTTAAGCCCAGCTGGTGACACTCCATCATCTGCTAGATTGTTTGATGCTATTGTTAGTGGATGCATACCAGTTATAGTCAGTGATGAACTGGAGCTTCCTTTCGAGGGAATACTAGACTATAGGAAGGTATGTCTAATAAAGCTTGTATTCTCTTGCTTTAATTGATTCATCTCAAATAGTTTATACACACAGATGTGATCATTGTTGAATGAGGGTTTAGTATTAGTGATATTAAGGTCGCACTACGCTGTGAAGTGGTGATAACTTGGTTGTTCTGGTTCTAACAAAGCACACATACTGAAGGTACGGAAGGTGGAGGGTTGGTTGGGAACAGCTACTCTAATTGGACTACTGTTTGATATCTTTAGTGGAGACTTATGGATGCATCACATAGAATGGGCATATACCCTTAGCTTAATTGGTGCTAAAGGCCATGTAACGGGGTGTTCAATAGCATCATTTTCCTTATTTCAAATGTCGATTGAGCAATTGATGACACTCTGGTTTGTATCTTCTTGTGCAGATAGCAGTGTTTGTGTCGTCCAGTGATGCTGTACAACCGGGTTGGCTATTAAATTTTCTCAGAAGTATTAGCCGTGCTCGAATTAGTGAAATGCGACAGAATCTTGGCAAGGTTTGTGACTGAAATTTTTTTCTTTCATTCTCATTTCATTTTTATGGATATTGTCAAGAGATGGGATTTGATGCATACATAATTCTTCATTTCTAGGTCCGACTATATTTTAGATTTGTTTCGAGTTAACCTTTTTATAATAATTTTCTTTCAGTACTCGAGGCATTTTGTATACTCCAGTCCAGCTCAACCATTGGGTCCAGAAGACTTGGTATGGAGAATGGTACGTTTTTCTTAATCTTGAAAGTTCGGATAGTGTAAAATAGTGGCAGTTTGTGTCATGTCGTGTTTAACCTAATTAAATCGTGTTGGTAACAGGTTAAACCTACTTGTCGCCTATTTAATGAACATGTCATGCAGATCGATGAGTCAAAACACATATAAATAATATAGTTATTAGTTTACTTGATTTTTTGAATTAAGTTTTACTATATTAAGATAAATTAATTTATTAGTTTTATGCTTGTTATTTCATTTACTTGAAATTCATTAAAAACTATATTTTTAAAAGATATATTTTTTTTGAATTCATTTTATTTAATATAATTTACTGAAAAAATCTCTTAATCGTATGTCAGTTCGAGTTAATTTTGTGTCAAGCATGTCCAACTAAATATGCAGGTTTCGAGTCGTGTTGTCGTGTCATAACCTATATTGTCACCTTTTAGCCATCTTTTTAGTAATGTGTGTGGATAAGTTTGTGGAACTATAATTTATACGTGTTAGTGCTGTTGGCTTGCATGAACAGATGGCTGGTAAGTTGGTGAACATCAAGCTTCACACTCGAAGATCACAACGGGTGGTGAAGGAGTCTCGAAGCATCTGCACTTGTGATTGCAGGCGTGCCAACCTAACGAGTTCGAGTCCCCTGTTGTAACCAATTTCTTCTCTCCAAATATTTCACGATCTCAGCTATACATGTCATAGTCGGTTTTATATATCAGAGTCGTATATTCAAAAAAAATTTATTGTATGTGGATGTCAGTGTCCCATTCTTTGGGCCGTATTTGGAACTTGTTTGCAATGGATTTGTTGAGTTCGTTCTAGCCACTTCCGTCATTAATTTGTTCTCTTTTCTCCGTCCTTGGGGCAAAGCTAAGAACCCATGTTCATCATTCATGTAGTACTTGACTCATCTCACCGTTTGGGCCATTCTTGCCGCCTGATAGAGAATGGGCTTGGATCAAGGCTGCTGTGCTGTCATGGGCTTAGCCCGAAGTAAGCTTGAGACGGGCCAAATCTGAAATTGGACGCGGTTTCAGTTATTTTCGTTTTTCCATTTCTTATTGGGTTGAGTTGAGTTGAGTAATACGGAGGCTGCACTAGTTGAATTCTACAAAATCGCGTTAACGAGAACAATAATATCTTAAAAGAAGGGAAATCTAATTAAATTATGTTTAATTAGCGTGTGCATTATATTAATAAGTAATTTGGGAAGGAAGGCGGTGAGAATGGAGTGTGCACCTGGTGTGGAATAGAGGCAGGCCGACACGGTCATCACGTTCAATGAGTTGGTTTGAGACTATTTTGTACTGTGGAGCGGTGGGCCCATTAACCTCAGACGTGCGATGCATGAAATTAGCAGATTCTCTACCCCCTGATGCTGCCACGTTCGGACATGGCCCAACTCCGCACATGACAATATACCCTCAAAACCATGTCCTTTTCTTTA
Source organism: Trema orientale (assembly GCA_002914845.1). Taxonomy (NCBI): domain Eukaryota; kingdom Viridiplantae; phylum Streptophyta; class Magnoliopsida; order Rosales; family Cannabaceae; genus Trema; species Trema orientale. The sequence goes on from JXTC01000347.1 coordinate 66,874, forward strand.
TATTAATAATATTTTTATTTTAGGGCAGTGAGACGGAGGCTCATGATGATTGTCATTCTTCTTCACATGAAAAAATGTTTGCTAGGGTATGTTTTTTTTTTTTTTTTTTTTTTGTGTAAATCAGAATTAAAGAGACAACTCTTTTTTTTTTATTCTTGGTAAGCAAAAGGAAAAGAAGAAAGAGTCAATGCTTATTCATCTCATGGAAACAAAGTAACAATAAATTAGAGTTTGGTGAATCATGAGGGAGACTTGTCATGTGTTTGGCCGTAAAAGCGGGATATTAATTCCAAATATTGTAAGTTACAATTTTGTAGTTATTATAAGTGGATCCTTATTAATTTGTGGGATGAAAACGAAGGAAGCATTGAATTAAGAATCCATTTGGTGATACGGCATAAATAGAAGAGGCATTGTATTCTTGGACCGCAATTCATAATGTAATCCTTTTACGTGTATTGTTACTCTTACTCTTTCTTTGCTAAATCATTGAATAATAAGACTAAATTAAAACCAATCCCCAAAAGTTAGAAAACCAAACTTACTTGAAAATATCAATGGGAAGATGACACCTAATACCAAGACTTGATCAGAAGCCAACTACTCCCAACCTCTATAAATAAATAAATAAATAAAACTATTTAACCGGCTTCACACTTTCTTTTATTACGTCATTTTATTTCTATAATTATGAGCTCCGATATGGATTTTTTTCATGAAAAAGGGCATGGGGTGGGGTATTATTATGCCTATATGAACGTATATAGATACCGTAGCTTTTTGGAGGACAATCCCCCCCGGCCCTTTTTTCGTAGGCATGTGGATTTTAGCATTATGGAGAAAAATCCAATCAGTGTCATGACAAATCCCAAAGGATATAATAAAAACATATATTGAAAAAGAGGGAGGGAGGGAGAGAGAGAGATCATCATCATGACCTTAATTAAAAACTATGAATTCAATCAAGATAAAAATAAAAATAAAAGTAGAAATTAAGTCGGAAATAATAGGGAATAGAAATAGAAATGGAGAAAGATTGATAGGGACAGGCACTCCACGTCCACAATCCACAATTATTCCCGTTGTTTCCGCATTTGAATTTGGAAGGTCCATTATTCGTTGCAGATATAAATTCGTGGGTATTTTGGGAAATCAGCATCTAACCTTAAGGGTAGTTTTGGAATAAAAAAAGGTTCAAAACTTTGGGAGATTCCTAGAAGATAGAAACACAATGAACTCCAACTCCAAGCAAGTCTTATAACCGAACACAGACCGGATTTTTGCCAACTTGCATGCACATTCACACGTCAACACGCTATCAAACACAATTTACTTTTAACCATAAGTCTTTACACTCTTTGCTCTAAATTCTTTAACTTCTCCTTTTTACCCTCCCACTCACTCTCAAAAAATTCAGTACCCATCAAAATGAAACGAAGAAAATTGAAATTATCACACAAAAAGTAAATTCTAATAAAGTCTATACTTTTAATCATGATTATTTTCATTACAGCATACTACTTTTTCCAACTTTTGTGAAGGGTTATAAGTGAAAGGTCCATTGTACCCTTTTTACAATTGAGCACGCGTTGATTTTTGCCTTTTTCAATTTTTCTTTTTTAGTGTAGCAATAAAAGCCGAGTTTTACTCTTGCCTTGTCCAAACTTACCTTTCGGGGTTCGGACGCCGTGAGTCTTCTCCTTCCCTTTTACCACCCTTAAGACCAATATTTTAATAAACCCTAATAAAAATGTCTTTATTTTTAAATAAATAAAAGAAAAAAATAATGGAGAGAAACGGAAAGAGCAGAGACTCAAACAAGCAATGCAGCTCAGAGCCTCATCAGAGTCTGAGAGCGGACAGGGATAGCATAACCGGCGATCCACAAAGAGAAAGAGGCCAACTCACTTCCCTTCTACACGTTCTCTCCTCCACACCCCATAACTCAGAACCTTCTCTTTTCTACTAAAAGAAATAAACACCCCCATTATTATTATTATTTATTTGGCCAAGTATTTTACTCGGTTTGAGGGTGGAAAAAAAAAGGAAAGAATACTTATTTCCTTTTTTTTTTTTTGTTTTTTTAACTTTTTCCTTCTTATATTGGGTTCTAAAAATATTAATTTTAATAATAAAAAGGGCTGGATGATGGGGTGTTAGTGCTTGTAGTCTTGCTCACGACTAAGTCTGTTTCAAAAAAACTCTCTATAGTCTGTCTCAACTCTCAGCTCTCAGCTCTCAACTCATGGCATTGGTCATACTCATGGATACCCAGTTGACAGTTGGAGGGCAAAGCGACGAGCTTCTTTTCTTTTGAATTGAACAATTCCTTCCTTCCTTCCCATATCACCTTCAGAGCTGAGACAAAGCCCTTTCGCTTTCACAAAACCACAGAGATCTGAGAATAGACTCCTTAAACCATTTTATAAAACGAAAGACAGGTAAATCTTACTTTTTGTTTTTGGCTCATGCTTCCCCATTTTTTTATTTTGTTCTAGCTTGGCAAAGGTACCATATTTTTTTTATCTGCTTTCTTGTTCCTCTGTTTGGTTCCTGAGAAAATTGTCTGATGTGCAAGAGAAAACAACTCTTTTTGTGGGTCTTGGATTTCAAATGGCTCCTACCCACTTAATGTGATGTGGGTTTTTCTAGATCAAAGCTCTCCTTCGTTTTTGTTGTGTGACAAATTTCGAAATTCTGTCTGGCGGGTGGTTTCAGTCTTAAATGAGAAGCTTTATGCTTTCAATTTGTAAGCGAAAAGAAAAAGTGGGGATCTTTTGTTTTTTCAATATTCGGAATATTAAGAAAGCAAAAAGCTTTCTAACTAGTGCTGCTGTCTGGGGTAATTGATATGAAGTTTGAATTAAAAACAATGATTATCCTTAAATTTAGTACATTTTGTCTCTGACATTAGCAGATTTCTAGATCAACCCTTCTTACTAAGCTAGCTAGTCGTGTGGTTTCAACCCAATGACTTCATGTTCTGTTTGATCGATCAGAAAATATTTTGAAAACTAGGACGCTTACTTGATGTATATTAATTTTGCAGTTTTTGATAAACCAGCAGGGGACCGCATATTTTTAATGAATCTATACTTCCGTTTAAAATGTGCTGACTAGGTCTTACCTGTGCTTTAAATGATGTTTCTAATGAAGTTTGAATTTATTTTTCTGTGTCAACTTTCAAGATCTAAGATAGTGCTTGAAGATGGCATCAAAGTCCTTCAAGGCGAGCAGATCGAATCTATCGTCAACTTCTGATGTGCCGGACGCACACAACAAGCCTCCATTGCCTCCGCAGGTGACATTTGCCCGGAGAACTTCCTCGGGCCGATACATTAGCTACTCGAGGGATGATCTTGATAGTGAACTTGGGAGCAGTGACTTTATGAACTATACAGTCCACATACCTCCCACCCCAGACAACCAACCCATGGATCCTTCAATCTCACAGAAGGTTGAAGAGCAGTATGTGTCCAATTCCCTATTCACAGGTGGGTTCAATAGTGTTACTCGAGCTCATCTTATGGACAAGGTGATCGAATCCGAAGCAAGCCATCCTCAGATGGCTGGTGCAAAGGGCTCTTCCTGTGCAATTCCTGGCTGTGATGCCAAAGTGATGAGTGATGAACGTGGTGTTGATATTCTCCCCTGTGAGTGTGATTTTAAAATATGTCGAGATTGTTACATTGATGCGGTCAAAACCGGAGGTGGGATTTGTCCGGGATGCAAGGAAGCATATAAGAACACAGATTTGGATGAGATTGCGGTGGATAATAATGCACGGCCACTTCCACTTCCTCCTCCTACTGGGATGTCTAAAATGGAAAGGAGGTTGTCATTGATGAAATCAACAAAGTCTGCCTTGATGAGGAGTCAAACTGGGGACTTTGATCACAACCGGTGGTTGTTTGAAACTAAGGGGACTTATGGGTATGGGAATGCCATTTGGCCCAAGGAAGGAGGTTTTGGAAATGGGAAAGATGACGAAGCCGCTGAACCAACTGAGTTGATGAGCAAACCATGGAGGCCTCTTACTCGGAAGTTAAAGATACCTGCTGCTGTTCTGAGTCCATATAGGTAAAGACTCTATCTTTATCGTAACTTTTCCCCCCCTTCTAATACCAAAGAGATTAGATGCGTGGTGAAAAGGTTCATAGACATTTTAATTTTATGTCAACTAACATTATGAATGTTCAGTCTTAGTTTTTTATATTTGGCATTCCTTCAAGGTCATTCTCTTCGCAGTTATGCTGATGAGTGGCTTAACATTCCTTGCATATGTGTTGCTAGGCTTCTCATTTTTGTTCGTATGGTGGTCCTTGGTTTGTTTTTGGCTTGGAGGGTCAAGAATCAGAACAAGGATGCCATTTGGCTATGGGGAATGTCTGTTGTTTGCGAGATTTGGTTTGCTTTTTCTTGGCTTCTTGACCAACTGCCCAAGCTCTGTCCAGTTAATCGTTCAACAGATCTCAATGTCTTGAAGGACAAATTTGAAACACCTACCCCAAACAACCCCACTGGAAAGTCGGATCTCCCGGGGATTGATGTTTTTGTCTCTACTGCAGATCCTGAGAAAGAACCTCCACTTGTTACTGCAAACACCATCTTGTCCATTCTAGCTGCTGATTACCCAGTTGAGAAGCTTGCTTGCTATGTTTCTGATGATGGAGGTGCACTTCTAACCTTTGAGGCCATGGCAGAAGCTGCCAGCTTTGCTAATATTTGGGTCCCATTCTGCCGTAAACATGTCATTGAACCTAGGAATCCTGAATCGTACTTCAACTTAAAGAGAGATCCTTACAAGAACAAAGTAAAGCCTGACTTTGTCAAGGATCGGAGAAGGGTAAAGCGTGAGTATGATGAGTTCAAGGTTCGCATCAATAGTCTTCCTGATTCGATTCGCCGTCGTTCTGATGCCTATCATGCTCGGGAGGAGATCAAAGCTATGAAGCTTCAAAGACAGAACAGGGAAGATGAACCAATAGAGAGTGTGAAAATCCCAAAGGCGACATGGATGGCTGATGGAACTCATTGGCCAGGGACTTGGTTGAATCCTGGACCTGAGCATTCTAAAGGAGACCATGCCGGTATTATACAGGTATTTAGATGGCCCCCTCAAATTACATTTCTTTTTCCACCTTCCTAATGGTTGATTATGTTTGCACAACTTATGAACAAAAATAAAGCAAACTGAAGAAGTTGAGAGATAAGGAGGAATAGAAGTAGGTTAACTGAAATGAGATGCTTAACATGTTTTCTCCCCCTATTGATGCAGGTGATGTTAAAACCTCCCAGTGATGAACCACTTAATGGAACTGCTGATGATACTAGGCTCATTGACCTTACTGATGTTGATATCCGTCTTCCTCTACTTGTTTATGTGTCTCGTGAGAAGCGTCCAGGTTATGATCACAACAAGAAGGCAGGAGCCATGAATGCCCTGGTTCGAGCCTCTGCCATCATGTCAAATGGCCCATTCATCCTCAACCTTGATTGTGATCACTACATATACAACTCTCAGGCAATGAGGGAAGGCATGTGCTTCATGATGGATCGTGGAGGTGACCGCCTATGCTATGTCCAGTTCCCTCAGAGGTTTGAGGGTATTGACCCTTCTGATCGATACGCCAATCACAACACTGTCTTCTTTGATGTTAACATGCGAGCCCTCGATGGGCTTCAGGGTCCAGTCTATGTCGGAACTGGTTGCCTCTTTCGTAGAATTGCCCTTTATGGATTTGACCCTCCTCGTTCCAAAGAACACCACCCAGGTTGTTGCAGCTGCTGCTTTGGTCGTCGCAAAAAGCATGTCTCGGTTGCAACCACGCCTGAAGAGAACAGAGCTCTAAGAATGGGTGATTCTGATGATGAAGAGTTTAACCTCTCCTTGCTCCCTAAGAGGTTTGGGAACTCGACTTTCCTCATTGATTCAATCCCAGTTGCAGAGTTCCAAGGTCGTCCTCTTGCTGACCACCCAGCCGTTAAGAATGGACGCCCACCAGGTGCTTTGACCATTCCCCGTGAACTTCTTGATGCATCAACTGTTGCTGAGGCTATTAGTGTCATCTCCTGCTGGTATGAAGACAAGACTGAGTGGGGACAGCGTGTTGGCTGGATTTATGGATCTGTTACCGAAGATGTGGTCACGGGATATAGAATGCACAACAGGGGATGGAAATCAGTTTATTGTGTCACCAAGCGTGATGCCTTCCGTGGAACTGCTCCGATCAATCTAACCGATAGGCTGCACCAGGTTCTCCGATGGGCTACTGGTTCTGTTGAGATTTTCTTCTCCCGCAACAATGCTCTCCTCGCCAGCCCAAGAATGAAGCTTCTGCAAAGGATTGCATACCTCAATGTTGGAATCTACCCATTTACCTCAATCTTCCTTATTGTTTACTGCTTCCTACCAGCACTTTCGCTCTTTTCTGGTCAGTTCATTGTCCAGACCCTCAACGTCACTTTCCTTACCTATCTCCTCATCATCTCTGTCACTTTGTGCATGCTTGCGGTGCTTGAGATCAAATGGTCTGGCATTGAGCTAGAAGAATGGTGGAGAAATGAGCAGTTTTGGTTGATTGGGGGAACTAGTGCTCACCTTGCTGCTGTGCTTCAGGGTCTACTTAAAGTTGTCGCTGGTATTGAAATCTCTTTCACTTTGACATCAAAATCAGCTGGTGACGATATGGATGATGAATTTGCTGATCTCTACATAGTCAAATGGACATCCCTGATGATTCCACCAATCACAATCATGATGATCAACTTGATTGCCATAGCAGTTGGGTTTAGTAGGACGATATACAGTGTCATACCACAGTGGAGCCGCTTACTTGGTGGAGTTTTCTTCAGTTTCTGGGTTTTGGCTCATCTCTACCCCTTTGCCAAAGGGCTGATGGGGAGACGGGGAAGGACACCCACCATTGTTTTTGTATGGTCGGGACTCATTGCAATTACCATATCCCTTCTTTGGGTTGCAATCAATCCTCCTTCTGGCACTAACCAAATTGGAGGCTCGTTCCAGTTTCCTTGATAGGCTATTATTCTTTGCTGTGAAAGTAAGTACATTCAGCAATATTCCTTCATTCATTTTACTTTAAACAAGAGTCAGTTATGCTGGTGAAAGAACTAGGTATGCCGTTTCTTGTGTCCTTTTGAATTTTTGTTATGCAGTAACTCTCAGCAATTTGAGTACAAGGTGGTTGATGGGACCAAGAGAAGGGAAAATATAGTTTTCCCGGCATTTTGTAATTGTTATATTGATGCCTTGGATTGATTTAGTTTGAATTTCTTTCATTACATGGAACATAATTTAATTAGGATTGTGCTTAGAATCTTCTTTTGTAATCGATAATCAGTACTAAATCCGCTGCTGTCAATTTCCTTCTATATAGTTTCATATTCCTTTCATCATAAAGGGCTTGTTTAACTACGTACATGCAGAAAGTTGTAACCCGTAATTTAATTATTTGAATACCATAATGCTAGTTGGGTTAGGGTCGTTGTCGTTAAATATTTTACCTGTAAATGCTGCCCCTCCAATAAACAATAATAGGCATGCAAAGGTTATGAAACTCAGTTGTTGAGCCAGCGTTCTTGCATGTCCTACTTAATCTACGTTAGCACAAAACCATACCATAATAAGGCTACCAAGTAAATCACAAGATGAATATCATTGGTAATCAATCTGAAATATACCCGGATGGCTACCAGCCTGCGCTTGTTAGTTCTGATGGCTCTGGTTTCCTTAGTTTCCTCCGTAGACATTCCCCCGGGAAACCAAAACCAGGATTTTCTTATTGCCACTTCGGAGATGCAGAGAGCCAATTACTTCACCTTTGTCTTACTCCTCAACATGGCCAAATTGGATCCAAGGCTTCAGGGGAATCTCACCTTCTTGATGCCCAACGACCGTGTGCTGTCGAAAATCACGCTGCAACAGGACACTGTCCCCGACTTCTTGCTCCGCCATTCAATACCTTCGACAATGCTTTTTCACCATTTGCAGCACATCCCAACAGGCTCCCTAATTCCGAGCTCAAAGCCAGATTACATGCTTAAGATTTCCAACAAAGGCAGGAGGAGTTTCTACCTCAACAATGTGAAACTCATCAGCCCAAACATATGTACTGCAGGCTCCTCCATTCGATGCCATGGCATAGATGGTGTCCTATCTGTTGTTGTGACTAACTCCAGTGCTGCTATTGCTTCTCCTTCGGCTGCTTGCTTTAGCAGCTCAAGTCCAGCCCCTCCAGCAATACCTCCAACCCCATCACCATTGCCTCTAGTCAGTGGACCTATTGGCCTTAATCTGACGCCGGTGGCTGCCCCAAATGTAAGTCCACCAAAATCAGGGTCTTCTGGGATTTTGACGTTCTCGGTGACCTCTGTGATGATGGTGTCAATATGGGTTGCATCTCTATCTATCCTTCTATAGTTCACAACAGGTATCTACTAACTCAGTTGCGACATGGCTAAGCAGTGGTTTATAAAAAGTGGTCTTAATATACGCGGGTTACTTCTCAATGGAAGCCGTTTGGTGGAGGATTAGAGTCGATTCCCATGGAAACTATTCTGGAATCAGCTTATATCTCGTGCCATGATTGTGGATTATCAGAGGAAAAAGAAAGTACAAATATGAAATACCTTCTATATGCAAATTTCATTTATATGCATAAACATATATACACACACACATACATACATACCCATTGTAGTTTTTAGCACCTTTTTATCTTTGTAGATTTGTCCCAGCAAAATAATTTTGAATCATTAGGATTTTCTAATTGAGATTCTTCAACATCATCTAGATAATGGGCTGGAAACATTGTCAGCAATTTCTTGAAGATTTGATAACCTGGTAGGTTTACTTACTTGAGGTAGCTTTTGAATTAAATTTTGATTTTATATGGTAAATTTTCAAAACACAGAAAAATACTTCCCCTACCAATTTTTATGAAGTTGACATGTCTTGAATACTAGTACGTTTGGCATTTGTAACGCAAGCGAGAAATCTCTTCTTCTTTTACTTACTTAGCGTGGTAAGTGGATTTTGACGTATTGAATACACACAATGAAATGACGATAACAAGATTAAATCTTTATGCACTCCTTCATGGCGATAATGAAAAGGTATCACATTAACAACTTTCGAGTACTATTTGGGGTTGCAAGAAATTAAAGTCTTATTTACCAATCCGTATTAATGGACCCAAAACCAGAGAATGACTTTTAAGGAATGACTTACATTTTTCATTCCTCTATTTTTCCCTTTCCCTTAACATGAGAGATTGGCGAAAATTTTAATCAGCAACATATGAAATTAAATAGCGTACTTGAAACTTGAAGGGCTCCACGCAAGGGGCATAATTGCCAAAATTTTTAAAATTTAAGGACTTAATTGCCAAGAAAATAACTCATGGATCATTTTCATAAGGGCAGTCATGCCAAAAATCCTTATTTTTATAAAGCATGTCGTTTACCACTGCTTTATTTTTATTTCTTTCTTTCTTTCTTTTTTTAAAAAAATTACCGTCTCATTCTTGCAAGTCGTTGGAAAAAAAAAAAAACAAGAGTGTTAGTAGTTACAATCAGAAAAAATAGTTTTAGTATTTTTTTAATACTAAACTTTGTTGATTGTAAATACTAACAGAATGACATATTCTTTCTTAATAGTTTTAGTACGAGTTTTGTAACTCGCGTTTTTACTGCGGGTTACGTTAAGTTATAATATGGGTAGAATGAGTTAATATATAAAATATGATAGATTATTGTATTGTATAAATAGTTATTTATAAAATAGTGGTTATACTATTTACAATAAGTAATAACTTTTTACAATAAGATGATATTTGTCTAAAATATTACATAATATTATTTTCAACATTACAAAATATTATTATAAAAAAAAGTGCTGGACGATTTGTTTTATAACTTTTGCTTGCTTTTTTTCTGTTGTTGTTCTTCACTGCAATATAAAAAAGAATTTTTTTAGAATAGGAAGAAAAAATGAAATTTAATTATGTTTTTTTTTAATATACGGTCGGTGATGGTTTAGAAAATTGCCAAACCGAGCGGTGCGGTGCGGTTTGCGGTTTTAGCCGAATTTTTGCGGTTTCAAACCGAACCGGCCGAAAGATTTATAATTGTATATTTTTACAATAATTTTTATATAAGTGATTAGTTTGCATTTTTATATAGGTGATTAGTTCTGCAAATAGCCCAACTCAATAGCCCATTCTAAACCTAAGCCCACCTAAACACCCAGCCCAATTTATCATCTAGGTTAATCACTTGACAATGCACAAAAACACTCTCGTACAATACTTCCTTCTCAATCACACCGCCGCAACCCTCAACGGCTCAACCTCTTCCTTCTCCCTTCTCCGCTCTTGCTCGACACTCGCCATCCTCGCCTCAATTTGTTGCACAGCCAGCTGCAGCCAGCTGCAGCCCGCAGCTTCCCTAAGCTCCCAACTCAGTCACTCATCATTCTCTGCAGTCTCTCTCGGGCAGACCCAAGCAGGCGCACCCCTATACTCTCATTGTCTCGACCACCCGTTCACTCGCTCACCTGCCTTCTCACTCGGTTGCTCTCGCTCGCTCATCTACCCTCTCACTCGCTTGCTCACCTCTGCACCTCTGCACTTCGTCCCTCGCCCACTCTCGTCGTCTCTCTCGGCCAGATCCAGACCCAGCTCACTGAGCTCAGTTTCTCACTCACTCACTCACCCGGTGTCTCACTCGCTCACCCATCGTCTCGTTCGCTCACCAGCTCAGCCCCTCTCGTTGCCTCTCTCGCTCAGTCACTCTCGGGCACTCTGTCTCAGTGTCTCTCTCGTACAGAGCTTCAGCTCACTCAGTCGCTCTCTCGGTGGTCTTCAAGCTCTCGTCCTTGAACTGCACTCTCTCAGTGGTCGTCAAGCTACCTTCCCTCAGCCGTACTCTCTCGGATGTCGTCTCTCTCGCGAAGAGCTCTCTCGGAGACTCGGACAGTCATTCTCCCCTATTCACTCACCTAGCTTGGATCATCAACATACAAAAGAGAGGATTTCTTTGTTCCTCTGAGAACAGAGAAAAATTGACCAATTTGTGAGTATAAATCTTTTTATTGATATAAATTTTTTTTGCCTGTTTGTGTGCAATTTTTGTTGTACTTAATATTTTAGGGCGCGTTTGGTATAGGATTCGAATCCTATACCAAACGCACCCTTAATATTTGGGGATTTTAACACTAATTGTTGGTTTGTGTTTATGATAATAAATCATAGATCAACGCTGCCAACACATCGTAAGGCTTCAATCTCAGGTTTCTTTCAATCTCATGTTTAAATCTTAGATTCTTGATTACTTTATTTTGTTTTTGATTCTATCTTGGTGTGTATTTGATCTGTGTTTGATAGATAAAATAGTTTATGTTTATGTTAACTGTTAAATGAGGTTGAATGGACTAATTGATCTAAACCCAAACCGCGGAAACCGTCCAAATTGCATCGCGAAACATAGGTGCGGTCTGGCCGGTTTGGATCAACCGTTTCAAACTGCACGGTCTGAGGATCTATCAAAACCGAACATGCGGTTTGGTCAATATTTTGGGGTTCTGACCGCCCAAACCGAACCGTGAACACCCCTAGTAGCCAGCTACTGACTTCGAGCCCCACAGCTGACCTTGTTTGCCCACTTGCCTGCTGCTCTCGTGGATCTCGATTTGACGGCCATATCTCGTCTGACATCCTTTTTCCTACTCATGCGTTCCTGAATCTCATCAATCCGATTTTTCTTACCCAAGTAAAATTAAATAAATAAAACTAAATCCAAATACTAAAATCCTTATTTAACACAAAATAACTTAAATTATTCTAAATACTAAACTAAAAATACTCAAAAACACACATTTTAATAAATAAGAATACATAAACAAATCTATTAAAAATATAATTATCAATAATCTCATATAATANTCTAAAAATTCAAACTTGAAGAATTAACAAATATTGTAGTAATTAACATATAACCTCATATTACAATTTCAAATATTACATGTTAACGACTAGTTTTTTGGGGCTTATAGAAATATAACCAAATTTTGAGCTTAATTTCAATAAATGTCCCTTTGTCAAATATTATAACAAAATGTCCGGTATCTATACTTATATACCAAATGTAAAATTTTATATATCAAGTATAAAAAATTATATACCCCAGTGCATTTTAGTACAATAACTAAAATTAGTAGATACACATATCTACTAAGTATAAAAATATATATACCTGGACATTTAGCTATAAAATTTTAAAAATAGATATTTATTTAATCAAATTTAAAATATTTTTTAAAATTTTGGTCATCAACCTAAATTTCTCTAGTTTTATATATATATATATATATATATATATATATATATATATATATAACTAATACATACTTCTAGCCCACAGCCGAACTCAACAGCCCAGCCCATTTTCCCTAGGTTCCATTCTTATCACTCTCAATCAAGGCCGGCAATTCAGGTCACGACACGATTACACGACTCGAAAACGACACGAAATTAGCGGGTTTGGGTTAAACAAGTACAGGTTAAAACAGGTTAAACCCGATTAAGCACGATTAAATAACAGGTCAAAAGCATGTTAACCTGCTAAACTCGAAATTGACCCATTTAACATGATTAAATTCAAAATTAATAAGCGGGTCAAAATCGTGTCAATCCGAAATTAACCCGTTAAGAACCCGTTTATGACACGAAAAAAAAAGAGTTTAATTAAAAAAAAAAAGAAAATTACCTTTTAGCCTTTCAGAATAACCCTAGTAGTATCCTGTCAATCCTACCCCATATTTTCTCTTGCAACCGGTCATACTGCTTTATTTAAATTTCAGCACTTTAATTTCAGTTATTTATTATTATTTACGATGATATGGCTGGTCTTACCGCCTCGTAATTCTAACCCCTCTAACTAACTAAAACTGGCATATGGACGGTATCGCCTTCGTCAGTTTCTAACTATTTATTTTTCTGCAGTTAATTTCTGTTGCTAACTTCTAGTTGACGCTATGGTCGGTTTATTCGCCTCAGTCAACTAGTAATATTTAAATTCCTGTCTATTTATTTATTGCATTATTATATTACTTCTAGTCTTCAGTTGACAATATGGTCGGTTTATTCGCCTCCATCAACTTTCAATATTATTTTATTTCTGCTGCACACTAAGTGAGTCATCATTGCAACCGCCAATCTTGTCGAGATACGTAGGAAGAGTTGTTCTTATTGCAACCGCCTATCTTGTTTCGACACGTGGAAGTGTTGTGACGACCCTTTCTGCTGTGCATTCTAATGGTATAACCCAATTATCTTCTGTTTTGTCTTAATTAAGTACAGGTCATACTAATTAATCCAGAGCACAACTCCGACCCCGAACAACAAGTATTGGACTTACCCCTACAACTCTGTGGATTCCATTTCCATGCCATGGTAGTCATAAATTATGGGGGATAGCATTAATGAAGATGAAAGATGTTGGATTTTGAAAAATTCGTACGGCACTGATTTTGGAATAGATGCCCCCGTTCGAGTATTGCGCTGCCCATACTTCGTTAAGAAATGCCTGTCATGTTTGAGAGGCTAGCACTAATTTTGTCTATTTCTTGTAACTCTTTTGGAGTCTTGTCTTTTACATTAACCGTTAATTTTGAATTTTGATACACTCGATTTCGATTTTCGAACTTGTAAATTTTATACTACTATTATTTGAGTTATAAGTATATGAGATTATATTATACTTTTAGATAAAAGATATACTATACGATTTTACAATTGAATATTTTACGTTTTGAACTTTAATATGTTAAAACCTTTTCTGAATATTTTTTTCAATTATTTATATGTTTTATTAAATTATAATTCCAATCAATTTGAGCTAAAATTAGAGTTCTTAATGAATTTACCTTCAATTTAAATTTTTTTTTCCCAATGTATTTATACTCTTAAGAGATTCAGTTTAAGATAGGATTTTTTTATTGATTTAAGATGACAGTTTTAAATGGGAATCCCGATATACTAATGGAGAAACCGAAATTATCCCGCACCAAATTAAATAATGGATGATGTCGGGATAGTATAATAAAATAATAATGGGAACATGGATTATAAATAGATAACTAGTCCTGCCGTCTCATCCCGTTGACATCTATAGGCTTTTTTTGGTATTTTTGAAAAAATAAAAAATAAAGGTTATAACTTAGTGATTTGAGTTATCGTTCGTATATTTGTGTGCTTCGTAACTTTTCGCTGGAATAGAGTGGTGGCCATTTTAACTTATATACTCGTCGTTTTTCATTTATGTCGTTTTATGACGTTATTGTCGTTTTCAAGTTGTTTAAAGTTTTGTTTTGAAGATGATCGTGTAGATGATTGTCGTTTCTAAAGTACTTGTTGTGTCTTGTATTATTGCAAGTCACTTCTTATTATGGCATGTTTACTAAAGAGTAATGAGAATGATATATAGGATAATAATTTTCATACAAAAATTTACTAAAATATGGGAAAGGGGGAAATATGTGGGGCCCACACATATTCAGGAGAAAAGAATAGGAATACTTCCCCCATTAACACCCTAAGGAGTCTGATTACCCATAAACACTCATTTCCTCTTTTTTAATTATTAAAATTGTAAAATACAAAATCTATCTACTTTAAATCGTACATGTATTTAAAAGGACAATTTAGTAAATATAACACATTCCCATTACTTTTTCTGGGTTAAGTTTACAAAAGAATAGTATTCTAATAAATATGATTCCCATTCCTATTTGTTTTAAGTAAACAATATACTACAAATAATGATTCTCATACCCTTCTATTTTATTCCCATTCATTTCCCTTTTTATTTATTCTGATTACGATTACAGCAAAGTATAAATGTGCCATTTTAGTTATCCTGAATTTCGTTCTCTGACCTATTTATTTCTATCATGATGTCGTTTTTATTTTGATGTCATTCTTAGAGATTTTTTTTTTTTCAATTTTTATGTCGTTCGCAGGCTGTTCTCAGTTTACATTGATATCATTTTTCTGAAGTTATCTTGGTTTTTCAATGTTTAGCTCTTTTAAGTTGTGTCGTTTAATGTGATGTATTTTCATATGTTGTCGTCTTTTATGTTAAGTCGTGTTTATATTCTGAAATATGATTGTTTTTTCATAGACCACGTCGTTAATTTTAGAATATCGTAGTTTTAATATCCTTATGTCCAGACAAGCAATTGTAAGAAGATTCTGCTGGACTTCCATGAAAATTGAACGATATTGTCCGAGAACTACATGAACATTTTATTAAAACCAAAAATGTTCGAGGGATCATTTCCAATGCAATACTAAATCATGCTTATGATGGAGGTACAGCAATTAAGGGGTCAAAAAGCGCTTGATGCATGGGGTAGGTCATAGAGACGCATACGCTACTCAGATCATAGCGTGGCTTTTCTGATCTTACTACATATGATGAAATCCAAGAGATAACCTCCTTAATAAAGAAGACCTTTCTTTTATTAAGGAGTCGACTTTGGGACGATAGTAGCTGGTTGGGTTCCCTGCATAATGAAATCAATTTTTATTGCGCTTCTTGTGGTCTTTTATTGAAAGTGTATCAGTACTCAAGAGTTGGTATTCTATGCGTTAAGCTTAATAGAACTTGTTTGGGAACTTTTATATCTTTTGTTTCCAAAGTAAAACCAGTAATGATTGTCGAAAAATAAAGGAGCAAAACCAGTAATGTAAATTTTTTAAAACATAAAATGTCGTTCTTAGATGGTTTTACACTTTGCCCCCAACAACATAAAATACCACTTGCACTTATATTCGGGCACACAACCTCATATTTTGCACATATTTTGTCTAGTGTAAACGATGTACCCTATACAGAAACTAGTTTACTGAAACTAGTTTTTTCGAGGAAAATAAGCGTTACGACTCGGCTAGGAAAATTATGCAATACTAGCCACTCACATTTTCCTGCAATTCGGCTTAATTGCTAAAATTTATCCCCATATTTGTTATCTTATAAAAATGCCCCTTGAAATATATTTGGAAAAGAAAATGTGCGAAGACGACCACAAGTCAGTAAGTAAAAGGTTGCATTAACCGAGGGGTAAGAAGGAAGAAATGAATAATAAGCGGCAAAAATGGGTGAATCGCAAAATTTGTTGCAACAGGACAAATACCTAGCTTTCAACTGTTGGTATACAAATACAAAATTTTAGTATGCAAAATAATAATATACCCAAAATGAAAATCCACCAAAAAAAAAAGGAAAGATGGAAGAGAATATAGATAAAGATTGTTTTTCTACAGTAGACAAAGGGGTGGATAGTCGATGACAGGGGTCCCAAAATCTGTTACCGATGAAAGAGGGACCCTAGGATCAAATTAACTACACAGGACTGGATAGACCAGGATTGTCGCACCTCTTATGATACAGCAGCAATGCTAGTGTAAGCTACGCCCTTAATTTTCTTCTGGCTCTTATCTCTGTGTTTGTCCGATTTTCGCTTCTTCGAGGCTGCCTTTGTTTTCAACCCTTCTTCGGGTGGCTGTTGTTGCTCATGATCTGCATTTTCTGGTAAAAGCATCTGCTCTCCAGCCTCCATGGTAGATTGCAATGAAGAACTCTCTTCCAATTTTCTTGTGTCAGCCTCTGGTTCAATGACTGACATTCCTGTCAGAGTGTAGTCTAACAAATATGTGCTTCTCACAAGCCTGTCTACCCGGCTAAAGTGCCTCTGAGAATATGGCAGAAGCCCTTCAAGGAGTTCGGCGATGCCTTTTATCTGGAATATCATCGTTTAATACTCACTAAGCATATGCAAAAGAGATCCATCCAAAAAACAGGTCCTTATATAAATATAAGACCTATAATCGAAACACCAAGTACCTCAATTATCTCGGTTGGGGCAACCATGTTGAAAACTCTGAAAAGCACAAATTGAGCAACATGACATAGTTTTGGTTTTGTATTCCATTCTCGAAGATACTCCAAAAGTGAACGGAACTCTTCCTTGCTAAGAGAATGAAGGGCTCTCTCTATCTGGTTCTCAGCATCTCTCTTCCTGCAGAGTACCCAATTAAGAAATACGCCACTGCTCATTAAGCAAGAAAAGGGGAAAAACCACAAACCTGCAAAGTTTCGCAAATAACTCAAAAAGCTTGTGTGGCCTACGTAGCTGAAAAGCAATTTGTACTGCTTTTGTGAAGTCAGCATCCACTATAGCATTTTCAAGTTCTTGACCTTTCAGAACTCCTTCCTCCTGCATCAACATCACAAATTCAATAATATACTCAATAAGAAACTTGAGAAATCAAATTTAGTATATAACCATTCAGGTATATAAACAAATTAGTTCACAAGTAGAATTGCTTTATGCTCAAATATTAATTCAATTTGAACCAAAGCGCACCCAAGAAACATATTTGCTGGGCAAACTACAAATGTTAAGGCCAAGCTTCAACGTTCAAGTTTTCCAGCATGTGTTGAATTTTATGAATTGAAGTCTAACAGTGCAATTTTGCAACTAGCAAATGAAAAAAAAAAAGAAAAAGAAAAGAAAAAGAAAAGGGTTTTAAAAAGTCTGTAATATCTATGCCAACTGACCTCCCTCTGGAAAGCTTCCTCTTTATCAGATGCGGTAGAATCATACCATAAATTGACAACAGCATCACCTCCACCTGTTGCCAGCATTTCTGTCTTCTTCCCTACAGCCAAAGCCCAAACCTGCAGGACAGAGACAGTATCTTTTTGAGTTAATTGATAAAAATAAGAAACTCCTTGAAAGCCCAATCAGCGAAGGGGAAACATATCAGAAAATGATTTGCTATACAATCCTTTATTTGCTATAGAAAATTAATTTAAATGAACCGGTTGATAGGAAAAGAACTTCGCTGTTTTGACTCGAACCACAGGTTAAAAGAATTTCTCTGTTTTCACTCAAACCATGAGTCTCACCCACACAACTTAATCAGATGACATACTATGACCCATCCCTAACAAGAGCAATCATGACCACCATATCAATTTACTCATCTTATTCACATCATAGTCAATAATATCAGGAAATATTCACCCAGCTAGCTCTCTCTTTCTTCAGTATGTTGCTGTGTTCACTTCATCTAATATTAAACATGAACCAGGAAACAGATCACAGAGAAGGAGCCTACTACAACTTCTTTCCCAGTTGCATTCATTATTTTTCTCATGGATATTGAAAAAGAAAAAGAGCTACTGATTAATTTCCATATAAGAAACAAATCGTGATCAGTTTGGCACCTTGTCCTCATGCTGATCATACGTAGCAATGCATTCATTGGATTTGACTGTCCATAGCTTTACCAAGCCATCAGCACCTGAAATTATTATCAAAATGGTCTCATAAATCATCAGAGGGGATGGGCGGAAGAGAGAAATATAAAGTCGATCAGCACTAGTCTCATTACCACAAGAAACAAACTGAGTTCCACGAGTAATAAATGATGCTTTTAACACACTTGAGGTATGCCCCTCAAACGTCTTCAAGCATGAACCATCAGATATAGCCCATATCTTTATTGTCTTATCCCCCGATGCTGTTATGACACACCGATCAACTGGAGAGAATTCGACGGACCAAATCCCCCTTTTATGCCCTTTAAGTACAACTTTTGATAGCAAACCCGGCAGCTCCCAAACACAAGCAGTGCGGTCCTGAGTAACCAAAAAAAGACGAGCAGAAGAAATCAATGAAAAAGACTATATTTACCTCAAAGAAGACAGTATTCCCATCTGGCTATAGCCGACAGCACTTTTTCCAAAACAGCACCAGGAAATAAAAATGTAAAAGATACAAGAAAACCATTTACTAACCTGAGAACCACTACAAAGTAACCTATCATCCGGTGATATAGCTAAAGAATTGATATCCTTATCATGTGCTGCCACAACTGCTTTGGCGTTCAAATTTATAGGTTGCTCCACATCGTCTGAAAGACCATCAAAGCTCCACACCTTGAGGGTGCGATCACTAAACAAATCAAACCATATAGGTTATGAAAGACAAATACAGAAACAGAAGGGCATAAATACCAGATCACATCACCACAAATGCTGTCAATATATTCACATACAGGAGGAGGAAGAAAAACAAAAAAGAAGCAAAATGTGCACATTTTGTTACACCAATCAGCCCACTGGTAGAAAAAAGGTGGAGCACAACACCTGGGGTTGGTTTTTTTTTTTTTTTTCTTTGGGGGGGAGGGGAGCAGGAATAAATGGAGTGGAAGAAAGTATTACCAAACAGAAAGATGAAAGACAGTAGAAAAACCAAATTACGCTGAACAGAATTTCATTTTTCCGTCCATAAAAAATAATAAAATAAGATTAAAAAATAAATTCGTTTCAATGCTAGAGGGGAAGAAGAAGAAGAAAATTTTCAATTTCACAAAAATCTAAATTAAAAAATAAAGAGTTATTATGGAAACTGGGTACTTTCTGTGAATTCGTAAACTTCATCAGGATAACAAACAAATGAAGAGTTATTATGAAAACTGGGTTCTTTTTGTGAATTCGTAAATTTCATCAGGATAACAAACTTAATCCATTAAATCTACAGGGACTAATAGAAAGCATTTCACTGTTTAATCTGAGACCTACTCTTAAATTGTGAAGGTCAAGTTGTCGACCATAATAATGACTTGGACGATGAAAATAACCATTGTATGGGTATCAGCATGCGTGCAATCATAGGCACAACTCCTTTTCGAATCTGACAAGTCTACTCATGCCTCCATTATAGAAATAACATCATAAGAAATGGAAACCTAAAAACATATTTACTTACAAGAATAGAGATCACAATTGGGATTTTATTTAATGCTCACCTACTACCACTAACAAAGAAGGGTTGCCGTTTTTTGGAGAAAGCGATGGCTCCAACAGCACCCATATGACCTACACCAACCCCAAGGCAACGTCTGCTTTCCGAGTCCCACAACCTAACCTATACACAAAATCAAGTCCAATTTTCAGAAACTATTAAATGAAAAAAGAAAGTAACATGGACCAAATTGTGCATTGAAGTGAGTTTTCCCTCGCATAGAAGATTTCATATCCCAATCCTCCACTAGACAATTACATTACTGTAGGAAATTGATACACCCGTAGAAAGAAGGAAAAAAGCAAACCCAAGATGGACTCCTGGGCAGACAGAAAATGAAACTTACACTTTTGTCCTTACTTCCAGTTACAATAAGTGTTCTTCCAGAACTTGATACACAGGTATCAATGCACAGAATAGTTTCAGTATGACCTGCCAATACATAATTACATGACATTGATGCAAGGTCATAAACTCGAACCTGCATAATTCCAAATTGTGTAACATAGTCAGAACTAAAAGCATATAATACATTTTCCCAATCAGTCCGCTGCATTTGTATAACTAGCATGCAGGTTCATCATCTAAACTGATTCAGCACGTACAGAGTCTGGATATTTGGATTATTAAAAATCTCAAGCAGACTACCTGTTCAGTATTTGTAGCAACAGCAAGAAATTGTTCTTCAGCACCTAAAAACTTCATGTCCACAATTTCTTCATTGTACCCTACAAGTCTTTTGCTCAAGACTAAATCCAAAATCCCTTCAGGTAGTTTTATGGGGGAATACACAAGGAGTTGCTGATCAACAGTCACACAAAGCAACCCTTGATCCAGGGGCAGCATAACAGCAGTAGCAAAGCCCCTTTTGCTGTCATCCATATCCGAACTGACAGTAACATCTGAAGACTGTTGCTCAAACAGGCAAACTGCTCTGTCAAAATAAATACAGTAACAAACCAAGCTCATCAAATACAATTCATAGTAAAAACACGGCATACAAAAGTAAAGGTCATTAAGGGCCCCAAGTCATCCCAAGAGAAAACCCCTTTAATTGTTTGATGTTATGAAAAGAAACTAATATTAGAGAAAAATTACTTGCAAATACCCTCATGGATTACCTTCCAGAATTCCATATGCGTACAATTCCACGTTCACCAACCGTTACAAAATATATTACCTGTAACCCACTTTTCTTCCCATTTTGCTGATTGTACGGCCCTAGACACGAAGCAAAAGGAGTTGCAGAAGGAATTACACACACAGCTTCAAGAGCTTCATATGTCAATACAGTCTTTTTGCAACTGTAGTCGTGAAGGTCCCACAACATCACAACCTGAAAGCAATCCACACATTAGCTGGAAGCGAAAAAACAAAAATTCCAAACTATTACAGAGCAAAGCAAGGTCCCTGAGAATGAGCAGTAAAATATTCATTACCTTGTCTCGTCCAGCACTAAGCAACGTCCCACCATCTTCAGATAGTGCTATAGAAGTGACAGTTGAATGATGTCCATTAAGGGTTGCAACGGACTTCTTAGTTATAAGATTCCACACTTGTACAGTTGCATCGTCACTTCCGGAAAAAAGCTATAATTTGTGAACCAGAATGATCAATTAAACACACACGAAAAATTAACATCGTTCAACTAGAATGAGGGAATCGGAAAACTATAATTCCTTTGAAAATGGCTTCAAACAAGCAGTATTTGCAAGTTATGAGAGCGTAAAATCCATTTCTTTATTACAATCATCTCAAAAGAGACAACTAATGGTAAAATCCGTTTTTGAAATTGAACTTACAAGTGATTTGGAGGGATCAGGGTGGAACAGAACAGTCGAAACAACCCCTTTGTGACCCTTGAAGTAATGAGTGCAGAAGCCACCATCAACATCCCAAACAAGAACTTTCCTATCAGCTCCTGCAGTTGCAAGCAATCCCCCAGAAGGGTGACAAGCCATACCCATCACAGGACCATCGTGTCCCTACGCAATCCCAAAACAAACATTAATCAGTTTCGCACAAGATTGATAGTGGTAACGCTAAAAACAATGTGAGCTTCTCTTTCATTTCCCAAACCCACCCCAAAAAAAAAAAAAAAAGAACCACTTTGCAAATGCTCTAATCAATCAGTCTGTAGAACGGCCAGGCAGCTGAATCGAATTTACCTTCCAAGACCGAACGCACTTCAAGGTGGAGAGGTCCCAGACCCTAATCTGGCGACTGTGTCCGGAGGAGAAGAGCAGCTTATCGTCGGGGCTAAGAGCCAGAGCCGTGACGGCTTCGGAGTCGCCGTCGATGGTCGAGCGTACGGAGGCATTGGAAGATTCGACGATCTTGATGGACTCGTTGCATGCACAGACGATGAAGGAGCCGTCGGACGAGACCACCAAGGGGCCCCCCGTGTAGAACTGTTGCAGCGACGGGACACAGCGGTAGTTCCTCTTGAGTGGTAGTGTCGCCATCGGTGACACAACTCACTCAATTTGGGGGAACAAAATCTGAGGAATTAGGGTTTTGCAGAAGCTGACCACCGCATATGAATTTGGGACCAAGACGACACTAGGGTTTAAGGGAGTAAAGCTCCTCTACGCCCGTTCTTTTAAGGCTTTCTTTACAACCGCCACGTGTGTTAATTCGTCTTGATGGTTTGTACTGCTTTTTGTCCTTGTTAGCAACTGGATTTAATATTTATACCTGACAAACGACAACAATCTAAAAACGAAAACTGCTTAATAAAACGACATTAACGTAAGAAACGACACAAATTAAGAACACGTAATAATAAGACGTAAGAACGACAGTAACGTTAATTCGGAATTCAGAAAAAAGACTGTGCATTTTGGGCTTTAATTGAGACTTTGATCAACGGCTAATACTAAATCTATCCCGCCCAGCCAAAAACGGCACTCAACGCACCTAAAATTTGCCAAGCTGTAAAAGTCCATGGGTGTACACGTAGTAAGTTAACTTGTCACAAGGAGAATGTTAAGTATCTCAAATAGTTTATTAAATTTTTAATACTAACACATATAGTAAGTGAGTTTCATTATTTAATTAGTTAGTAATATTAAATTCATCTGTGGTAAGTTTTAATACACCAATTAAATGATGATAACTCTCCTGTCATATATGTTGGTATTAAAAATTTGATAAATTATTTGGGATACCTAGCATTATCCTTTGTCCTAATCCTAGTATTTCACATTCTGGTGGTCGCACACTTAGCCTATTGGTACACATTTTTGAAATATTGAGGTTTAGAGTTAAATTCCTCAACCCCAGAGTCGAAAAAAGAAAAAGATATAGGCCATATGGGGAACTCGCTAGATTAATGAAGCGTTTACTGTATGGTCATCGTCTAATTATTGACTCGACAATTAATTAATTAAATTTATTAGTACTGTTCATGATCGGTTTGGACGGTCTAAATTGTCAATCCAGAAACCAGTCCGGATGTGCGGTTTGGCCGGTTTACTAATCCGTGCAGTTTGAGTTTATCGATTCAAACCGGCCAAACCGCACCTATATTTTTGCAGCCAGTTTGGGCAGTTTCCGCGGTTTGAAAACTTACAAAATTTGAATTAATACAATATCAACTAAGTTCATATCATCATCATATTTCATCTAAAATATAAAGCCCAAATATAAAACAAAACCATAACATATTTAAAAGTTATAACCAAATCGAAAGTCATAGTAAACTTAAATTTTAGTTACAACTTACAACTTAATCAAAATTGAATAGTAAACTTAAAGTCTATAATCTTAAATATATTACAACAACAAGACTTAAAGTCTAAAATATCATAAGAGTCTTAAGTAACATAGTCCTAAATAAGCTAAGAGTAATCATTACTCAATTAGAATGAATAAGCTTAAATTTTTAACTCTTAATATACATTTTAAAAAAAAAATTACTTTGTGACTGGTTCAGTTTGAATCCGACCGAATTTTTCTAAAACCGAAAACTAAACGGGCTAAGTCAGTTTTCATATTTTCTAATTCGTAACCAGTCATTTAAGAAAAAAAATTACACGGATTGGGCAGTTTGGACTGGATTAAGTGGTTTCCACAGTTTGGCAGTTTTTTTGAACACCCCTAAAATTTACCTGTTCAAGTATAATGAGCCTGACCAATCGTGAGCTTCATATGCCTGTAATATTGGATTATTTAGGACTACAACTACCACGATAAATTTGCAAAAATGTCCTATTCTATCATTATTAAGTTTCTTAATAACATATTTTCAAAAAAAGAAAGTTTATAAGATTCCAAATTACCATAATCTTAATAACATATTTTCAAAAACAGAAAGTTTATAAGATTCCAAATTACCATAATATTCTTCTATCAACAAAAGTAAAGTACTTATATTAAAGTTTTGTGTACTAGCTATTTCAAATTCATGGTCCTTCAAACTTTGACTTGTTCTCTAGCTTAATCCAATTAATTTCTTAAAAAACATCACATTTGGTTTCTAACTCTACTAGCATATGGTGAAATCTTAACCGGAAAGAAAAAAATATGAGTTAGTACTTTTAGCTTAAAGATCATAAAAAATTAAATTTAAAAAAAAAAACTCACCGCTTAAAGTTGGAGGACTAAATTAACACCGAGTTAGATCGAAGTTCAAGAAGCTTAAAAGTACTGTATTATTGATACATTGTAGTTATTATTTATTTCAGTGCTTATTATTTTTGGCTCGGATTTTATGGACAGAATTTGGAATCGGATAATATATGAAGGCTAGCTAAAGCAGTTGGAAACAAACAGAAGCTCTTTCTCGTGGTGAAAGTGATGATAATATATATAAAAAGTATAAATTATATGGAGGATAAATTAAGTAACTTATAATATATATATATATTAAAAAATGATTTCTGAGATTAGGTATCCGAATGCACAGATATGACGCGGACAGGCGGTATGTATAGTTTGCTATACGACAATGAAAAATGTTCATGCATGCCATATGGAATATTTATAGATCCTATATATATATATATATATAGCCTAAAACTTCTTGTGAAAGCCTTGAAAAATGAAATCCGAGCACGTACGTACGTACGTACGTATAAGAATAGCTTTGGCTTGGCTTGTTGGCAATAATGGGACGAGGTAGCCAGGTACACTTACGTAAGTGTACATACAAATCTCTGAGGAAGGCGATCCAGGTGGCATAAAATATGTATCATGTATGGACGCACACGCTTGTGAGTTGTGACTTTAGCACGTGAGACTGATCAACCTTCGATCGAGTACAAATGTAATTAAGTCGGTTCCATTATGGTCAAACGAGCACGTCAATGGCTCGTGTTATTGTCGTACGGTGCGTTTATCCGATAGATTAATGACAAGCTACAGACTTATTACGCTTTCTCATAGCTGATTATACTGTTTTAATGTTTCTATTGATCATTTGTTTGGTCGTTCTTTTGTATCTGTGTTGTTTTTACAATGGTATCCTTAATTATATGTTTGTCGTTTTTAACTATTTAACTTGATATTTTATAAAGGCTTTCTCTCATTTTTATGTCGTTTTCTGATATTTGTGTTGTTCCCTTTGGCTGATGCATTTTTCCGCTTGTTGTCGTTCTTTCATGTAGCTTTCTCGGTAACATTCAATTTTCTTTTTTGTCTTGTTTTCATTATTTCGATTGATGTGGTTCTTTGTGTTGTTCTTATCTATTGATGTTGTTTTTTGACCTTGATGTCGTTTTGTAAAATTATTGTTTGTTTATTTATTCTCGTTTTTACGCTTCTTGTAACTTTTTTTTCCTCAACATCTTCCGTCATTCATTTGTATTTTTTTCGCGATGTTTTCAGATTGTTGTTGACTTGTCGTTCCTAATTATGTTGTCTTGTTTTTGTGTTTATGCATGTCCCTTCATATTAGTGTCGTTCCTATGTGTTATTATTATTATTATTATTATTATTACTATTTTTTCGCGAAATGTGTTATCAGTTTTTGAGATTGATGCCTTTTTCATAATTAATATTAATTATATTGTAGTCGTTTATTCCGTTAAGTCGTTTTTATTTATTTTTTTAAAAAAGTTGTCGTCGCTTTTAAATTGATCCCTTCCAGTTTTGTTTTCAGATTGTTATCGTTCCTTGATGCTATCATGTCCAGGTCCAGCGGCTAGCTTCTCTTCCTACCTACGCCCAGTCCACAATAAGAGCATGTTATACACGTTGTACATATTCTCCCAATTAGTCAAGTAAGCATGTCCCACGTCATCATTCAAGTTTGATGAGCATTATAGTCTTTTCCAGTACTAGTTTTAAAGCATCATACACTGACACTGTAAAATGTAAAATCAGATATTTGAGAGAACTATGTAACGCACATGTTGAGACTACAAATACTACCCTGCTCTTTGGCCTAGCTGATGATGACAAAAGAATTATACATGAATATCGAATACTACTCTTTAGTCCTCAGCCTTTAAGACATTAAACGGCGTTAGTGTCATTTCATGGCACGTAAGAGACCAAGGTCCAAATAGATGATAAATATAGTGGTAGCAAAGGCGTATACGTGGTTTACGTTACATGTGAGTGAGTGAGTGAGAGAGAGAGAGAGTTAGGTAGGTAAGAGGGCTCATGAGGAGGAGAAGGATTGGTTATTGAAAGTGAGGTAACGCATATGCTTTTACTTGATATTATTATGTATTATTGCTATTTCTAAGTACAATATTTGGCAATTTGTACTAAACTAACCCCGGATTGAGGCCCATCTGCCCAAATCTACCCCAATTTCCCACACCTTGTCGCACGCCATTCTTCCCACCTACTCCCTCCCTCGTTGCTCCTCTTCCTACCCCCCATCTCCTCGTATTTATGACTTTCCTCACTTTCCTCTTCTCTCTCACTCCTCTCTCTCTCTCTCTCTCTCTCTCTCTGTCTCTCTCTCTGATATTAGCCATTAACAAACCAAAAAGATCCATCTGAGAGAAGAGAACACTAGCTACATACACCGAGAGAGAAAGTTGTAGTAGACGGAAAAAAAGAGCCAGAAAATGTCAGTTGAAACTCAAAAGCCAGAAATCTCTCCCAATATTTCTACTCCCCAAACCCAAACCAAAACCAGTACTTCTTCTAGTACTACTTCTACTACCAATAATACTGATCATCATGTCTTCAAATCCAAATTACCCGAAATACCCATCTCAAATGACCTCCCTCTCCACGCATACTGCTTCGAACGAATGTCAGAACTCGCGGACCGTCCCTGTTTGATCGTCGGTTCCACCGGTAAGACCTACTCTTTCGCCGAAACCCGTCTCATTGCTCAAAAGACCGGTGCAGGGCTCTCCGGTCTCGGCATCAAGAGAGGTGATGTTGTCATGATCCTTCTCCAGAACTGCGCCGAGTTCGTCTTCGCTTTCATGGGAGCTTCCATGATCGGAGCTGTCACAACCACCGCCAACCCTTTCTACACATCCGCCGAGGTTTTCAAGCAGTTCAACGCCTCAAAAGCCAAGCTCATAATAACCCAATCTCAATACGTCGACAAGCTACGAGAGCCTGCAGGCGACCAGTACCCGAAACTCGGCGAAGATTTCTCGGTGATCACCATCGACGACCCGCCCGAAGACTGTCTGCACTTCTCTGTTCTATCCGAGGCCAACGAGAGCGACATACCAGAGGTCGTGATCGACCCAGATGACCCGGTGGCTCTACCATTCTCGTCCGGGACAACAGGGCTCCCCAAGGGAGTGATTCTGACTCACAAGAGCTTGATCACAAGCGTGGCTCAACAAGTCGACGGAGAGAATCCAAACCTGTACCTGAAAACAGAGGATGTGGTTCTCTGCGTACTTCCCCTGTTTCACATCTACTCCTTGAACAGTGTGCTCCTCTGCTCGCTCAGAGCCGGGGCTGCCGTTTTACTAATGCCCAAGTTCGAGATCGGATCGCTGCTCGAGCTGATTCAGCGGCACCGGGTTTCGGTGGCGGCGGTGGTTCCGCCGCTGGTGCTGGCTCTGGCCAAGAATCCCAAGGTGGCCGAGTTTGACCTGAGCTCGATTCGGGTGGTGCTGTCCGGGGCTGCGCCGCTGGGGAAGGAGCTTGAGGATGCACTACGAAGCAGAGTTCCTCAAGCAATTCTTGGCCAGGTTTGGAGCATTTAATTTAATTTAATTTAATTTGTTTTGCTTTATTAGACAATAAATACCAACATTTCCATTTTGCGTGAAAAATAACGATCCAACTGTAAAAGGGTTTTGTTAGCTTTACACTACACTTTAGTAGGAAAGAAATGAACTGAAATTAGCATACCGTGTCCGACACTAAATATATAATTTTATGCATTATAATAATTCATAATTTGAATGTATTTCTCTCCAAATAGAAAATAAGTAAATCTAATTGGGAATTGGGATTGCGTCCGCGAGTGTGCGATTATTTATAGTATTTTCGGGATTTTTTTTTTTTTTTTAAGTTAGTTGCAGTGCAAATTTGAAATGTGAGCAGGGGCATCATTGGCATTTGACTATAAATTGAAGTATTGAACTCCCACACGTTAGCAAATATAAGTACGTATCTAACTAATAATAGTAGTAAAAAACCATTTAATAAGAGTATTTGCGATCCATGGTTTTGCCGCCTTATACCCCTCTAGTATTTTTTGGTTATACTAAATTAGAACCACTCGAATAAGTGGGATTATCCTAGAAATGGCTATTTCTCATGGGTCCAGTACTGAGAATCAAAGTTGACATCAACAATTTATGTCCCAAAAAAAGTTAAAAGATAACAGTTCATACATTCAATTCGATTGTTCCTTTTCTTTTTGTTGCCTCTGGCTTTTGTTGCTGGTTACTTATCACCTATAGGTTTTTGATGGAAACCACTAAAATGATATTTCAAAAATGATAACATACACTTACATGGACTAAGATATGATATTCTAAATATTGTCTTATTTGTTGTCTCATTAACTTATATGGCTAATAAATTAGCAAAAGTAAAATCTAATTTAACAATTATTTTTATTTTTTTTTAAAGTGTTGTTATTGCTAATTTGTCATCATCTAAGTAAGTGAGACAATTTTTAGGATAAAAAATTGGGACAGCTAATTTTATTTCATAATTATATAACTTGTCACGAACAATCAAATTTTTTTTTAATCTATATCTTTTGGTGGAAGAAAAATCTACGTGAAAAAAAAAAAATCTGCTAACAAAAGTTTAAAAGGCCATGAATTCTCACTTATTACTCTTTTTGAAATAACGTAAAATTATTGTAGAAATTAGAGAGGATTGTCCGTTTTTTTTTTTTTTTAGTTTTTATGTCAAGAGTAATAAAAAATCAAGACATATTAACTGATATACTCATAAATAAATTAAAGACTAAAGCAATTAAAATATTAGTGGAGATTCCACACAAAAAAAAAAAAAAGGAATCTTAATGATCGTTACACTTCATTTTAACAAATGTCCATCTTTCTTGTTTTACAGCAAAATGACCCAGTTATCAGTTCCAATATTAAGAGTATCAATTTTGCTTCTATAATATGAACTTACTGTAAGAACTTTACAGCCAAAAGGAACCGACAAACTATATCTGATATATAGTCCATATAAAAATGGCATAGGAAAAAAAGAGAGATTTATTACAAGATAATTTGTATGTAGCAAAAAGGTCATTTGTATAAATACAAAAGTATATATATATAGATATTATATATAGATATATTGCATATTATTAAGAAGTGGGCCACAATGAGGATTGGGGCATTTAATAAGGGGTGGGTTGGTTTTGGGCCAGGGATATGGGATGACAGAGGCCGGGCCAGTGTTATCAATGTGCCTGGCGTTCGCAAAGCAGCCACTCCCAACGAAGTCAGGCTCATGTGGCACTGTGGTCAGAAACGCCGAGCTCAAGGTCGTTGATCCCCTTACTGGTTGCTCTCTTGGCTACAACCAACCGGGAGAGATTTGCATCCGTGGTGCTCAAATCATGAAAGGTCGTCAACCACTTCCCTTCACCTAATTTGAATTAGTACTGTACATTCAGTTAATCCTTGCTTGACATTTTAATTATGGCTCAATTAATTAACTTCCATTTATTTATATAACTAAGCAGGATATTTGAACGACCCTGAGGCCACGGCAGCCACAATAGACATAGAGGGCTGGCTTCACACTGGTGACATTGGTTTCGTGGATGGTGATGAAGAGATTTTCATTGTTGACAGAGTCAAAGAGCTTATCAAATTCAAAGGTTTTCAGGTACATTACATATAATATCTACTCCTAAGATAACAGTATGTGACCCTGCGATCACACCAATAATTTGTACCTAAAGTAAAGACTAATGAGTTCTAATTTATGTGTTATGTTCAGGTGCCACCAGCTGAGCTTGAGGCCCTGCTTGTTAGCCACCCTTCAATAGCAGATGCAGCAGTAGTCCCGTAAGTGGTTACTAGTACCATTGATATCATGTAGTTCGGTCATATATAATGCACTCTCTTTCAAGCACAAACATGTAGAACATATATAACAATGTGACTGTTAAAACAGGCAAAAGGATGACGTGGCAGGCGAAGTTCCCGTAGCGTTTGTTGTTCGATCCAATGGTTTTGATCTCAACGAAGAGGCAATAAAAGAATTCATAGCGAAGCAGGTAAATTTGGAAGATCCACAAGATTGCATTCTCTATATATATCGTGAAAAATTGACAATATATTTTGAGTAAAACTAACAAATGGGGTACTTTTTGTTCCTTTTGAAATGTACCAAACAGGTGGTGTTCTACAAGAAATTGCACAAGGTTTACTTTGTTCACGCAATTCCAAAGTCTCCCTCGGGAAAGATCCTAAGAAAAGATCTGAGAGCCAAGCTTGCCACAGCTAATAATATTTCATGAGCCTATATTATGGTTCGATTATCTAAATCAATCATCTATATGTTTGCATTGTTGTGCATGGCAGAAGAAAAGAAGAGAGGTCCACGGAGTTAGTTGGCTTATTGTTTTTATCATTCAATGATGTCCCATGTCCCCAATCCCCTGCCTATTTGTAACATGATTTTCATGATCAGTCACCCCAAGTCATAAATTTGTAATCAGTGCGCGACAAGTAGTAATTCTTTTAGTAACCTCACATTGTGACATTATTGAATTTTATCAAAAAGTTAAATCTTGTTCTTGTTCTCGTATAATCGTATTCTAATTCTATTGTCTCTCTTCAAAGTTTTAAACTGTTTTATTGGATTAAATTCAAAGACTTGGCCAAATTTTGTTTTTGTAGCTAGCAACCACTCTCAGAATTGTTGTTTCCGAAATCCTGGGAACTGTCACCATTCTCTTATCTACCGTTAAGACACACCTCTTTTTTTTTCTTAAAAAGAAAAACGCGATGGTAGGTGACGAACCGTGAGAATGTACAACATGTGAAGAGTGGACATAGAAGAAGTAGATCACTAAGTGCTGAAAGTTAAAATGTGTAAAGGGACTTTGGACGCCAACTACATCTTCTCATTAGGTAGTTGTGTGAGTAATTGAAAGGTCGCTATAAGTTGTGTAAGAGAAAGCTTGTATATCGAGACTTTGTCGAACACTGATTGCAACATCCCTAAAATTTTAAAACTACTAAAAAGGACATGTAACACAACACACTAATAAATGTGTGAATTACACCTCTAAATTTAGAACAACCTAGAATACTTAGTACCATATATAATGATAGAAGTATCAACCTAGATGCAAATATAAAGATATAAAAGATAAACAAATATTTTCAAGTAGCTTCAAGTAACATTTTTTTTTCCTAGTTTCCTATAGTCTTTATTTTATGATTTACGGTAATCAAATTGGTTTCTTTGAGATCTGGTCATAGGTTACAAAAATCTAAAGGGGTTAAGTAAGTAATTACCACTTTTATTGAATGTTTAACTAAAATTACCACCACCATTAGATTCTACAACTTTTCGGAGGAAATTAGTCAAGAATCTGTCAATAATTCATCAAGAATCCATCAAGAATCTATCAAGATTTTCAATAATCCGTTAATAATTCATCAAGAATTTATCAAGAATTCAATTTAAAAAAGTGATATAATGATAGATTTAATTAATGAGGAAATAAAAGTGGAGTACAACTAATTTATTCGAATTATAAATTGGTTTCCACTAACTAAATTGATTTTTCGATTCACAATAACTAAAACATTTAGAAAAATACAATTGAATGTAGTACAGAAAAATAAGTATTTAGGCACGGTCACATTTTTTTGTATTATTTTTTAAAAAGTCGTACGAAGTGTTATTTTTTCATCGTTTGCATAGTAGTCCTAAAACCCTCTAAAGCCCACGACCTTAGGAAGCCGAAATACATATAGAGTCAGTTTGGTTTAGCTTCTTAACAAGCTAAAAGTACTTTTCGAACAATCTGTGAGCCAAAAGGTATTTGGTAAAAACTTGAAAATCAAATTATTCAATAATTTTTGACAAAGCTACAGGCAAAAGCCAAAGCTGACCTAAGACAACTTTTAGATCATGCAAGAATCTACACTATCTTTTAATAAATAAATCATAATGGCTAAAATATCCTAACTTAAAAGTAAAAATACCATACATTAATTTGAATGAATTTATTTTCATATCAATTTTTTTAAAACAAGTATTAATATATTTAAATCATAATTGACTAAAATACACTTTATATTAATTATTTTGAAGTAACCAAATTGATTTTTTATTGAAATTTTAAATTCAGATGAAAATAAAGTAAAATAAAATAAAATAAAATAAATTTAATTGAGTAACTAATTTAATTGAGTTTATTTTCATATCAATTTTTTTATAAAAAAAAGTATTAATATATTTAGTATGTATAAATATGCATAATTATAAAAAATATTAATAAGCTTTTTCTATAAATATGCATAATTGTATAATAATATTTATTTTGGTCATTTTATATTTGCACAACAATTCAGTCATACAGTTTACCAAATACTTTAATACAATTTTTTCAAATTATATCACTTTAAAATCACAGCTTACCAAACACTCTGCTATTTTACGCTACAGCCGAGCACAACTAAAAGTGTTTTTCTTAAAATCCACCGCTCTACCGAACCAAACTGGCCCAATGAACTTTTGTAAGATGAAGCCCAAGCCCAGATGTCCATAATAGGCGGCAGCAGCAAAAACACAAACCCTACAAAAACCCTCGTCTCCTATCTGGACTGGGGAGTCTGGTTCTACTTCTACCGTCTTCTCTAGGTAAAGAAAAAGAAGGCTCCTCTAATTTATATTTCTTGGACACCAAGTTCTTTGCTTTATTTATTTATTTATTTATATTTATATTCTTCCCGGCAAATAAAACCTCAAATTCACAGTTCTTCCATTAAAGAAGACTAAACTACTAGGGTTTTATCAGAATTCAAAAGAATGGGGAAGACGTATGCAATAGGCCTAATTGCAGCCATGGCAGCTTCAGCTTCAGCTTCTGCTTCCATATCATCATCTTCATCACCTCACTCCCAATACCAGTATGCTTATGCTGATGGCCCTTTCAACTTCTCTCCCTTCTCCTCTCCTCCTCCAACTTCTTCTTCTTCTTCTTCTGCAAATGTTTCTCAAGCTGTAGCTGCTGCTGCTGCTTCTGCTGCTTCTGGGTCGCCGCCCGCGGAGAATGCTGAGCCCCCTCCTCCTCCGAAGGCTCGGAATGATAATCCCAGGACCACCTCCGCCGGGTTCGATCCTGAGGCGCTCGAGCGCGGTGCCAAGGCTTTGCGAGAGATCACTAGCTCTTCTCAGGCCAAAAAGGTTTGTCTTTTCATTTTATATTCAAAATGGGTTTTTGGGTATTTAGCTTTTTGTGGGGTGAAGCCTTGAATGATATTTTTGTGTTAGAAAACTGAAGAATGAAACCAACGGTTTTGTATGTATGAAACGAAGTTATGCAGTAGGCTTTTTTTTTTTTTTCATAAAATGAATTGTCATGTACAGGGAACTTCATTTTGACTCCCATGCTTTGCCAACTGAAATAGAACTTAGTTGATTCAAATTTCCAACTTTTATTCTCTTCCAGGTGTTTTATATATATATATATATATAGGTTTGGTATGGTTTGGTCTCTCTCAGTTATTGGGTTTTGTGTGGCTTTAGGTGTTTGAAGTTATAAAGAAGCAAGAAGAGACAAGGCAGTCTGAGTTGGCAGCAAAGGCTGCCGAGTTCAAGGCAATGCAAGCTCAGGCAGAAACTGTAAGATTTCTCCTTTTTTCTATTTTCCAAATTCTAAATTTTTCTAAATTCTGCCTCTAATAATGCTTCTCACAAAGGAATGTGACTAACTCAAAGTTATAGTTTTTGATAGAGCTTTGTTGACTCGAAAATCATTTTCTCCCCCTTTAATTTATCTACCTCATTGCCTGGCAGGAGAGACAAAGAGTCATATATGATGAGCAGAAAAAGCTAGCTCAACATCAAGCACAAACAAAGTCCCAAATGGCTCGTTATGAGGATGAACTCGCAAGGAAGAGGATGCAGGCAGAGAATGAATTACAAAGATCAAGGAATCAAGAACTTGTAAAGATGCAAGAAGAATCCTCAATCCGACAGGAGCAAGCTCGACGAGCAACAGAAGAGCAAATCCAAGCGCAACGTCGACAAACGGAGAGAGAGAAGGCTGAGATAGAACGAGAAACAATCAGAGTGAGGGCGATTGCAGAAGCGGAAGGGAGAGCCCATGAAGCAAAGCTAGCTGAAGATGTTAACAGGCGAATGCTAGTAGACCGTGCAAATGCAGAAAGAGAGAAATGGATTGCTGCAATTAATACCACTTTTGATCATATTGGTGGTATGTAATCAAATAGATGTATATAAACTATTTTGTCCTAACACTTGGGAGTATCAATTTTGAATATACGAACATACTGTTTCATTTTATGTCAATTGCTGTCTGTTTTCTTCTTCTCCTTTTCTAACTAGTTGATCTTTGAGACTATCAGTCTTTACCTCCATTTTGTTTTATCTTCTTCAGGCCATGGGTAAAACAACTAGTGATCGTTTATTTCTTTCTTTGTTGTTTATTGACATACAGGCATTCTATTGGCATAGTCGGGTTGATAATGTTATATGTTGCCTTAGAAGTAGGTTACTTTCATGTATAGGTGGTTATTATTTTTGTTGGAGGGTTGAACTTGTAGTTTTTAATGTTTTGCAAATTTTAGGATATTTTGGGGAGCGATTTTCTTAATTTATTTTAAAGTCTTACTGAGAAAATATGGTTGATAAAATATTGTTTGACTGTTGCTTGGACGCACTTATTTTTGAGTTTATGTTGTGGTCTTAAAATAGTCTTGGCTCTCTGTTTCAGGGGGCTTGAAAGCCATTCTGACAGATCAAAATAAACTGGTCGTTGCTGTGGGGGGTGTGACTGCTTTAGCAGCAGGGATTTACACAACAAGGTAATGTTACTAGTGTAAAAAAAAAATGCTAGAATATTTGCATTTTCCCTCCCTTGTGCTGAGTGAAAGTTAAGGGGATCTATATATTCTTGTGCATGATTTGTTCTCTTCTATTTTTGCTTGTTAATATGAAAAGCTGGTATTTAACATCTTAGCAGAAACATAGACCGTCTTCTTTAAGATAAGTTGGATTGGAATCTTGGTATCACCTATTATTTGTTGTTTGCACTTGCAATATAACTTATGCAGGTCTCATTTCTTCAATGCAGAGAGGGTGCTAAGGTGATATGGAGCTATGTTGACAGGATATTAGGACAACCATCACTCATAAGAGAGTCCTCCAGAGGAAAATATCCTTGGTCAGGACTATTTTCGCGTGCAATGAGCAACCTTCGTGGTACGGATAAAGGGTCTTCCCAGAGAGAAAATGGGTTTGGTGATGTTATTTTACACCCTTCTCTTCATAAAAGGATAGAACAGTTGGCTGGTGCAACTGCCAATACAAAGTCGCATCAGGCACCATTTCGAAACCTGATGTTCTATGGCCCTGCGGGCACAGGAAAGACCATGGCTGCCAGAGTGCTGGCTCAGAAATCTGTATGAGTTCTTACCATTGCATTATGCCACTTTTGCTTCTTTAATCAGTAACTTTTTGAATTCTAAAATCAAATCTGTTTGTTTATGAACAATTCAGCTTAAATAATTTCTTCCAACACTTGTGGATACCTTGGAGAATATTAAGATTTTGTATGAATCACTAATAAAAAAAAAAAATTGTATGCCTAAGTCAGTATGTGGAAATTCAGTAACAAATTTTCTGGAATTGAATAGTCAATGAATGCATCGGCAGCTTGTACCCTGCTTAGCTGTTATTGGTTCTATATTTTTTTCACGATACTGAGACAATTTTATGTGTCAGCTTTTTCTTCACTGTTACCACCCCCGTTATCCTCGTAATCTCTACTTCTTTTGTCTGGATTTAATTCTTCCTTGCCTTCAGGGATTGGACTATGCACTGATGACAGGAGGCGATGTTGCTCCTCTGGGACCACAGGCTGTTACCAAGATACACCAGTTGTTCGATTGGGCCAAGAAGTCTCCGAGGGGTTTGCTGCTTTTCATTGACGAAGCTGACGCATTTTTGTGCGAGTGAGTTACAGTGATTCTTAAATTGGTTTTTTAATTCCGGAGATCTTTACAAAATTCCACCTGAATGTGATCTCATTCTAAATGAACTGCATCTTATATACATTTTTACATTAGAAAATCAAATTTGTTGAACAACCTTGCAGGCGAAACAAAACCTATATGAGTGAAGCTCAAAGAAGTGCTCTCAATGCTCTGCTGTTCCGCACTGGTGACCAGTCCAAGGACATTGTCCTTGCCCTCGCAACAAACCGCCCAGGTGATCTTGATTCAGCTGTGGTCGATCGTATTGATGAAGTGCTTGAATTCCCTTTGCCTGGGGAGGCGGAACGTTTTCAGCTGCTAAAGCTGTACCTTGACAAATATATAGCACAAGCTGGCTCGAGAAAACCTGGTTTGTTTAGTAATTTGTTCAAGAATCAACAGCAAGAGATAGAGATTAAGGGGTTGTCGGATGACATATTGAGAGAAGCAGCAGCAAAGACAGAAGGATTTTCTGGTAGAGAAATAGCAAAACTAATGGCAAGCGTCCAAGCTGCTGTTTATGGTAGTGAAAGTTGCGTGCTTGATCCAAGCCTTTTCCGTGAGGTAGTTGACTACAAAGTCGCTGAACATGAGCAGAGAAGAAAACTAGGAGCTGGTGATAAAAGTAATTAATGTATGATTCTCCAAAGTTGCATCATTTTTGGGCAGTTGCCTATTATGTAGCTGGAAATAAGCTAGCATCTGAGTTACACATTTGATACGGCCCGGTCTTTTTTCCGTTTGGGGCATTTATTATTTGCCCCCAAATACTTGAGTGGGGGTTTTTGGCATTTCTTATAACAGGTTTAATTAAAATTCAATGTTAGCGCTATTCTTTAAAATTTGCGTAGACATGCTTTTCGATACCTTTTGGCATCAAATGATTGGAGGAGTCATTTGGCATCTGGTCTGTTATAGTACATCAGATTACTTACTCTGATGATTCTCCAACATTTTCTGCCAAAAATGAAGTTAAATACTAACAAAATTCTGAGACGTAAATAAACCAGAGAACTAGTATTATTATGCCATTCATTTTTTTACTTATGCCGACAATACATAAAAGAAACTGGCAAGAAATTGTTGTATGATCGCTTATAAAACACCAGTAAAGCACCATAAAGCCCATCGAAACATAATTCATAAGGCAACTTTGACAAGTTTGTCCAATGCAGAAGATGTATCCACTAGAAACTGAAGAATAACAAGAACAAGATTGTATAAATCCTTATTCGGCTAAAAAAGCAAGAGAGAATTTATCATTTCAGCTTGATTTTGCCTTTAAAAAAGGTCTCGACAAAGATACAAGGATGAACATCAATCTTGCAGCCTTCATAAACTTAGGAAATAATCACCTCAAATTCCTAGTGGTGATGATCCTGAACATAGCGAAGGCCGCAATACTTGCAGACGGCTGGCTCCTTCAGGTCGAGGCATATAAACTCAATTGGGTGCCCTAGGGCGGGATTGTTGTCTGCAAACCAAATAGTTATGGCCCAGGTAAGTCATGTATGATGCAACAACTTTTAAAAGAAACTTGAACTTGGCTAAGTATTGCCCTACACTACAAAATGCGTATCTAACTTTTTCGCAAGACAAACATATACTCAAAGCATGGTAGTCCTTAGATAATTGATCCAACGGCTAAAAGAAAAATACTTATAAATAGATTAAAATAAATAAATACCTACTAGATTATGGCCCTATATATATGACACGTATAAATATAAGAGAAACAAAAGAAGTGAAGATGAATGATTAATGTCTAATGATGAGAGGAGGAACACCAACCTCCTTCACAAGCAACAATCCTGCCTTCAACCTTGATGGGTGGAACCTCGTTGATCAACTCCATGGGAGATTTCTTACTAGTATCCTATTATCAATAAAGGGGTTAAAATGGTCTTACGAGACTCATAATAGAATAGACTTCTCCCCAATGGATAAACTGAAACTGATTATCTATAATCTAATTTGACACGAAGGAAGAAGTGAATTCAGGCTACATACTGAAGGGTGTTCTAGTATTAGCATACTAAAACCACATCTAGAATTACAATTTTCAATTTTCTCATTGGTCATGTAGCATCTTACTTGAATTCTCATCAACATGACTTGTGCCTAGGAAGAACTAAGAACCCTTTTCTGCTTAAGCAGTAAAAAATTCAGGCAAATGAAATTCAAGAGATGAACTCCCTCCCTCACTCACCCACCCACCCACCTATTATATTATCCGTCAGCGAGCTTTATTATTAATATAATATTATTATTTAGGGTATTCAGAGCCATTACAAGACACAAATTCACAATCAATAAAGTATAAACTCAATCAAATTCCTTCCCACAACATAAACATAAAGCATGTATATAAATTGCTCTCCTTTTCTTCACCTCTATCGGAGTCAACAATGGAAAACTAATTGTTAATCGATTTTTTTTTTCTTCTTTCAAAAAAAAAAAAAACCAAAAAAAAGAAAAAAAGAAAAAAAAGGGGGTTACCTGCATCCATTTGGCAGTGTGGTTGCTGACTTGATTGGGAACAAGGCTGAGATTTCTTGCTCCCAATTTCGAAGATCTGATTAGGGTTAGGGATTTCATCAAGCTCGACGCCATCGCTCTACTTCTTCTCCTCCTCCTCCTCCTCCTCCGAACAAACCCAGACAGAGACGCACAAAACTAATAAATAAATAATAACAACATTAAGAGTATTTATAGTAAATGTCCCTTTTTCTAGATCAATTTAAGTAATGCCCGTTTTTACACCTATTTAACAAACGGCCGTTTTATAATTTTAGTTCGATAAATAACTGTTTTTTAGCTATTTTTTTAAGAAATAAATCAATTTTTTATACAAAAGAAATACCTATTAAATATGAAAAAACGCCATTTTTTATATAAGTATCAAAATTCAGCCATGTTTTGACAGTATTTGAAAAACGGCCATTTTTAAAACAGTGATCCAAAATTCGGTCATTAGGCTTAAAAGCCCAATAACAATGATAATAGAAGCACAATCTTCTGTCGCGGGTTTACGGGCAAGCCATTTCGGGATCAAACGAATTGATCACAACGACATATCGCTATTGCTTCATGTACATTAAACGACATGTCGCTTTACCTTCGGCACCAACTAACGACATCGTGCATACAACACAAGATGGTTTTCGTTATTATTGTTACTATTATTATAAAACGTTGTGTATGTTATATATGAAGAGGAAATCAGTGCCGTTCTTGCTCTTCCAACAGCCAAACAAAGTAACGTCGTTTATTATTCGGAAAACGACATTCCGTTTATGTTTGCACGGACAAGGTCTCTTTGTTTTTTCTGAATTAATATCACTAATACTATTAGGGGATGGCTACGGTAGACGCGCTCTATTATTATTATTATTATTATTATTATTATTATTATTATTATTATTATCTAGGGAATCACTACTAGGTATCTGAATTTTAGTTGTCAGTTATACCATTTTGACCTTTTAAATTTTCGAATTAAATAGAAAGCTGTTACACCAAACCTTGTCAAAAGTCTGTCGTATGATGTGACTAGTTTATGATTAATAGTTTATATTTAAGTTTTTCATAAATTTTTGAACTCATTGCCTATCTTTTGTTCCGGCCCGCCTCTTCCAGGAAGGTATGGTATGATATGGGAGCCATTAATTTGTTTGCAAGAGCAAGGCTTCATACTATTGTAATTAATGATGCTTCTTTATTAGGCCATTAATTTCTGTTTTTATATCTTTCCAAACGTGGAAAATGAAGTGTGTGTGTGTGTGTGTGTGTGTGTGTGTGTGTGAATGTGCTCATGAATGCATGATATGGAAAATACAATCTACCTGCAAGTACTAATAGAGTTTATTTAAAAGCAAGATAGCTCTAATCTGCACACTACTTCATATATAATAGGCATATACATAGCCCATATCAGCCTGCATCCAACGTGGCTTTGATGAGGTTATTGTATGCCACAGTATCAACCTACATCCAATATGGCTTTGATGAATTAATGTACTTAAAAAAGGCAGTTATAATATTTGACAAAATATATTATCAACTTTCTAGCATAAAAGAGGAGTGTAAAAGAAGACAGACACAAAACTTTGCTTCAACTTGGAACAGAAAACTTGTATTGTAGCTTATAAATATTAGGAAATAACCAAGGGGCGTACCACTGTTACACAAACAACAATGCTGACACCATTGTTTCAGTAACTTGCTTGTAAAATGAGAAT
Organism: Trema orientale; assembly: GCA_002914845.1. NCBI lineage: Eukaryota > Viridiplantae > Streptophyta > Magnoliopsida > Rosales > Cannabaceae > Trema > Trema orientale. Next base: position 107,610 of record JXTC01000347.1, read on the forward strand.
GCCTCCTCCGCTTTACCACATTTGACATATGCATCAAGCATAGATTTAGGGGTTTGCCTAGGCCCCCAGTAATTTATTTCCCTTTTTTGTAATATTTCTTCTTTTTTTTTTAAAATAGCCATTTTCTTTCAAAATACTTTGGGTGTGCATTATTATTTCATATCTCCATAATTACTATTTCTTCCAAAAAAAAAAAAAAAACCTTGTCAAAAGACCGCCATATGGATTGTGAGTAGTTTATCAAAATACATTTAAAAAAAAAAAAAAAAAAACGTAAAACAATGGCAAAGTTCGGTAATACTACTACAATTCAGATGCAATTGGTCATTATTCGGTTCAGGATCAAATAATATGTTGACTGTTTGAAGAATAAACGACATCTTCGAGAACTCGTAATTTTATTCCAAAGAGGAATTGTACCGATGAACTGCATGTTGTTTTTAAGTTACAACCTTCGTATAATTTCCAATTATCTAGAATTCCAATTAAATGCCTTCCCAAAAAAACAAAAAACAAAAACAAAAAAGTATAAATTTCCCATTAGACTAATTTGCCACAGCGTTATGTTTATGGGCACCACGAAGTGATTTTGCCTAGGCGCATGAACTTAGCTTATCCTCATTCCTCCCATCCAACTGCTGAACTGCACTTTCAGCCTCAAAGAAATATCGACACTGTTCTGATCGTTTCTAAGCACCAATGTTCGCAGAAAATTATCATTCAACTCGACGTCCCACGTTGAGGACATCAAGTAATGGCATATCCATTAGCCAACAAGTGCCCCCATCTGTGATCTGATAGTTCCAAACCAAGGAATCCATCTCAAGTCAACCACAGCCACGGGTCCGGAGGATTAAAAACACAACATCACCTTGTTGTTGCCTGCTGGTGTACATCCAATGTTGACATTTGTAGCTGGAGAGCTAGAAAGACAATAGTCTTATTGCTTTACCACCATGATCATATCAATAGTTGGCAAGCTAACTAAAAGGAGGGGTTTTACCACTTACTTGCCTTCCTATATCCCCTGCTTCGTCGGCCATGTAACTTCCCCTCTCTGAATTATTTGTTACATAATCAAGGGGATTTTAGCTTTGAACCAACTTTCAAATTTTCCAGAAATGCGATTCCCAAATTGCTCATTGAGTCCACAACACTCGCAGCTTTTTCTTCCTTTCCAGCCGACTTGTAAAGATGCACAGCTGCACTCATAATGAACCTGTCTGTTTCCACAGACTCGCTTATATCTTCGAAAAATTTGATGCCTTCTTTCACTTGTCCATAGTCCATATAACCTCTCAGCATGTTTTGATAGCACGCCAAGTCAGGGTTTAAACCAGCTCCGAGCAGTTTTTTATAAATCCTTTCTGCTTCCACCGTTAGACCCTCCTTTGCAAAAGCAGAGAGTAAGAGGTTAAAATGTGCACAGGAAGCAACATCACCTCTTTTCTGCATAGAATTAATTGTTTCCTCAGCTAAAGAGTACTTTCGGGATTCTATGTAAGCTCGAACTAGCGAAAGGTAAGTGAAGGAGTCAGGTGAGAAACGATCTGTCTGCATGGCCTTGAAAAGTTCCTCTGCTTCTTGATAGAGTCCTCCAGTTGCAAATACATTGATCATAATATTGTAGCTGACCTGCATTTCAAAGAAGTGACAAGGGATTCGAACTTAGAAGTAGTGAGAGTTCTAAACCACTTCAAAAGAAATATGAAACAAGTCAAATGTATTCAACATAACCAAATGTACTCTAAGAAAGTATCATGGTAGGTTCCATGTTGTAACTATAAGCAGATTTATAAGATGCGTGGAAATTATTATTATCAATAAAAAAACCCAATCAAATATGATCACTGTCTAGAATAAACAATAAAGATATTCTACTTATTCAATTATCCTTATTAACACGATAGCATAAGGCTTGGCAATTATCTGTGCATACCATTCCAGGCTTTATTCCTTTTTCCAGCATTTCAGTGAAGAGCAAGGATGCATCATGCCTTTTACCTGCAATGTAAATATAATTTTTAAATAAGTAACTCTGCCATGCATGGTTCATAATGCAATTTAAACACATTCCCTCTTATTTCAGCACTCAGCACTATAACATAATGCCTTCATGAAATAATAAATTTTCAGCATCTCTCAGTTGTATAAACTGACAACTGACGAGTATATGTACATGCTAGGGTAAGAACAATTTACTGCAATGTGGCTGAAGGCATCATAACTTAATTAAGCATACATGTTTTTTTTTGTATTGCCTGGATACTGTAACTGTAGGGTAGAGTTATACCAGCTTTTCCATAATAGCTAATCAGATTCATATACGCCTTCTCATCCAGAGACAGACCCAAGCCACGAGCACTATTGAACATCTCTGTAGCTCTATCGAGCTTTCGACCTCGCCCGTACACGCTGAGCCAATGAAATGACAAAATTAACTAGAGATCGCCTATTTTATTTCATTTGTCTGTTTTGGAGGGGTGGGAGTGGGTGAGAAGGGAAGGAGAAGCTGAGAATTCTGTCCTTAGAATGCGGAAATAAATTGTACCTGATCATGGTGTTAAATGTCTGAATTGATGGAGCAACCCCCCTTGAAAGCATGTGCTCATGGATGTAGGATGCAAAATGCAATCTACCTGCAAATACAAAATAGATTTTATTTAAAAGCAAGCTCTAATCTGCACAGTACTACAATTTATAATCGTGATAACCCATATCAACCTGCATCCAACATGGCTTTGATGAAGGTATTGTATGCCACAGTATCAAGCTCCAGGTGGTCTTCAAGACTTTTGCGGATGACAATCTCCGCATCTTGATGTTTGCCTGGAAATAGATTCACTCTTCTCAGCAATGGTTTCAAATATACTTCAAACAATTTCAGAATTGCTGAACTTACAAAATGCCGGTTAAAAGTGCCATATGAAAAATATATCAGCAACTTTCCAGCATAAAAGAGGGGGAAAAAAGGTGACATTATACATAGCAATGACATAAAACTTTGCTTCAACTTGGAACAGAAAGCTTGTATCTTTCAAATATTAGGAAATAGCAATGATATAAAACTTTGGTTCAACTTGGAACAGAAAGCTTGCTTCAACTTGGAACAGAAAGCTTGTAGCTTTCAAATATTAGGAAATAACCAAGGGACATACCACTGTTAGACAACGAATTCACAACAATGCTGATAGCAACTGCATCCAGACAATTCCCTGTCTTAGTCACTTGTTTGTAAAGTGAGAATGCCTCCTCCGGTTTACCACATTTAACATATGCATCAAGCATAGATTTACATAATAACTTTTCAGTTGCTGGTGAATCAGCAAATGTGAGATAAACGTCTTCAGCCTGTTTCAGTTTGTGTTGCTTTCCGTACAAACTAATCAAAGAAGAAACTGTGGCATCATCCAGTCTGCAGCCTAGCTTGCTCAATTGATTGATAAGAGTTCTAGCTTTAAATGCATCACCTGAAAAATAATTATTTTCTAAATGTTTATCATTCATCACATTCAAAGATTTATATATAACAATGAATTCCACCTAGATATGGCTCGATAAAAGTAAGATTTTATTAGGCAATTTAGTAAACAGTTTCTTGCCTTCTCTAATGAAGTTACTGACGAGCTGACTAGCACTTGATGCACCGCCAGCGTTCTCAAGCAACACTGCTAGAACTTTTTCTGTCTCTCTGACATTCCCATCTGCCAAATACATATCAATCACAATTCCTATAGCCACAGTGTCAGGTTGGTCAAAGGCCAGTAATTTGCCTTCAAGTTGTTCATCTCCCCGATGTTTACACACAGAGCTAAATACCGTTTGGATGAATTTACTATTCTTAAATGTTTCATTAGTACCCATCTCTTGTATTAACTGTTCAGCATCTTTTAGCATTCCCTGCTTGCAATATACTCTTATAACTGTCTTGCAAAGCTCCTCGTCAAAGTCCACCTTATCTTTCCTGATCTGGGTAATAAAACCCTTGGCCCTTTCCATCAAATTTAGTCCTAGATACAAATTGAGCATATCATTGCAGGAACCAGCATCAGGGAGACCAGTCTTGGATAGAGCCTGAAATGCCGCTTCAGCTGAACTTAAATCTTTTTTCATAACATAACACTGCAATAAGACTATATAAGCAAATCTTGAGAACCAAATGTTTCTAGACTTCATTAATTCAATAACTTCTAAGGCTTTTACAAAATCCCCTGAATTGAGATGGACTTGTGTCATTGCTAAATATGTTTTCTCATCACTAAGTAGACCAAGCTGCTCAGTCTCTTCAAATGTTTTACGTGCATCCTTGTATAGACCAAGTTTCCCATATATCCTAATGAGCAAACCGTAGATAACTTCATCTGCAGCAATTTTATTGCGTTCCATCTCTGAGAATAGAGCAAGAGCTTTAGAATAATCCTCATTCTTGTAATACAATGTTAGAAGAGACGCACAAGTGTAACGACTTGGTACTACTCTCCGAGCCTTCATGTCCTCATATAGTCTTAGCGCTTCATCCCACTTACCACGTTTTGTGCTTAAACTTATTAGCTGGCTATACGTGACCTCCTCAGGAACAAGCCCAACATTCTTCATCACATCAAAATTCTTAAGAGCTTCCTCATAACTACCTTCTCTAACAAGTGAGCCAATAACTACAGTATAAGTAAAATTATTAGGCACCACGCCTTGTTCCACCATCTGCCTCCACACTTCTATGACGTCTCCATGGAGTGACTTCTTCTGCAACGAGGACAACATGAAATTATAAACTGCAACAGACATTATGATTCCCCTTTCCAGTACAGCAGAATAAAATGCAAGCATAGCCTTATGACGGCCCCATCTTGCATACGTACACAGCATGGTACCACAAGCAACTTCATCTGGTTCACATCCATTTTCAAGCATCTCCAAGAATATCTCTTCGGCCAGCTTGATCTTACCAACTTGCCCATATATCCGCAAAACAATCGTGTAGACAATTACACTTGGACGATAGCTTAACTGTTCAAGCACAAGTCTATCAATACACGGTATTAATCTCCATTGTTTAAAATAAGATAAAACATAAATCAACCCAAGATATATATGTATGTAAAAGCAACTCACATGTAAAGCACTCAAGATAGGCAAGAATAAGAACTTTCTACAACATAAGAAAGAAAGAAAGAGGAATGAGAGAAAACCCACCTGCAATTTCATCCAGTAGAAGAAGTCCCTGACCTGCCTCCACCCCTTCTGCTCCTTCAACACAACACACATCTCTCTAAAGCTCAGCCTCCCAACGAAGGAACCCATCACAGCTCTCATGTCATACTCGCCGTCCGCCTTCTCAGACAGGGACCTCACGCGCTTAATGGCAGCCACCACGTGCCTCCCGTAGAGGTTGCCATTCCTGTCGTCCTGTAAGTACCGTACCATCTGCTCGGGAGTCCTCTTAATCCACTTGGGGGTTTGGGCTTGAGGGCCTTGGTTCTTCCGCAGAGCACTGAGGTACTTGGCCTTGGCTTTGATAATACGGCGAGCGTTGTCGTCAGAGAGTGGATTCTTGGGGTTCTTAGACTTGGGTTTGGGCCTATTGGGATCGCCGTCGCTCAGAGTCCAGGGGTCCGGCGTGACCGAGGACCGGATTGGGGTTCTGGGTTTCGAAGAAGGCTTCGAGGGGAAGAGGGTAGTGTGGGAAGGTAAGAAAGGAGTGCTACAGAGGAAGGAGGACTTGAGAGACTCCATTTTTCGTTGCTAAACTTCTCAAATCATATCTCAATACTCATACGAGTATTGGAAATTTGGAGTAGCAGAAGCTGCAAAGCCAAGAAGAAGAAGAAGAAGAAGAAGAAGCACTGTAGATTTTTTTGGGAGTGGAGGATGGGACTTGAGAGGGAACGACGACCGGATATTTTTATTTTAAAATGAATTTAAAAATAGTAGAAAAATTAGGAAAATGAGTATTGATTTAACATGGAAATTCGATAGAACGTGTTTTTTGGAAAAACATGTCGTTTACCTATGAAAGTTTACTGTCGTTTGGGTAGTAAAAGACATGTTAATAGTCTAAACGACAATCATTTTCATCAAAGTTTGCTTTTGTGGATATCAAACGGCATGTCGCTTATTCTCAAGAAGCTGCCGTCGTTTCATTTACAGCAGCCAACATGTCATTCATCAACTTCTCGCCTAAAGCTTCGTTGTCATTCATTGAGTAGAGCATGTCAGTTTTTTTTTTTTTAAAGCTTTATTGTCGTTTAAACCATAAACGACATTACATTGTGAAAATTTTGCACTTTTCACATGCGACATGTCGTTAGATAAAAACCTAAAATTGTAATCCGTGAAAACATGTCAATTGTCGTTTCGTACTCCAAACCGGTGCATCACTAATATGCCAAACGACATGAGACTATTTTCGAAATATTAGACAAGAGACTTTTTCTAAATTCAAAGCTCACCCTTTCAACAGATTTGGACAAAGATAGCGAGCCACAAAGTAATTTCTCCAATTTCAGGAAAACTGGGCTACAATCAAGAGAACATGGCTGTCTCGGATTTATTTTACAAACCTCCTTCTGCTCCTTCCCTGTAAACATGTATACTGAAAAAATATGGGTTCTCTAAGACTAGGAGAACCGAAATGAATGCAGAGTAGTACATGATACATAAACTGTCTTGATAAATTCTGTGATTCTATTTATAGTTGGACAATCCTCGAGGAGACTAACATTATCATCTCTACTACAACTGAAGCTAAAAAGGCAAGTGGGGGTAAAAATGACCAAACAATATTACAATACCACATGTGACGTGGGCATGAAGCAAAGAATCTGCCACACCTACAACTGGATGTTCGAAGCCATTTAAGACGGATCTGCTTGTCACCTATAACTATATCCATCTAAGGGCAAAACCTATGAGAAAATCATGACCAACCAATTCACTTCTGGTAAATTACTCTACACAATATACAGAATCTAATATTATTGGCCATGGCAGGATGGTCAAAGCTTAGAATTCATTAGTGCTCATGTTTGACGCGTGCTTTCAGAATCCCAGGAAGAGGGGGTGAGGTAGGATTCCTAACCGGTGTGTTTGACATTGACGGAAGGGGGATTTGGGTTTGATACATGCTCGACCGGCTAGAACCTTCACCTCCATCTGCACTAAAATTGTGTGCCACATCATCACCCTGGGGTGTTTCACAGAACTTCATTGCCTTCAGGACATAATTATCATCATGGAGCTCAAATGGTGTGCTGCAAAAAGAAAACCAAAGAAATAAAATCAACAATGAGCAACGATCTTTTCACAATAATTCTATTAGGAAAAATCATGGCTGCACAACTGCTTTGACTGACTAGTATCCCACTAAAATAACTTTTGACTTGAATTACATATAGCTATCTAGCATTCCCAGAACACTGATATAACAGACATCACAAGTATACACCGGATCAATACATCAATGACAGCATATTGCATGCTCACAGGATTCCTTACCTATTGAAGTCAAAATGCACCAGCTGCATATCTTCTGATATTTCCACCTCAACAGTTGCATGCGGACGAGTCTAGAGTATCAATGGGTCATGACAAAAGAAACAAAGAGGTCAGATAAAGCAACTAGACTATCCATGAAAGTATCAACAGCCCGGCAGTAATCTATTTCTAAGAATGTAAGAAACATACTTGTACAAGAATAAAAGGTAAAGCTACACCCCCACTGGGCGCATTTCCAGAGCTGTATAATTGCTCATTTCGTTGTATCAGGTTCTGAAGACCTACATACTTGATAGAAGAAGATAAAAAGTTAGTAGTCAGTGAAGCTGATCATAGTATCATGTTCAGATTCTTTTTCCAAATCACATATGCTTTTGAAACTATCTTTCTCAATCTTAGCCCAAACAGAGGTCTACAGTTTGTCAAATTTATAAAAAAAAGATTAAGAAAAGGTAACTATACTTGTTCCTCCAGTTCTTGCAGATATGCAGTTTTTTTCTCAATCCGATTTCTCAGACCAAGACGCTCTGTCTGCATTAAATATGATAAAGAGTTAGATGAACTAATATTCAACCTAGAACAGTGACGTGATCACAATCCAAGTGTTGCAAGAGATGCAGATACTAGGTGCAATTAGACCTTTAATTCTTCAATATCATTGAGGCTGGTACGAGGGAGACCCTTCCATTGTATTTCCTTTTTATCCTTGGATATAATATCCATTGCCATAAGAACATTTAGGGCATCATACACCCTTCGCCGGATGTTTTTCTCATCATATTGTTGCTGCCAATAAAAGTAACCAAAAATATATCAGATTAATAAGTGTCCCTTGAACCCTTTCTCCAGCTTACAAGTACTTTCAACTTTTGGTCACAAGAAGTGTAAGAGCACAGATTAAAAATAGGTTCATTGGCGGCAGTGTATAGAGGCAAACCTGATCTGGGGTTGTAACACCACTGCCAGGGTCGGCAAACTCTGCTACTAGTTCATCAGCTACCTGGAAGGTATTCAAAACTCTTAGATATAGGGACATGTATTTAAGAATAACAAGCATAGAATTGAGAAGAATGTAACAAGAATCTCAGTAAGGAAAAGAGACTAGAATTTAACAAGAGAATATTGAAGATCGACTACTTTGCATGACCATAGAGCTTTTGGGAGAAGTCAAGAGAAAGCACACCAAGCATATAACACTGGTCAACTCTGTATGGTGCCAAACTCGAAGTCCAATAAGGTTTAGAATTTCGTAACGGTTTCAGAAATCTCCTTACTCATTTAAATGCAGCAAACCCTAGTACTCATGCTATTTTCAAATTGCAATTTTTGGAAGTTCTTATCAACTGCTATCAACTATCAAGTATTACTTGACTGACTGTATAGTCTTCTTAATTCAGCCAGTAACCCCTTATTGTTATAAACTCATAATTATACTAATATCCTTGCATCAGAAACCGAGTTCTCAGTTTTGTTTACTCCTTGTTATCACTTATTATGATGTCACTAATGATAAAGAGCCCGTGTATTCCTGCTTCAACAGATGAATTTCCATAAAGTTTCCAACATTTTGAGACATTATTGAAAAGAAGAAGATGTAGAAAATAAAAGAAAAGAAAAGAAACAATTTAATTTGAAGTCAAAAATTTACATTGCATAAGCAAAGGGTAAAAATAGATTAAGAGCCTTTGAGATATTAGTCCAAAATTTATGAACACTAGAAAATAAATGGGCAGGATAAATGTAAAAGTCATATGAAACCTGGTCTATGGCCTATCCATTGTGTCTGACAGTCAGTTGGAATAGAGGAGGTTTTTGAAAGATTCCAAAACCATTTCACCTTAAACACGTGCAAGCTATTAGGGGCTCTAACTTCTATCCATTCCCAGTGAGGTTTTTGAAAGATTCCAAAACCATTTACCTTAAACATGTGCAAGCTATTAGGGGTTCTAACTTCTATCTAAAACATTATATTCAACAGAAAATAGTGCATCCTGATATTTATCAATAATAAATATAAATAAGAAAAATAAAAAGTAATAATAATAAATAAATAAATAAGAAAGATATCAAACAGAAAGAATAGCTTTGCAGAATAAACATCAGAAGCTGAGATACAAAAACGAAACGAATACGAATGACAACTGACTACAGAAATCTCCTGACCTCATTATAGGTAGTCCTCCCCTTGCTTTCAACCTTCTCGCACACTGGACAAAGAAAAAATCAACATGGATTCAGTAACGTCGCGACTAATTAATCTACAACAATGTCTACACTTGAGAAGAGAATTTTAATATAAACTACTATCTAGCATCTATAAAGATTGGATTCCACAAAATGTCACATAGAAACTGGCTAAAGAACATTTCAAAAGTATTCAGTGTGAAGAAAATAACGCAAACGGAAGAAGTAACACACCTTTCATGCTGAATTGGCGGAGCCCTCTTCCACTCTTATCACCCCCAACAGCCCGTTGACCTCTCTTTTTCTTCTTGCTACTGTTCAAAACAAGTAGTCATTTAAAACAATTCAAGTGATTCAATGCCATAGCATCCAGGATACATAGATACATAAGTCTGCCATTCCTGAACTAAACAAAAGAACTGGAATAGAAGTATAAGGATTATAAGGATGGGTCAATTCAAGTAGAAAGGATCCCAAAACAAAAGTTTCCATAACAATGTGGATCATCATGACAAGACAAGACTACGATGAATTAAAACAAAAACTGAATAGATACGTATCCCAGTATAAAAGGTGGTAACAAGTGAATCATATATAACATTGCCAGACATATAATCAAGTAAACAATTCCAAGCATTATTATTAGCTAAAACTAATAATATATATGAGACATCGTTGCTGATGTTGTTGTTGCTGATGTTGTTCTAGTTGTGCCCTAACCTAACCCCTCAAGCACAAAAAAGCCCCAACCCAACCCAGTCCAGAATCAAGCGCGCGCAGCATTATTGACTGGAACCCAAAAAAATAAAAAAGAGGAGGGACTGACCCAACGGCGCCTTGGGAACCGGCATCGTCGCCATGAATATCGAGATGGTTCAATCTGAGGAAAGTGTTTTCGCTGGCGGGAGTAGCCATGGTCTGCTCGCTGCGGCTGGAGGGGGAGCCCACACTGCCGCTCATCGAAACGGACTGACCCGAGACGGTGGTGGTGGTGGTGGTGGTGGTGCCGAGCCCAGGTAGGTCATCGTCCTCCTCTGCTCGGCTTGGTTGCTGGGTTCGAGTCCCCATCCCAAACCCCAAATCTTTGATATTGGATTTTTCAACCAACAAAAAGATAAAATTACTCACTCCCTCACAATTCAATTCAGCTGTTGAATTTTGAGGTCAATTCTCTCAATCCATTTTTCCTCCTCCCTCTTCAAATTCAATATAACATAATAATTTTTTATGAGAAGGAAAATCAGTCACACTCAACTAAATCGATTAATAGTAGTAATAATATTATTATTATTATTAGAGGGATTACTCTTTGAACTCAGAGTCTCAAACACTATGACTATGTAATGTATATAATCCTTTTGGAATATCTAATAATAAAATTATAATAAATATCGACAACCAACGTGTTTCGTATTGTGTTTTTTACCCTCCACTTTCTTTCTTTCTTTTTTTTTTTTTTTAATTTTTTGGGATATATATCTGTTTTTTTAGTGTGTTACCTCACAAATGCACCCACATAGATAGCTACGATTTTTGTCAATAATGATTAGTTAAATTTACCGCCAACAGCATTGTAATTTTTAATTCAATTACGTGGTAAAATTAGCTTTCAAAAATAGAATAATGCTAATGTATCCAAAATTTGGACTAACTTTTTAATCCTGGTAAATGTAATAATATCTAATATATAAATTAAATAATAACAATTTATATATCACGTGTTGATATTAAAAATTTGATACAAATTTTAGAATACCTAGCATCATCTTTGAAAATAATACGACCATCTTTGATATTTTGTTTTTAGGAATGCAAGTTTATCACTTGTCATTTGAATCAAATTTGGTCCAAAATTATATTGTAAATTGAAACTAATATTCTATGTCAAAATTAATAAAATAATCAAACTACTTCCTTAATCCTGTAATCAAAAACATAAAATTAAAGTTTTTATTGCACTAAATTATTTATTTTTATCTCAATTATGACATATAGTTTTATAACCAGTTGCTTAGGTTAAACTAAAAACCTACTTTGGTCACTAATTTGGAACATTTTGAAAATCTAGAACAAAATACATGTTGGAAAATAGATGTGTAACGTCAGTTTTGCTAAGCCATTTTGAGACAAATTTTTGAGTGGGCCACTACATGTTAGTGGGAGGTCATTGTTAATATGTATTATCTTCCACGAGTATGTAAAAAATCAAGTATTTGCTTGCTCAAAATGGTAATAGGGTAAATACGAAATTGTCCTCCAAAGTGAATTAAATGAGAAAAAAAAATGAATAGGATTTGCTAAAATTCCACATGGAAAAGAAGTACAAACTAAGAGGTGTTTATATAGAGTTGCCTTATTTTTTTGTTGGAAACTTGATAAGCATATATGCTCTCTCTTGCGCACCTACACAGTGGTAGTCCAAATCACGGACCAACCCAGCATGGACTTGTGTGCGCTCAAGCATCCTGTGAATTCGAGTTTTTCTTCTTTTGTTGTAGTCGAGTTCTTGGGTGGTCGAGTGTTCTTAGTGTCGTCTTGGTGACATAACTTGGGCACAACTCAATTCGTTCGGAGTAGCAAGTTGGTGTAACATTGTTATTCGTGAATCGTTTTATCTTGAGAGCTAGACTTGAATATGCTATTTTTATTATCTTAGTTGTAAAATAATTGTGATTTATTTTGCTATATTATTTGTTATAATATTATTGTTTTTGTAGCATTTACATTTCTAAATTTATGATTATTTACAATAATTTTTCTTAAAGTACGACATGGTTTAAAAATATACTAATATAAAAATTGGCAATTCGTGTCATTTTAGATCAACACGATTAATAAGTATATTGAAAACCTAAACACAAATATGATAAATATGAAACGCAATACATGTAAGTATATTACCAAAAACAATATTCGGTCATTATCAAGCTACCAGCCAAATGACTAAAAATAAATAAATAAAGAATCAAACTCATTTTAGTTCACGTATGTTTTAAATTGTTATAAATTGTCATCCTAAGTAAATATGCAAATATGGGTCTTTCTCAGTGAAAATAAGGCCATGTACGACATTTTTATAAAAGAATTGAAAATATGAAAGTATTTTTTTTGCAAAATCCAAAAAATCGCAGAAAGACCAAATTTCAGGGAATTTTTTTTTCCGTGAAATATTGATGCTCAAAATTCAACTACAAGAATGCGGTGAGATTTGAAACGACAACGTTCTGTTCTGTTCTGTTCTGGTAAACGAAAAACGACAGTGTTGAGAAGAAGAAGCAGAAGCGGAAGTTCGTTGATTGATCGGATTCGGAATGGCTGGGTCCAGTGGCGGGACGGGTTCGTCGAATCCCTCACCGGCTCCTCTTCCTCCCAAAATCCTTTTAGCTAAACCCGGCTTAGTAACCGGAGCTCCGGTACCCGGAAAATTCGGGCGCGGCGGCGGCAGCGGTGGTGAGGATGATACGGTGTCGCTTCGTTCCCGTCTACCTTCAATCGGATCCCTCAATCTCCTCTCAGATTCATGGGACTTCCACATCGATCGCTTCCTTCCCGTGAGCATATAAACCCCTTTTCCCTCTCAACTCCGAAAATTTCAAACTTTTCTTCGAGGCATTTCTTCAAGCACTTTGGCTACATAAGTTTTTAACGTAATTTTTGGTGTGAAATTTGAAGTTCTTGACTGAGAACACTGAGTTTACGGTGGTGGGGGTGATTGGTCCGCCTGGAGTTGGCAAGTCAACCATTATGAACGAGCTTTATGGTTTTGACGCCACTTCACCAGGTGGGTTCTCAATTTTCATGCTGTTCCATGTCTATTATTGCATTTGGTACGTATATGTGTGTAAACTCGTTCCCTTATGTGACCCGACCCGACTAACGCAAGCTTCCAGGGATGCTACCACCATATTCAATACATTCGGAGGATGTTAGAGCAATGGCAAGGCACTGTAGTATGGGGATTGAACCCAGAGTTTCTGCTGAGCGCCTTATTCTTCTCGATACCCAGGTTTTGTTTTTGTGCTAGAACACGTCTAAACCAGAAAAGAAAGGAAAATAGTGGTCTCTGTTTTTGTGGTCTTGTAGATTCTATGATGTTGTTTTCCCTTTTGGAGTTGCAGCCTGTTTTCAGTCCGTCTGTTCTAGCTGAGATGATGAGGCCTGACGGGTCATCCACCATTCCGGTTCTAAGTGGTGAATCTTTATCTGCTGAGTTAGCTCATGAAATCATGAGCATTCAGGTGATTATTAAGATAAAGAAGTTTGTTTCTTAAGTCAATGTTGCTGATTGTTGATTATAAGTCAATGCTGGGTTTTTGGTACTGGTGGTATGATACTAATCATTCATTGTCCATGGGTGCTGCAAGGAATTCTTTTAGCTTGGCGTTCTTCTGACTTCCGTTTGTCACATTTTGTTGGTTGTATCCGAGGGAGTTCATGATCACAACATGTGGCGTTTGATGTCCACGGTATCTCTCCCACTTGATCACTGCCTGTATTCCCTTGTGCATTATAAATCACAGTTGCTTATTCCCTTGTTTTCATAGAAATGACGTGTGTAATGTGTTATTCCTAAGATGGGCATATTCTTGGAAGCATTATCGATTGTTTGTTGATTCTTTTAAGATTCTATTTTGGGAATCTCAATAGTTTTCCATAGATCTTTTCCATTGTGAACGTCCACTTTGAGATTCTCTTCAAGATCTTACAATACCACATTCTCTCACCGCAGGTTGACCTATTGAAGCATGGCTTACCTGATCCGTCTTCGCTCACCCTGGTTTCTCAGAGCTCTATTTCAGGACCTGAAAAAGAGGGTAAAGATAAAGTTCAAGAAGGTGGAGACTACATGGCTGCTCCAATTTTTGTGCACACAAAGTAAGTTATCTAATCCAATTATTATCTTATCCTTTTTAGCAGTAGTATCATGAACAGAGAAAAAAAAGATCACCAATGCCAAGTTCAATCTTGCTCCCCGGCTAAAAAGATATTCTTTCTAAAGAGATTCTACACAATACAAATGAATAGAGACACTAATATATTTGTTATGTCCTCGTTGTTTAATATAGATTACAAGATCAAGATATAACAGCACGCAATCGTGGGCAACTAAGGAAGGTGATAACACATTATTTCAGCACTTCATCTTTCATGAGAGGGACGCCTGGAAACATTGCCAAAGAGCAATATCTTTCCTCTGTGGCTACTAGTATTCCAAGTCGGGATCCGGATTCAATGATGCCAAATTTGTTCGTAATCCCTGTTAAGAATAAAGACGACTCTCATGTGAATCAATATGAAAGTTATTCCACTATGCTATGGAAATTGCGGGATCAGGTTCTTCATCGTATCCTCATCCTTGTGCAATAAAATACATACACTTTGCAATTATGTTGTTAGATACATTTCGAGATAAGTAGAGTAACACTTGGTTTCTTCCATTCAGGTTTTATCTGCGAGTCATCCTTCATTTTCAAGGACTCTGAGTGAACGTGACTGGTTGAAAAATTCTGCCAAGATATGGGAACTGGTGAAGAATTCTGCAATTATTGCAGAGTACAGCAGAACACTTCAAAGTTCCGGTTTGTTTCGGAGGTAGCAAGAGTTTTTGTCTAGCTTTCCCTCTCTGTCTCTCTCCGAACGATGAAGTATATTATGAGATTTAAATGACTACTTTCTTTTTTTATATTATCATTTAACAATTCATCACTTTTTTAAGTCTCTTGAATGGCTGACTGCATTTATTGACTGGTTATACCCTTGATTATGGAAGAAATTCCAAAACCTTTTTAGAATCCTCAGCTAAATAAAGATAACAGAGAAATTTGAGAGACCAACAAATAGGTAAGTTCATTCAAAACTTGATTGAGAATTACATATTAACTTTCTCTCTTCGTTTTCTACTTTTTCTTTCCACCCCATGTCAAAGATGGAGAAGGAAGGAACAAATAATCCAGTTAACTGTAAATTGAAAATGATTTTACACCAAGAAGCTAAAATTGTCTCCATACTAGTGCTTTGCTAAGAGCAGAGGAAGTAACCCAGGTCTGAAAGTTAGGCTGCTTCTTGACAACTATTCAAGCATGGCATCCGCTGGAACTCGAGCAGCTGGTTTGGATGAATTTCTTTTGTTCTTACCTGTTCATCATTCATGGTAAACATGAATTAGATAACTAGATGTGCAATTCATTAACAAAAAGAACATGTCAGTGTTGCTATAAAAACTTGCCTTTGCGCTTGAGTTGTTTAAGCTTCAAACCCTTCTTCATGGGAAACTTTGTTGTTGAAGTTTTGTTAGCATCTTGGGAGTGGGATGATGATTCTCCTGCTTCTAACAAATGAAAAACACACACACTCTATCAGTATCAGTCTTTTGTCTATCAGACAGTCAGTTTCAAATGCAGAATCAGTGAAAAGATAGGTAGAAATAGAATAAGAAGGTATGAATACCATCAGCCGCGGCCATTTCAACATCTTGCATGGTTAAGAGGCCTTTCTCCACAGCCTCCTTCTGATCACGGCGCCATTTCTTTAAGAGCTTGCGCTTGCGTTTGCCGGAGAGAGTTTGGTTTTGCGGCTTAGTCTTGAGTTTTCTAGTTGATGGGTCCCCGTGAATCGCTCTCTTCCGCTCTGCTGCTTGCGCCCTCTTCTTCTTCTGCACCTCGTTGAACTTCGCCATTCCTGTTCTTTCTCTGATGACCGATCCCCAAAACCCTAAAATAAAGTCTAAAACCACTCTCTCTCTCTCTCTCTCTCTCTCTCTCTTAATAAGGTTGGTTGGGCTAGAACGGGCCTTTTCTTACTCAACCCAGCCCAACCCAACACTTAGAACGATTAGGCACCCATGCTTTTCCTTCACTATTTAATTAGTGTGCTTGAACTATTTGAATGGCGGACAAGTCACGTGCCACGTCACATGTGTAAGTTTGGAAAACAAACTTAGTGACATCCTTGGCTTAACAATGGCATTCCCTAAACAAAAAAGTATTTACAATGACACGGATGTGTCTAGAAAATGTGATGTGAAATATCAATGAAATTTTCACCAATTAGCGTGTTATTCTTTTAATTTTAATAGCTGTTGTTTTATAGAACCAGTTTGATATGATACCATTCATCTTAATGAGTGTAGCTTCTAGCGTCAAACATGAACATATCGATTTCATGACCGAAATTCAAAGTTCTTGCAAACCCAGGATGCTTTGCACGTACACCAAATTTAAGGTGAAAAAATTAGATTAATTTGTCATTAACTTGCAACAAAGCATAGTAAATAATTTCTTTGCTATTATTATAGAGAGCTAAAATAGACACGAGGGAGTACTCTCGCTGTCTCACATGGTTAAAAGTACAACCACATGCTTGTCTCAACTTTTTTAATTACAGTGTCTCGAAACGTCAACCTTGGAGGCAACAATACCTAAAGACAATTAGCCTCGATTTCCTCGAGAGTAAGCCCCTTAGTCTCTGGCACAACGAAGAATATGAAACCAAGCGATATGACGGCTATCACCCCAAACGCATAAAACAAGATTCCAGCTCCCAGCAATGCCTGAAAATCGCCATACAAAGTTACAAAAAAGACCATGTTCATTCAGACTTTTCAAAGGAAAATACTGCCGAGAAATTCGGAGGTGTGAAATTTTAAGCACCTTCAGAGGGGAGAATGCAAACGTGACCAAGGCATTGGCCCCAAAATTTACAAGCACGGCTATACTCAGTCCTCGCCCTCTTAGGCGCAACGGGAAAATCTCCGATATCATTAGCCAACCAATAGGACCAAAGGATAACTGCAACATCAGTGTATTCAGTCACAAACTTGGGAAATCATTCTGTCATCAGAGATTTTATAAAGCTCAAAGAGAAAATTGTAACTACCTGATAACACCCAACATATAGAAGCAATGCAACTACAGCGATAACCCAGACGTTATCCAAGAACAGGTAATATGATCCCAAGAGGAACAAAGAGATGACCTGTCAAATACAAAAGGTTTATCAGTCCTCACAGTACAAAAAGTTAGAATTCATCCGATTTCTAGATATTGTTTCCAAACGCATGTGCAGAAATGAGAGGGAAAAGGGCTTCAGTTAAATAAGGGACTCACTATTCCAGAAACACCTCCAAGCAACAGGGGCCTCCTTCCAAGTCTATCAACAACAAGAACAGCTACGCCAGTCATTATTAACTGCACAACAAACGAGCAAGGCAGACATATTTAGTGAAAGAGAGAAGGTTAAGAACTTCAGATGTCTTGGAAATGTATTCTACTTCATACGGTAAGGAAACGAAAGTTCACCTTCAGTACACCAAGTAGAATTGAGACCCGTGTTGCATCAGATGCTGTAGAGAACCCTGCACTCTAGTAAATGAAAATTATGTTGATTAGGATGACTTAACTTCTTACCTAAAGCTCCTGAAATAATTAGGTTCTTCATCAATGCCAATCAAGTGCTGTACAAAGATTATGTGTGGTACCTGGAATATTGATGCAGCATAGTACAGCACACTAGGTTGCCCAGTGATCTGTCATGGAATTGGTACTGCAGATAAGCCAGAGTTTTTGCAATTGATTACTTCAGTAAATATAGCTTTAACAAATTCAAAATACCTGTTGGAACAAGACTAGTCCTGCACCAATTAGAAGGGCTTTCAAGCATTTTCCTTTAAACATTTCCCCTATTGTAGCCTCTTTCTCTTCACCAACAAAAGAGAGCTCAGCCAGAATCTCATCCACTTGTGCAGGAACTATGTCTTGCAAGGCTGGACCTCTAAGCCGGCACATAGAATGTATTGCAGTCTCTTTTAAATCCTGCATATTTCCTTTTCCCTGTATGGCGCGCAGAAGGATCCATCTAGGTGATGCTGGTAGCCACCACATTCCAATTCCCATAACGATTGCCAAAGGAATACTAGCTGAATAAATGTAGCGCCAACCAGCAAACACGTCAACTAGAAGGCTTCCAATTCCGTAACCTCCCTGCAAAAGGTCCAAGGGTTTACTATTTGGAGGGTGTGAGGAGGTTAAAAGGAAATGGATAAATGAAGTAAACAAATTCAGGGAGGACGCTAAAAAAATGAATGCAGATACCAAATAAGCTCTTTTGGGCTTATCTCTTAAATAAATTCATAGTCCACAGTTTCAAAGTTGAAGTACTTACAACCATCCCAAGTACTATAAAGAATTCTTTGAGAGAGATCAGTTGACCTCGTATCTGACATGGAGCAGTCTCAGCAATGTACATTGGAGCAGCATGCATTGCCTAAGAAAGATTTCATGTGACTTGTCAAACACACAAAAATTGAGAGTTTAGCTCCAACAAGATAGAACAAAGCATACTGCATTACCAGTCCAATTCCTATACCAAACACAACGCGCCCAATCACCATAATAGGCAAGGTAGGTGCCACTGCAGTTACTATAGCTCCAACAAGATAGAACAAAGCAGATGAAATCAACTCCTTCCTCCGTCCTTCATAAAAAGTAATGATGAACACTTATCAAGAAATGAAGCACACATAAAACTTTAGATGTATAACTGCATTAGAAAACAGACCTAGGAAGTCAGCAACATTAAAAGCCAACACAGAGCCAATTAAGGCACCATACAGTGAGCCACTAGTCTGCAAAAATATGCACGAAATTAAGAAAACATATATATGCTCTCTTTTGGTCTTAAGTCAAACACCCACGTACTAGAAGCAGAAATAAACAACAAAAGATAGTGGTAAACAAACGTTAATAACAAGAAAATCAGCTCAAAACTTACAATGAGACCAATATCCACAGAAGACAAATTATACCATGAAACTCCGCTCGATGTGGCTGACTGCAGGAGAGAAAACTTAAATATTAACAGAGCCAAGAAATAGGACACATAAGATCAATAAATGAAACATCAAACCAAGAAGACACAAAAATAGCATGGACAAGCTTGTAATTGCTGCTCGGAATCATACCTCTACAGAAATTGTAGCACAAGAAGTGGCGCCGATATCATAGCCATACAGCAGCCCCCCAAGAGCTGGGAACAGAAATCTGAAGAGCACAAAGCCACCCATGTAAATAAATATGACAAATTTGAAATTAATGCACTCTCTTTTGCACAACAGTGGGAAAGATTTAAGCTTGTAAGATAACAAAAGATACACAATACTCACGGGAGGATTGCGGCAGCAACAGAATAGTTGTCATCCGAATTGCGAACCCCATTGAGAAGAGGCTGCTGTTCATCTCCAATCTCACCCGAAGACTTTCCCACATGACAAATGGAGACCATTTTAGCAATAAATAAATAAATAAGCACATTTAAACAAGTTATAAGATGTAAAAGATAAGGTAAAGAAGCAAACTTGACAGATTTTCAACATCAACATACAATTTTGATTGCATAATCTCTCAAGTTCAGAAATACTCGTTTCACTACCATTTCGTCTTCTTCTTTTTTTCTTTTTTTTCCCAAACTCTATCTTTCTTTCCCATTAAACTTTACTAATAACAAAATCCGAAACAAGCCCAGAAAAAGAAGAATAAGAAGAAGAAGAAAACCCAAATTCAGAATAAGGTTAGGAGAGGAGACCAAACCTTTCCAAGAGAAGAGAGCGCGGGCTGCTCGGGATCAGACGCCATGATCTTGAATATCTATAACAGAAGAAGACAGAAACGAAATGAAAAATGACAGAATTTGAACTCAAAAGTCCAAACTTTTTGTAATTTTGGTGCTTTTGTTTACCAAAAAGATATATGCTTTTGTTTTGGTTGCAAGGTCGAATAGTCAATCCTTGTGAAAAAGTGATTTATTACTTATTAACATGTCTTGTTCAGTCAAAACTCAAAACGAAGGACAGTGTGAGTGAATGAAAGAATGAATGGGGGTTGGCTACTGATGAATGGGGGTTGTTTTTTTAGGTAAAGGGAATACAGTACACAGCTGAGGCAGGACTAGGAGGACCCAAAACTATATTAGTCTTGTGTCTCAATTCTCAACTGCAAATGGTGATGAAAAGATGGATAAAATTGCAAGCAAAACGATTATATTTCAATTATATTTTGTGTGGATGATTGTGGTGTTTTGGTAAACGAGTTGGTCTAGTATTTTTCATGTCGATTTTTTTTTTTTTTTTTTTTTTTTGGTGTCTCTAAATTTTCAACTCAAGACTTTGATGGTTTCTATTTAATTTTTCAGGCTGTAGCCATGTGATCAAATAAAATAATCATTTCCCCTTAACAACTAAAATATCAAAAGTAAAAAATATCATTCCATAATCTAATTTGCTTGTGTCAGGTTTGGTAAGGTAAGATCAAATAAAATAATCATTTCCCCTTAACAACTAAAATATCAAAACTAAAAAATATCATTCAATAATCCAATTTGCTTGTGTGAGGTTTGGTAAGGTAACTTCCCCCTTTTTCTTCTTAATTTTATTTTCATTTCAACAACCATGATGAGAAGGCACGAAGTACATAAAAAAAACGTGTTTTCTTCATTTTACATAGATGAGAATGAGATGATCAAGGTCCTAAAATTAACAGTCCTATCTCTTCATATTGCCATATTTTTTTTAGCTTCAGAAATTATATACTTTACGTTTTATATGACTCTCCTTTCTTTTATTTGTTTCTTATTTTTATGTAAAACGAAAGTCAAGAGGTTTGAAAAGGAAGGGGCCGAGCAAGCTTATCTTTTTGCACGTCCTAGTAATTAAAACAATAAGCTACAATCCAACCACATCGTTAGTTACTATATATATTAGATCTGTAAGTTTCTCCTTCACTAATTTGTAAAGCGTTCATTTTGTGGTACTTAGGAAACCAGCTCTACTGTCCATTCCCTTTCACATTCTACAAACTTCCAGGGATCATTTTTGCTATTTGCTTTAGATGGACGTGTACCAAATCCAATCCAAGAGCATTCTTTTACTTCCAGATTCAAGAAAGTTTGAGAGAATTGAATTGGAAAGGGACCCCAAGAAAGAGATGGCTATGGAACTTAATTCTCTGCTAATTAAGATTACATTAACTTGACTTGTCGAGGCATCCGCGTCTTTGCTTCAAATGTCATTAAAATCTCGGACAAGAATATTTATTAGACAAATTATCAACTGTTCAGTAAGATATCAACCTAACTTCAGCACACATGTTCGAGAAATTTAGTGAACGACAAAAGGTTGTCATGTCAACACATAGAGAGGGTTCCCATGACTACGCAAGTACTTGGGAACTTCCAAAAATAATTGTGCCATGAGTTAGACAAAACTACAGTTAGAAGTATGAAACCCCTTCTTCCTCCAAGGCTACAACCCTTGTGTACAAATTTTACCTTTATTGCCACTCACCGAACATGAGATTAGAGGATTGTCCAAGTGTATATGACTAGTGTATAATTAGTATCAACAATCCATCTAGAAGTATGAGATGATGTCTCATCCCCGGTATTCAGATATTCTCATATTTGCCTAATCTTGGTTCACAACATATTTCTGAAGAAGAGAGCACTTGGATCAACCGAAAATCACAGTGCATTCATATAATACTAAATAATTAAACTGAACACGAAAATATTTTCATATTTGAGTGAAAAAATGATCTTTGGCTTTTCCTTTGGTAGCAGAAGATTGAAATGCAGAAAGAACAAAAAGCTAACACCACCAAATTGCGGACACAGAGACGTTTATGACAAGAATCCACAACAATATCTGATTAAAGACATATTTGTAATGGCACTACGCAACAAGTTCCATTCACCAACAACTGAAGTCAATGATTCACTGTTTCTGGTGAACAACCGATAAAATTTCACAGGTTTAGCCAAGGAAGAACCATTTATTACTGAAAGAGCAGCAGAATGACGCAATATTTCCAAGATCTCAGAGGATGTTCCATGAAAATTTACTTGGTAGGCTCCCAAGGCTGGTACCTGGTCCAGTCTCTCTGTCCTGGATTGAGAGTATGTCCTTTGGAATGGTAAATATACTCATCGCCTTCTCCAGAGAAATTTTCCTTGTGCTCAATCCCATATCTTTTTGGTTTTAACATCAAAAGCTGCAGATATTACACCTTTTCTCCGTTAGCCACAGGTTTTTTCTTAAGCATATAAAATGAAATAGATATGTGAACTGGGACTCACCTCATCTCCAGTATGGTCAGTTATGTAGTGTAGCCAACCATGCCATTCTGGTGGGACTTGAGAAGCATTGTAGCGACCTTTCTCTGCATATTCCACCCACCTATGTCTTCCTGTACAACCCATCAGAAGCTGTAACATGCATTGTGTAATGACATCGAAGAAACAAAGTAGAAGGCAACTGTGTTCTTCTGCTTTCTTGTTATAGCTTGAGTCTCTCTAATGGAGGGCCAAAACTAGTGAATGGGTTATTATTAGCAGGCAAACCAATTTAAGGAAAAATGTATTCTCATGGTTATTCACAATTTTCTACTGAGACTACTGTTACAATTGTAGGATGACATCATACAAAGAGAATACAAAAAGGAGGAAGTACTAACCAAATTGCATGTCTTGAAGTCTCTCATAATACTTATTGCCAAATTTATCAACGCCCACGAGCGTTGCCCCTATATTGTGGATTTTTGTTTGCCTAGATCAATGAAACAAAGTTTATTTAGGGAATTCGTCGATGAAGACAGATGACATGCATAAATATCATCGTTGAAAATAAAAGACTCGAGGTCGAAGCGAAACATAGACCATCAATTATTATGTAGCAGCAGCTATCAACAATTTATCAAAGAATCACTTTGGTTGTATCAGGGAGCAACTTACAATTGTTAAGTTGAAATTAAAAAGAAAATGGATCTACTGAATTATGAGTTCCATACGTCCTATTTGGTAGAAAACCGCTATCCTTCACTTATGTTATTAGACAACCACTTGTTTGTTCAGTTGGGTGGGGGAGCGGAACGGGTTTAAGTTTTGTTAATAGTTATCATATCCCATCCCATAGAAAACCTCTTTGGCTACGCTTAGCCCTAATGCTTTCTAAGTTGAATCAAGTAAACAAGGTCAGTATATCCGCTGACAAGAAAGCATATGTGGTGCAGTTTAGTATTGTATAACTAACAGAGGCATTGACATTAACTGCTCACTTAATTCACCAATTAATAAGTTCAGCAAGCAAGAGGAATTCATAATTCAAAAAGACGCATGGCTGCACCTTTCTGCTATCTTATCGAGTATCATCTTCAAAATAAATTCTAAACACTACTCACAAGGTTTTCTCACTATTTATCAAGATTCTTATGCTGCTGCAAAAGCAAAAACTATGAAAGCTTACTGGCTAATAATTACCCTGTATAATAAAAGCAGACAAAACAAATTAGCCTACTAGTACTACCCTCAAGATAAATCATATCGTACAGTATCCCAACAATTAAACATCTTACCTAGCCAAATGAATACAGTAACATCTCCCCGACCTTATTCAAAAGAACTTACCCCAGGGGGACTACTATTACTTACTTTTTTTTTTTTACTACCCTATTGCTTTTGCAACTGGGGCAACAAACTAATTCAAAGTTCCACTTGTAAGGAACAGTAAAAGTTTATTAAATTCTTATAATCTTCCAAGCTATTCTTGCCTCTATGATCACATGTTTTATTAGAGAGACACAACAGTAGGGAAACTTTTTAATACAAAGAAAAGCTGCAAGATATTATCAATATTAACAACCCAATAATTGCATGTATAAATGAATAACAATAATAATGCCAGATTAAAACTTACAAAAGGTTTCCGTCGAAAATGCATTTCCTGCAATGATTGATACAAGTCGTCAGCAGGGTATGGTACAAACATTAGCATTATGAAGCACTCTTAATCCTATCTATAAAAGCCATTCGAAAAAATACAAACGAAATATCACTTAATAAGGTGAGGCCTCTGGCTACTATACATAAGGGAGCTTCCAAAGCCCACATCATTTCTACATTTCTACATTTCTAATCTCTTTAATTATTATTATCCGTTGCTATCTCTTTAAATCCAATAATTGAGCCAACTCAGTTGGAGTTTACAAAGATTTTTACCATCAACAATGAGAAATATTACAACTTTCCTCAGCATTTTTCTACATACCATTATTCCAAAATACTAGAAGATACTTAAAAGCAATGTCGGTATTGAATTTTTCTAGCAAAATAAGCGAAAAATGGGATCTTTTCAGAAATTTAAGCAAAATAAATAAATAAATAAATAAATAAATATATAGAAAGAAAAGAAGAAAACTAACGCATAGCCTTCGTCCCTGAGCTCCCTGAGGAAGTTTCCGACCCCTTTCTCCCTGATCGCTCTCAGCGCCCCCCTCACCACCGATGCCATCTCTCTCGATGTCTCTCTCTCTCTCAGAGTCTCTCTCTCTCTCTCTGCCTTCTTCAAGGGTAAGTCCGTAAGCTGGGCTTTGATGGGCCTCAACCGCAGTCTACCACGGGCCCATAGCATGTATATATACTCCAACTTAGGATTCGGCCCAAAGCCCAAAAACATATACGAAGCATGTCGTTTTTTCAATTGTAAACGGCAGTGTGCTTTAAAGTTTATACGACAAGCTACAACACGCTGACCTTCTAATTCTAAGCCTTACACGTTCCGTTTACACGTGTCTCAACATTATTGGGTCCTCATACATCATTACTTTCTTTCCCCTTTCTTATTTTTTGGAAAGAAAAGAAAAAAAAAAAAAATTAAAAGAGAGAGAAACAGAGCAGCACAGAGAAAGATTCAAACAAGCTCTGGAATCGCAATTCGGTGGACGAAGAGAAAGCTTCTCTCTCCCATCTCAGGTACTCATTTCCTGCAAGTAATTCTAGGGTTTTTCTTTCGTGTAGATTTACTCAATATGTTTTTCCTCAATTTTTTTGTCTTGATGAACTTTAGGGTTCAATCTTCCTAGTTTTTGTTCATTTTTCTGACCGATTCGTTTGGGGCAAGATTTGAAATTTTCCCTTTTGGGGTCTGTTTGGAAGGCCAGACTTCATTCAACGATAGGAAAATGGGATAAATTTTTGGACTTTTATCATCTTATGTTGCTTTTTTTCTGGCCTTGAATCAATATTGCAGGAGGCATGATAAGGTTCGTGTGTCACTAATTTCAATATCTTTATTTTAGGTGTTAAGTATATCTGGAATTGTTTTAGCGAGAAGAAATAGAAGTTTAATCTGGAATTGCTGATCTTTGGTTTCTAAGGGAATCGAGGGAACTACCTTTCTCTGTCCAAAAATTTTACATTTCCGATTTGGGTTCGCCCCGCCCATTGTAAGGAATCTGTTTGATTATTTGGTTTTGCTGTTATGCTGCTTATTTTAATTAGGTGATTAACAGATTAGAGAGTTTAATTTGCACTTTTTCGCGGGTTGTGATGTGTTCATCGGTTGCTTGTGTACCAGCTTGCATAGGAAAATGATGAGGCTGCAAACGTATGCGGGGCTTAGTTTTGTTGCAACTCTAGCAGTAATTTATCATGCATTTAACAGCAGAGGCCAGTTTTACCCGGCCATGGTTTATTTGTCTACTTCCAAGATCAGTTTGGTACTGCTTCTCAACATGGGTTTGGTTGTTATGTGTATTCTGTGGCAATTAACGAAACGGGTATTCCTTGGTTCACTCCGAGAAGCAGAGGTTGAGAGGCTTAATGAACAATCTTGGAGAGAGGTCATGGAAATTCTCTTTGCGATCACCATTTTCCGGCAAGACTTTTCGGTATCGTTTCTTGCCATGGTTACGGCTCTATTATTGATCAAAGCTCTGCATTGGTTAGCTCAGAAGAGAGTTGAGTACATTGAGACTACTCCAACAGTAACAAAGCTATCTCATATTCGGATTGTCTCTTTTCTTGGCTTCCTTTTAACGCTAGACAGTCTCTTTTTGTATACATCAGTAAATGATTTGATACAGTCACGGAAGGCTTCAGTGTCTCTCTTCTTTTCCTTTGAGTACGTTATCTATCCTTTTACCTTCAATGTGATATTGTTGTTATTGTTATTGTCGTTCATGGCTCATATAAATTTATTTGTAGTTCCTCACCTAAAACATTAATTGGAGCTTCGTGGAAGATACGTCATTTAGGTCTTTCTTCTAGATTGTTCGCTGGATTTTTGTAGAAGAATTTATCCTGATCGATGTCATAATGCACTAATGCAAGTCATTTTTGGACCATAGATTGCTTAGAGGAAAATAAATATATATCCATCTTCATATGCCTATCTCATTCATCCAAAAAGTTACTGCTATGTATCTGATATCCTAGGACAATCTTTGGATTTATAATTGTAGGCTATTTTGATACTACTACTATTGAGGCCTTCGAACTCACTTATTAATTGTTTTTGGATTTCTGACCTAGAGAATGAGTGCTAAAATGCTTACAACTTGATATCTCAGGTACATGATCCTTGCAACAACAACAGTGTCAACATTCGTCAAATATGTTTTCTATGTCAGTGACATGCTAATGGAGGGACAATGGGAGAAGAAGCCTGTCTATACATTTTATCTGGAACTCATACGTGACTTGCTTCACTTATCTATGTATCTGTGCTTCTTCCTCGTGATTTTCATGTGAGTATTATATTCATCCTTTACGTTTGCGACTTATGGATGCTGACAAGCTTCCCAGACTGCATTTTTATATCCACTAAAAAATATGCGCGGACATCTTAGTATCTTATAGGACCACATATATGCAGATATCTCAATTTATTAAAATCAATTGTTGAATATTTGGCCTGCAATCTTTTCTTCTTTTTTTTTTTTTGTTTCTAAATAAATTTTTGAGTCGTTTACCCCTCTAAATTGAATTTGATTCGGTTTCCAGGAATTATGGAGTACCTTTGCACTTGATACGGGAGCTCTATGAGACATTTAGGAACTTTAAAATCCGTGTTGCTGATTATATTCGTTACAGGAAGATCACTTCCAACATGAATGACCGATTTCCTGATGCAACACCTGAAGAGCTCAATGCGTGAGTAAACTTGGTTCTGTGTCTGATGTCTTATTCTTGTTATTATTACATTCTTACAAATAGTGTTATTGTTTGTTCCTGATGGATGTGCAGAACTGATGCAACCTGCATCATTTGCCGTGAAGAGATGACCACAGCCAAGAAACTGATTTGTGGGCACCTGTTCCACGTGCATTGCTTGCGTTCATGGTTAGAGCGACAGCATACATGCCCTACCTGCAGAGCCTTAGTTGTACCTCCTGATAATGGGACAAGCGTAACTGCAGGACAAAATGCACCCCGGTCAGATACTCATCAAGGTGAGGTCATTGTTTTGTTTCTAGTACATATTTTTTGCATTTTACTTCATTGCCAAATACTTTTTTGGAACATTGGTTTTTTTGGCTCCCCAAACCCTTACTTCCTTTTGTATCAAAACCACTTTGTGGACGTGTAAGTTGGATTCATTATTCATGTAATTTGTTTTAAACATTTGATGAGATTTAAGTCTAACATATACTAGATTCATTAGTGATTGATATTTTCGCATTTTTTAATGCCATAATGCTATTTCGCTCGTTTGTTAAGGCAGTAGTATAATGTTCTAGTGTTGCATCTGAGTTGGGCAGAACTGCTTAGTAATTATTTTATTGGGATTGGGAACAGGGACAGGAATCTCAGGTTCGTCTGCTCAGGGTTCAGCTGGTGGTGTTGCTGGTGATAATTTGAGCCATCATCAGGCCAGGCTCCAAGCTGCTGCAGCTGCTGCATCAATTTATGAGAAATCCTACGTTTATCCTTCAGCAAACACTTTAGTATGGTATGAACCTTTTTTTCCTTTATCCGATGGCATGTTCTGTTTTGCCTGCAGGCATTATATGTATTTCTGTGGTGTCCTGGATGCATGCCTGCATGACTTCTTTTGTGCTTAGACTTCTGAGCTTAGAACTGAAAACCCGAAATTTAAACCATATATGCAACCCTAAGCTGTTGTTGAAGTATGTAAAAGTTGAAAAATTGGCATATTATATGTAAGTTTCATCCCACTTTCGCGTCCTGTGTGAACTCTCACATCTGATTTTCACATTTTAATGCAACATATCAAATTTCCAGATGCTTTACAGCCTCAACCTGTTTGCAATCAGGCTTGATCTTTTGGCATTGAGAGCAGAATACAAAACTATAACAAATTACCTCTTGATGGCAGGTCTCCTGGATATGCTGTACGTCCTCAGATGCAACTACCTTTGGCCAGCTCCTCTGGTAGCGACTCTAGTGGTGAACGTGCTTTTAATGCACAAACACAACAGTTTGTACCCTTTGGTGAACATGCAAATTTCTCCACCGATTGGCAGAGGTTGAACAGTGATCCAAAAATACAAGATTCTCTGCGAGAAGCTCAAATGAAACTTGTTCAGCATCAGATAGAGGTATAATAATATACTAACAAATTTTGTATTTGGGCTCTTACCACTGTGACCTTCAGTGATCACCTTGAACAATCATACATGTAATTCTTTCTTCTACAGAACCTGCAAAATCAGCTTCAACTTTTACAGAAGCCTAAAGAGGAGAGCCTTAACCCAGGCAGCAAAGAGAAGAATGTTGCATCTTCATCTGACTCGGACTGTGTACACCGTGGCAAGACTGATTGATCCATAGCCCTTACACAACGTGTGGATACTTATCTCAGTAGAAGTAGGATGTGCATATAGGGAACAACAAAGTAATGAGAGGTGGTGCATTGCTCTTTATACTGGTACTGCCGTCGATGTATGGTGGAGGATTCCAAGCAATGTCGTGTATTTTCTTTTGCAACCGATCTTTGTCAATGGTTTATGGCTTTTTGGACTTTAATGTAACGTGTGCATGACGTGTGCATGACATGTGCATGTGTAGCAGTAGTGCTAATTTGCACAAAAAAATCCGTTCATCTCGCTTGGCGACTTTGAACAATTTGGAGTAGATTGCAGCCATTATAAATTCAGGCAGGTTGAAAGTTACGAATAACATTCCAAAGTTCTTGAGTGATTTTTCGTTGTAATATTTATACCTATTGACATCAGTTGGAAGGATGTAATCAAATGATTTTTGCTGCATCTTTATTGCCTTATGCAAACTTGAACTTGAAAAGGACTAAATAAATTGTTGATATTCGTGAATTATTAGGAGCAAACAGAAGGAATGTCTTTTTATGTCGATTGACAATTTAATTCAAGTAAAAGGAACGACAAGGCACAAAAAAGTAGATGTGGAAGAGAGAATGAATTAGTAATGACTCCAGCAAATTGACAAATGTGAATAGACTTCGTAATAAATGAATTTTACTAGAGACAATGGCAACTCAACAAATATAGTCTTAAATAGAACAAAAACAAACACAAAATTCTCAAGTTCTAATTAACATGACTTTCGAGGTCACTTAACGATGAACGACCTTCATCTTAAATGTAACAACGTCTGGTTTCTCTACAATCAAACTTGTCATTTTCTTCTGTCTTTGGGGATGGACATCGCTTTCACTGTGAAAAATGGGAAAGCAAACGCCAGTATGTTTGCCACCACCACCAGACATGCCACCCCGTTGATCAACACACCTATTCAATATTATAATCTACTCTGCTTTTTTGTTGAGATTTTGACTAATAAGGAAGGATTATCAAAATAACTGCCAGTTTCGAAATATTGACTCATCGAGAAAAGTTCCCCTGTTTCTAGTCGCCATTTCTGGGACTCGAAATTTTGAGCACTACTCAAAAGAATAAAATCTTCTTTCTTAACCTTGCAGGTAATATATATACATAATTTCGTGCTAGAACCTTGAGAAAACGCCTAGTTTCTGTGTCGAAGAAAGAATAACATTCATCTTCTTTCAGCATAATGTGTGAGGTAAAAAGTACAAGGATGTGTTCAGCAACTAGAAACGAATGTAAGCTTATGTTCTTTCTCAACACTATGCAACAGCAGCTAGCAGCTGTTGTTATCTATTAGCGGAAGTATAGCCCGAAAGATCCAGCTCAAGCAGGAAGTTTAAGCTCCTCATGCTTCCTCCAGCTGAAATAAAAATAAAAAGCAGAGCGATTTCATTAGCAGGAGAGGACAATAGTCAGTGACATTTACGAGCAGCAAATGACCACGAGACATATAAGGTCACCATAAGCTCTTTCCTTCTTTCACAAAAGGAACAACTAGAAAAGGAAGCAAAGAGTGGCAGTTACATAAAAAAAAATATTACATATTCACCTCTGGATATAGTAGTAGAAAAAGTCAGCATAAAGAGCTGTCTGAACCAGGCCTGAAATCCAAGCTGTGTTTGGTACATGGATAGAAACTCATTAGTATATTATTACATTAAAAAGAAGCAGGAACAAAATTTGAGGTAAGAGAAAAAGTGCTTACGTATCCAGCGGATTTTGTGAATCTCTGTGAAGAAACGATATATCCAATTAAGGAGATATAGGGCTCGGTAAGCACTACAAGTCCATGAACCAAAAGATATTACAGAGATGATCAGATAATCTGTAGTCCGAACCAACAAATGTAAAGCCAAAACATATGGGATCCTTGTGAATGTTAATAACGAGAAGGATTAAGAACTTTCAAATGAACTTTGTTAAGACTTGAGACGAAGAGAAAAAGACACTATCACTACAAACGATTGACAGAACCTACAGAAGATTTGTCATTACTTAGAACCACTACCGACCTTCTAATCAAAGTAACAATACATAAAGGCGCCATACTTATCCAAGTCCTGCTAGTACTACCGTACTAGAGTCTGGAGATATCAATGATATTTTATAGCATTGTTGGAAGGAAAGTATTTCATTTGAACTATTCCAAGATTAGAGAATCAGCAATTTTTCTCTAATGAATCTGGAGAGACATGATATAATGTAGATAATATGGAATATCAACACGTTATGACAAATAAAAATTTGGTTTCACTTATTAAACTAGATCCCAAAATAAGTGTCAAGTCAAACAAGATGGAGACTAGTACACCACAAGTGAAAATGGTGTATGTACAGGACAGAAGTAAAAGAGACATACCCAAGAAGGAAAACATAGTTCCCAGTCAAGTTGTCAATGTTTCTTGACCTTTGTAGTAATACCAACTGTGGTAAGATTGCTACAGCTTCAAGATATATAGAAAATGTCCACAAAACCTATTCAAAAAATTTCAACTTCTCATCAGGATCACATAATAAAAGTACGTGAATATGTTGGGCTATATCACACAATCAGACAGTCTTTGATTTGTCAACCAGCAGAACAACTTAACAGCAAAAGACACTATTAGCAACAAGTGTAGGACCTAAAAAACAAACCCCAATCCACTTTTTTGGCAAGGATAATTGTAAACTCTTTCTGCTTGAAGGTTTTTAACTTTGTTGCTCTACGTCCGAATGCTACAAGGCATTCCATTTCCAACTCATTTTGTTTTAATATACATTGTACATAGAAGTATACTCTATCTTATCTTTAAATAGCAAATTTATTGGGGAGAGAGAGAGACAGAGACAGAGACAGAGAGAGAGGACAAGAATGACACATACCTCGATTACAGAAAAATTAAGGGGAATCAGAAGAGCCATCAGAAAGCAACCGAGAATCAGATGGTAGTGTCTGAAACTATCCTGATCCTTGCTGTAAGTTTGCTTCACTACTTTGTGGTACCTCATGTACCAAAAGATGGCAACTGAAGTTCCAATGAAGATTAACTTCATGAAAACGTTGTAGAAAGAGAAGTACCTCGTGAATAAGTCAAGGTACCGAGTGAGAAAGACCAGGACATAGAGTTCTTGAGTTTTGAGTGAAATTCCTGGCAAGTAAAGTGATGTTAGACTTGAGACTATGGAAACAAAGGAATATATAATTTGCAACATTATTCCTCGCTTACTAACGGATGAAACTAATGAATTCAATTTTCCCTTGTTGCGTCTAGATAAATATTTAACACTCTCATCCAAAAGAAGAATGCTGAACCAAACAATAACTAGTAAACAAGATACTTTCGGATTTAAAAGTATTCGTCAACTCTAGATTGTTCTGTAATGAACACAACAATCTTGTTCACAACTCGGTCAGTCAATTAACAATTGAGGATAGATGGATACTCAAAATAAGTGGAAAAAATAAAAGACCATAAAATCTGCAAAAGCTAGCAATCCACCCTATAAGCACCTAGTTTTCAAGAACCAAAAAAGGGTTGAGTTTCAATGTTAAAGCTCTTTGTTATTGGGTAACTCAAAACCAAAACAAAGCACTGATTTTTAAATAAATAACGAAACATACTAAAATGGGCAACAAATATTGGCCAAGTTCAAACCTTGAGAGGTCAAAGTGTTACCAAAGGCTACCCACAAATTCTCTATCTTAGCAAGCACTTCAACTTTCACCAAAAAATCAAATAGGCACCAAATAGAAAGATATATGAATAAAGAATAACAGGGTCAGCTCAATGAAAAAGCAAGAAAATGTTGAAAGAAAATGATATGAATTGATACATACCAGCACAAGACTTGGTGGTGCGGATCTTGAGGAGGAGGACTACTATGCTGAGAAGGTGGGTCATGTCCCCCGCCAACCTAAACACGTTCATCATTACAACTTCAATGAAACTTTCCCTCTGCTTTCTCAAACTCTATATTTGTTTTTCTTTTGTGGGGTTTGCTAGCTTCTTCTTCTTTCTTTTATGGCTTCAAATTCAATGTCGTAATTATCTCTTGTGTCTCCCGCAACCTCAGATGAGACCGCTCTGCTTGTGTTTTAATTTAAGGTTGACTATGGACCTTCATAGCGCGTGAACTTTGACTTTCATTTCATGCGTGTAATTAAAGATTTCTTTTCTTGACTATAAGTTTATTTATGGTTCACAAAATTCCGATTTAAAATTTTGTTTTTTCGATGACATAACATTGTAAAGTTTCTTATCAACAAAAAAACATTGTAAACTTTCTTTTGAGTATTTTAAATGGGAATAAAAATTAGTAAATGTGGTTAGTCCAAATCAATGTCTTCAAATAAAATATTAAAAAAAAACGATGGAATTGCTTATAAACGAAAACAAAGTTCACCTTAAAAATAATCGGTACCCATTTTAAGATTTCAATAATGTGACAAGAAAATACACGAGTTTTACTGTTTCTTTGTGCAGCTTATCCTGCTTTAAAATTTGTTTTGATTATGATCTCAAAAACAAAAATAAAAATTGTTTGATTATAAATGCAATAGTAAAGAAGCTCAGTTTTGTTTTTGTTTTTTCTTTTTTTTTCAATAATCCATCTCCCAGATCAAATTTATTTGTAATATAATAACTAATTTGTTCTCAATAACTAGTCTTCAAACAACAAACACCCGCTTTCCTTCCCAACTGTTGAGCTAAATGGTTTAGAAGACAAAGTTTCTAAACGATAAATAAAGAAAACAAATACGACAACCAAAATATATTTGAAAAGAACATTGCCTGCCTTTAAGAATGAAATACGACAAGTAGAATATAGGGATAAATTATAATCAATACGATTTTTGCTGTTAAAAAAAAAAAGCAATTCTGTTTCTTATTTGAATTAAAAAAATCCGTGAAATGATTATATTCCAAAAGAGCTAAACTTCGTCCCATTATCAGGTCTCCAAAATGTAGTTAATGGGGCATTGTTAAAAGGAAAATTTTCCTAGATAGTTCAAATTTAGGCCAAATTGACTTTTTTAGTTCAATTTTTTAAAATACTATTTTTAATACTCTTTAGGCAATAAAAAGTCTAAAAATACCCTTAGATGAGAATCAATTATTATAGAGAGAAACCAATCGAATGAGAGAGAGAGAGATAAAGAGGGAACAATAGCATCAATGGTGAACTATGTTCGCGATGAGGCGGAATCAAACCCGCCTCGGCTTTGGTTCCATTCGCAATGAGGCAGTCTGTGTTCAAAGTCGGGGCCGAAATTTCAGAGTGGGTGAGACACTGAGTCGGACGACGAGGTCTTGATCGTCATTTTCGAGGTCGAGAAGAATAGCATAGAAAAAGCTATCGCGACAGAGAGGGCAATGCATGTGACAAGGAAGAAGGGGACGAAAACGATGGCGGTGGCTGTGGATTTTTGGGAAGAGATGGATGAAGAGGTTGAGTCCATGCTAAAAGAAAGAAGGGATGTGGTTGGACTTGGTTGGTCTTCTTCTTGAGTAACAATTAGATTTTTTTTAGGCTAAAATGAAGGAAGAATCAAAACTCATACTAGGAAAGTCGTCATTTTGAGTCTTTGGATTCTGAAAATTCGAGGGATTGAGAAATGGGGTTTGGATCATTTTATAGTTTATTTTATTCAAGGGTTTGGGAAATGTGGTTGTAAAAATTTCGGTCTTATGGGTTTATTTTGAATTTATTGTATTTGTTGATTATGTGATTTTGCACTGGATATTAGCTGGCTACTTTGTCTTTTAATTGTATTTAATATCTCTTCTACTTGGTATAATATTGTCCACTTTGGACCTAAGTTCGCATGGATTTACTTTTAGATTCTGCCCCAAAACGCCTTATACTATTGGGAAGTGGATCATTACTTATGAATCGTTACCTTTTACCTTTCTCAGGTGATGTGGAACTACACAGCTTACTATTTCTTGCCTTACTCCTTCTTGTCAACCTTTAGGCTCAGGCAGATTTGGCTCAATAGATTTAGATTGTCACAATCATCCTCCCTTGAGGGCCTTACATCCTTGTTGGCCACATTTTTGGCTAGGCTTCATTGCTTCAGCCTTGATACTATTTGTAATATCCCCTCTGCTTAATATGATATTGTCCGCCTTTGGACCTAAGTCCGTACAAATTTGTTCTTGGGTTCCACCCCAAAAAGTCTCATACAATTGGGAAGTAGATTCTTACTTATGAAACATCACATTTCACCTTCCCAAGGTGATGTGGAACTACACAGCTTATTTTTTCTTGCTTTAACTCTTCTTACCAACCTTTGGGCTTAGGCAGATTTGGCTCAAGGGATTTTGATTGTCACATGCATGTTTCTTTTTATTTTTGCAGAGTTGGGAATTGTGATTGAAAATTTTGAGTAAGTCTGATATTAGAAAATTAGGGATTTTGCAGTGTAACGTTGTGTTTTTTTTTTTTTTTTGAATGATTTTGTACTGAATTTGTGACTATTAATGAATTTTGGGATAAATTTTTACGTGTTTCATAGTATTGGATTGATTTGGGATAATGATAGTTTTGTGTATGTTAGATTGTCACAAATTGTTTGACTTTAAATTATAGATTATGTGAATACTGATATAAAAGGTGTAAGTTTATGAACTGTCACAAATTTTATAACTGTCAAGAATTGTGTGACTGTGGGTAACATAGATATGACTATTATAAATATAATGACGTGATTTTTATTGTAAAATTAGAATTGTATTAGAAATATATCATAATGCTATTATTATCCAATGTGAAGGCTTATTTTGCTTTTGTAAGATAGGTACAAATTTTTTGACTAGTAATCACAAAACAGAGTTACACGGCACAAAATTATGGTTGTCATGAATTGTGTGACTGTAAATATTACTGAATTGTGTGAATGTAAATATCACATATATGACTACTAATAAAGGAAATGGTATAGTTTTTTTTTTTTTTTTGGTAAAATTAGATTTGTGTTAGACAAATGTTACTAAGACACTTTTGGCCAATAGGAAGATTTATTTTCCTTTTGTAAAGTTAGTACTAATTATGTGACTGGGAGCCATAAATCACGGTAACATATAAAAATTGTACAAATCACGGTAACGAGATCTCATAATGTTCTTAATGATATAAAACACACTACGACTATGAGTCACAAAATTATGACCACGAGCTATATATTTGGGAAGGAAAACTTGGGAAAAAGTAAGGAAGACAAGAGAAATACTCACCTAAAAATCATAAAATAACAGGAGAACAATTTCAGAATGAGTATTTTTTCTATGTCCAAAAGTGACTAAAAAGTCATTATTTTGAACTACAAATGTCATTTTGAAAAAATGAACTAAAAAAGTCAATTTTGCCCAAATTTGAACTATCCAAGTCAATCTCCCATTGTTAAACTGTTATTGGGCCTATGATATTCTAGTAGTTCAAGAGAAAATGACATGAGTATGACTAATTTTGGCCAAACTGATTTTTTTATGTATTTTTCTTTTTGAATGATATTTTCAGAAGCGTCAATGATGTCTGAGAAAAGGACATGGATAGGACTATTTAGGGTCATTTTGTCAGTTTTAAGACTAGGTTGATATAATGTCTTTTTTAGGTGAAAGAAAACGGTTTCCAAATCTGCCTTTGGTCAAAAGTGAATTAGTAGGTGGAGCATTAAATGACATTCTCTCTCTCTCTCTTTCCAATCTGACACTTTTTTCTCTCTTTTTCTTTTGTATTTTTGTTCTCTCTTCTTCTTCTTCTTCTTCTTCTTCAGTTTTCTCTCCTAAAATCACGTGATTGGTTTTTATCTCTAAAGGACCATGAAAACTTCAAAATGTGAACTCGATTAATCTCTCCATTTTTATGTGTTATTGTATTTCATTTTACATTCTCTCTCTCTCTCTCTCTCTCTCTCTCTCTCTCTCTTTCTTCTAGTTCATACTTTCTCGCTCTAGCTCTCTCTTTCTCCCTTTGTTAACAACTGTGTTTCTTAACATCTATTTAATTATTTTGTAAAAAAAAAAATAGGAGGATTATATTGAGGAGTTGCTTGAATTTTGAAGATAAGTAATGAAGTTTTGTTCAAGATTGATTTTTTATGGTTAATATTGAGTAATTAATATTTAAAGAACAGGACCATAATACTGATCCGGGTATTTTTATGCTAAAAAATCCATATTTTCGTATATTTATCATCTTTTTAATATCTTATAGATCAAGTTATGATGTCATAGGTCAAGATTAACTTAACCTCAGGTCAAGATTATATTGTTTCGAAGAGGTAGGTCAAACTGATGTTGATGTATGGTCAAAACTAACTTGACCTTAGGTCAACATCATCTTGATCTTTGGTCAATATTATATTAAATCAACTAGTGAGGACTCAGTCAAGCAAAAGTGTTCGTACTATGGCAATTCAGGGTACAAGAGGCATATATACCTTAGTCCGATTCCCCTATGTAGCACGATTAATGAATCTATAGACCACCCTACAAGAATGCAACAAGAGGATCCTGACTTGGGGTCAAGAAACTCTTGCCTTAGGGGCAAGAAATTATTGACTTGAGGTCAAGATATTCTTGACCAAAGGTCAAAAAGATATTGACTTAAGGAAAAAAGTGTTTGACTTGGAGTCAACAACATTTTCAGTAGGAGTTGTAAAGTGTTATATAAAACTTAGTCACGATGTTGTATGTGATGTATTTTTAAATTTATAAATTGAAACTTAGTAAACCAATGTCAGGATTTTCTTATCTGGGGTCAAAAAGTTTTTTATATTTTGTTTTCCAATTCATTAATTAGGTAAAAAATGTATTGACTCTATGTCAAGAATTTCTTAAATGGGGTCATAATCTCTTTAATCTAAAAATTGAATATAATTTTATGTGCTTATTAATTCAAGAAATTCTTGACCTTGGGTCAAGTAATACTTACTTTGAAGTCAAGATATTCTTGATCTAGAGTCAAGATAGATCTGACATGGAGTCAAGTTTTTCTTGATCTGGAGTAATAAATAATGTCTTTATCAAATGCATTGAATTTTACTGAAACATCTATTGAATAGATGGCTTTTAGCAAAATGATAGTCATCGAATATACCAAAAGTATAAGTAAATACTGAATATTGTTTATCAATCACAGAAACCATAAGCCAAAAAAAATAATAATAATAATTGTCTGAAACACAATCAAAATAAAGTATTGTGTTTACTTCCGTAAATTGAGTCACTTTTATCAGTCAGTTTCGGTATAGTCCTCATTTCTCCAATCCATGATAATACAACTCGCACGTAAGTTTATGATGCAACTGACTTGTTGGACATTAGGAACTCAGCATACTTGATGACAAACATATCACAGTCTCTCCTGAATAATAGCAAAACATCAACTTAAATAAAATAATAACATCAAATGAGGGTCAAGTGGGACTTGAATCGGGGTCAAGTAATCCTTGACCCAAGGTCAAGAACTTTCTGACCCAAGGTCAAGGAGCACTTGACCCAAGATGTCAAGAGCTTCTTGGCCTCAACCAGAGAAATTCAAATAAACAGGAGGTCATGAACCTTTTGACCTAATAGTCAAGGGCTTCTTGATCAGGAGGTCACGGAACTCTTGATGTGAGGCCAAGAAGCACTTGACAAGAGTCAAGAAGATTTTAACTATGGTCAAGAAGCACTTGGCTCAGGTCAGAGCTAAGAAGATCTTAACTCGAGTAAATAAGCTCTTGACCAGAGCTAAGAAACACTTGGCTCGGGTCCATAACTTCTGGATCTGGATCAAGAGAAATTTGACCTGAGTCAAGAACTTTTTGACCTCAGGTCAGGATATTCTTGACCCATCGGAATATCAACTTCTGAAACATTCAGTCCATTCTTTCCTAACACGCAATGTTAAAAAATAAGGATTTTCCTAACATTTTCTTCCTCATATGCAGCTTCTACCGCACTTTGCTCGAGGATAGTGGGCTTGGCACTCGAGTCTTCGCCGAAGAATTAGCTGGGGACTTCATCTTCTTTCCAGTCGACGACGTATCTGCAGTTTTTGAAGAGGGCTTCTTAGCTTCAGTTCGACGGGTCTTCGTTATTATCGGATTTTTTAGGTTCGTTGAAGAAAAGAGAAAAGCTTCTTGACGAAACTAGGTGTGAGATTTTCAAGTTTAAATTGAGGTGATTTTTAGGTGGTTTTTGAATTCGGTTTTATGAGTTTTTTTCTTCTGATTTCATAGAGAAAATAGAGAGAGAAAAGAGAAAATGGTAAAATGGAGAGAGAAATGAGAGAAAATAGAGGTTTAGGATTTTACGGGGAAGTGTGGAAGGCATGTCAAATCTGATAAGGCCATGTTAGAAAATGGTTAGGTTAAAAGAGGAGTATTACCGTATTTCATATCATGTGGGCCCTATTTTTCAGTCCTAAAAAAACTTATTAGAAAAGATGGTCTTAAAAAAGGCCCCATTTAGTCCTATCCAGGTCCTTTTCTCATGATGTCTTAACCATGAAAAGCCATAAGTCAAGAAGTCACTGATATTCCTAAATAGTCCTATTCATGTCATTTTGTCGTACTTCAACCCTTTTTTCTTTCAAAACAAAGAAGATATGCTTGGTACAAGAGAAAGGGAATAAGAAAAAAGAAAGGAAAACAAATTAAATAGGCTCATATGTGTATATATTTTTTCTTTAAGAGTCCACATGTCAAGCAGTAAGGCATAAATGTATAAAAAAGTCCTAACTAAAACGTAAAAATTAAATTAATTAAAATAACTATTAATGATATTTTTACACTTTTTTTCAAAGTTCTAAAATTTTAATACCAAAGTTGGTGTTCTTACTAACGTTTTTGTAAGAAGATCTTTAATGTTCAATAACTTATCTGTATACTATTTGACTTTGTATTTTTAATTTTGAGCTTATTACAAATATATTTTTTGCAGTTCTTTGAAATTTAAAATTAAATTATGTATTTTTGGAAACCACACTTTAGTCCTAAAAATTGTGCATAAAATTTGGGATTAATTATGTTAATGGCCTCTAAGTTATACTCATTGTACCACTTTCCCCTCGAACATTCAACTTACACAATAATGGTTATTTTGTCATAAATTATTACTTTTTTAACCCAAAAAAATAGTCATAGACAAAGTATATAATTGAAAATTATTTATTTCTATAAGTCGATATACATTACTCATTTTTATTAAAAAGTCAACAATTTATAAAAAGAAAAATGGTCATTGCTGTAACACTTACATAAATCTTGATAGTCTACTCTCAGGATAATGCTCAAAAACTGTTTATTATTTATGGATATTTATTAATATTTTAGAAATTTAATTAAGTTATATTTTATATATAGTATTTATAATAATGTTTCGATTATTGGCACAATAGTAAATATAAAAGGGATCCATGATTTATTTATTAGAGAAATATTTTAACAAAGTTATTTATTAAAGTTAAGACACATGTTCTCTAATTAAATCAAATAAAATTATTCGCAACTAATAAAAAAAATTGGACATTTCTCTTTGAATGTGTTACAAGACTTTATGCATTTATAATATATCTTAACCTATATTAGTATGACCATGTGTAAAAGTCTTTGTATGTAAAAATATTGAACAATGAAAATGTGAAATATTTCTTATAATAAATACTGTTAGCAAAAATATATTCTCACAAACTTGATAA
Source organism: Trema orientale (assembly GCA_002914845.1). NCBI lineage: Eukaryota > Viridiplantae > Streptophyta > Magnoliopsida > Rosales > Cannabaceae > Trema > Trema orientale. Next base: position 148,607 of record JXTC01000347.1, read on the forward strand.
TTAATGCATGTATTTCTTAATCTTGAAATAAGTGATGAACTCGTGTCCACAACTTGTATTATTTGAGATATTAAAAGGTACGAATCAAGAAATTAATGATCCAGATTCTGACATTTTGATAATGCATTATTATGGATATTGAGAACATTTGCTTATATATATGGAATTCACAACTATATTATATAAAGAAGTAAATACCACCTTAAGGTGCTATAGGATTTTGGATGATTTAAATCTTAGCTAAGTAACTAATAAAATTGGCTATTTTATTAATTGAAGACTTTCTATAAGTCTAGTCATCTATTAGATATAATCATATATCAATGAATTGAAAAAGATATAATTAAAGGGGTAAAACAACAATTTTACCTAAATTCAATTATCGGTATTCATGTGGGGATATACATGCAAATGTTAATTATGTAATTGACATAATTATAATTATAAAGTACCTTGTGATAAGTCCATAACTAATAGTACAAGCTCACAGGTATTAAAAGTTAATTAAAATTAAGTTTTTGTCTACTAGAGATTGAATTAAATAGGTCCATTTGGCTTTCCAACTTATACCAACATCTTGGACTATATGAGATCAACAAATTAGGCTCAAGTAATTTTTCTGGACAATTGCAAAAAGAAGAGAAAAAGCCATGTAAAAAGGTGGGCCATTGGGGCTCACCACACTACTCCTTATAGTAGTGAATTTCAGCCAGCTCTAGTGGAAAATGTGGGCCATTGGGGCTCACCACACTACTCCTTATAGTAGTGGATTTCGGCCAGTCCTAAGGTCCACTAGGGCTAGCCGAAATTCCCTCTTAAGGGAGAAGTCTATAAAAGACGCATTCCCCTTCATTTGTCAAGGTTATTCAATTTTGATTGAAACATTAGTTTGGTGGCTGTTACAGAAAATTAAGAGAAAAGTGAGAGAGAAAAATTCTTGAAGACATCATTAGAGATAATTGGAATTCTTGGATTTTCGCTTGGAGGCTAATCAAGATCAAAATGCCAATGCACCTTTGAAGTTATAAGCTTAGTACATTAGAAAGAAGACTCACTAATTGAGGTACGATTCTGTGTATATATTTATACCATAACAAAAGATTTTAAATAGTTTTTATGAAAAACCTAATCGGAGAAAATTTTTCTTTTTTATGCTTCCACTTATCTTTGATTTTATCACATTTTTCATGAAATTTCACCAACATCTACTTTGTGGCAAAATTGGAGTCTCATTTTTTACTATAGTTGCCAAACTTGGCAACTGTATACTTTGTAATGACTCATTTCTATTAAATATTTAACAATTTGTGGCAAAATGATCATTATTATAACAATTAGGTAATTTAGGATATTCTACTATGTAAGTTGAAAATTCATGAGACAAAGTACTACAACATGTATAATTCAGGGCTTTTAATATAATTAAGGCTAAAAGTTAAATTTCACTATTGAACATTTAACTTTGGGAAGAGGGAGAGGGGGAAATTAGGCAACCTTGGTACGAGACTCCCAGCATTTATACCAATACAAGTTGTCGTTAGCCTCAACTTAACACACAAAACATGTTTTGGTAGGAGAATTTCTAAAATAATCATTTAATGGGCTTAGCCTAATACTCAGAGGAACTTGTGTTCAACCTTTACATATCTTGGTGTATGATCCTTGTAAGATTTTGCCATAAATCAACTTCCGATGGCCGAAATCAATGGCGGATTCCATTCAGGTGAAAGAGATAAACAATAAACTTTATGGAAAAAAAATAATTAATAATAATATGAAAAAACAGAAATCATTGAAATAAGGATGATTTTAGAAAATTTTCAAAACAGAGTATGTTGTTTAACTACAATAAGCTACTTGGCTACAATAATTACAAGAAAAGCTGGGAATTGTTACTAAACATGCAATGTTTATTTTAATGGTCATAATAATATTAATTTATCAAATATTATAATATAACATGCACGTACAAAATATATTGACGCTCAATATCACTTTATGCATAAGACTATTGAGATATTGATGAATAAAAGATAATGCTTCAAGAAATTAGGAATGATGAGAACTATGTACATATATGACGATCAAGATGGTGACAATAATAAAATTCAATAATTATCCTTCAAGTTTATATTTTCTTTTGTCCCACATTATTTGTATATGATTAATTTAGAGTTACGATGGGCTATAATAAGTATTTATTATCCCATAATCTATTGGATAATTTCCCACATGAAAAATTACGTATAGATTATTTTAATTATATATTTTTTTAATAAATTAAATTAGAAATTATCATGTAAAAAGTCTATAGCTTGAATCATTGATGAGTATAAAAATCTATTAAAGTTTACCAATATTTTCAGAGGTAAATGAAATGTCATGAAATGTCTCTTTTGTTCATTGATGAGTATAAAAATCTACTAAAGTTTACCAATATTTTTAGAGGTAAATGAAATGTCTCTTTTGACTTTTTTAGGAAATTCATTTTCTGTTTAAGGTTTGATCATTTACATTAGTACCACAAAGTTGCTCATTTATTTTGGGCCTATTTGAGATAGTTTTTACTTATTTTTCAATAAAGTAAAAGAAGATAAACGAAAGTCACGAATTTTACTATGCTATTGGGATAATATATCTAAAATTATAATTTTAGGATATAAATGATTGTTTTTGTCATTTTTTGAAAATTAGGATAAATATGAAAGTATAATTAAAAAAAATATATAATTTCTTAGGAGTTCTTAAGTCACACGAGTCTGCCCTTTTCTAGAAAAGTTTTTTTAAATGCCAAAATTTCTTTTAATATTTTATCCAAACACCTCATTGTTGTTTTTGGGCTAATGCTAAATAGGCCATTTCATTATTGTAACATCCCCTTCACTTAGTATGATATATTATCTATGAATATTACAAATAGTAACAGAGTTAAAGCCCAACCAAAAGTATAACCGACGAGGATGTCGGGCCTCAAAAGGGGGTGATTGTGACAGTTAAAATCCGTTGAGCCAAATCCACTTGAGCTTGAAGGTTGGCAAGAAGGGATAAGGCAAGAAATATATATTGTGCAGTCCCACATCGCCTGAGGAATATGAAAAGTGATTGTTCATAAGTAATGATCCACCTCCTGGTAATATGAGCCATTTTGGGATGAAACTCAATAATAAATTCGTACGGGCTTAGGCCCAAAATGGGAACAATATCATATAAAGTGGATGAGGATATTACAATTACTCTCTCTTTTTGTATTTATCTCTCATAATTTTTTATATCCCAATTATCTCTTGTTAATTTATCTATTATCTCTTTTAATTGTCTTCTTCTTTTCTTTTACTATCTAAATATGTTTTTATACTTTTTGTACTTTCTAATTTATAAAACAGGGCTAAACAAAATACATGAGTTGAAAAAACTCACTTAATAAACCTGCCCCCGACCAAAAAGAAAAAAAAAGTAAATAAAAGATATAGTTTCATTAAATAGAAAGTAAAATTATGTTATGAGTATTATAACCTTGTTTTTAGATATGACACACATTTATCTTTATTTTCTTCTAGTAGTAATTAGTCTTCTCTAGTATTTAAATATTATTAACTTCTAATAATTAGTCTTTCATAGTATTTAAATTTAAATATGTCATTCGTTTTCTCTAATGATTATTAATATTTATGAATACACGCGGGTAACCGTTACTCACGGCACGGCAGGAAATAAATTAAACTAAAAACATAAAAAGTATGTCTTCCCTATAAAAGTTGATACTGAATTTGATTAATTAACACCTCTTTCTAGCTTTTCTCTCTATCTCTCTCTTCTTCTTCTTCTTCTTCTTCTCCTCTTCTCCTTGCCATTTCCTTTCCCTGCTAGAGAGGGAGGTCTTTTAATCTCTCCCTGGTGGAGAGACCTAGTTTCTTAGTTGTTTTATTATGATTTTAAATAATTCTTCCATTAGGAAAGGTATAACTCAATCCAGATCTAGATTTGTGATAGTTTTGGCCTTATTATATGTCTTTGTTATAGATACTAATCTAAATCTAAATCTATAATGGCTTTTAGTGGATCTCATATTATGGATCGTTTTAGTATGACTTTCATCTAAATTGAACAAATTTGGATGGTTTATATGGTAGTATTTGTTGTCCTATGGCTTTTTGATTTGAAGTGAGAGACACCAATAATGATTGTTGAGTGGAGGGTCACAACAAGCTAACAAATGATGTGTAGAGTTTTATTAAAACGCACAACAACGATAATCTATAGGAGTCCTTTTATTCCAGGTCGATTTCACGAGAATCCTAGTGCGTAAAATTCCTCCAAGAACTTTAATCAGTTTATTAAGAATGTCTGTTTTGTAATTAAAAAAAAAACCCTTTAATGGCTATTATAGTATCTTTCTATTATAAATGAAAGTATTTCATTTTAAAAAAATTATAAAAGTTAAATAATATTGCAAATATTGTTTTAAATTTAGTTTTTATTTTATCTTTATTTTCTCGTAATAATATTTAATCTCATAATATCTAATTTTGTTGTTTTGTTTTTCCACTAATAATCATCAATGATTTAAAAATAATCACGAGTAATCGCTACTTGCTACAGAAGAAAACTTAAAATAGTATGTTTTTCACTAGTAATCATCAATGATTTACAAATACACGCGGAAAACTGTTACTCACGGCATGAAATAAATTAAATATATAATAGTATATTTTCCTTTACTAATATTTCTGCAAGTATTATTACCTTGTTTTAGGTGTTAAATTCATTTTACCTTTATTTCCTACTTTTAATAATTAGACTTTTATATTATTTAAATTCAAAAATGTTATTTTGTTTTATCTAGCTATCATTAATGTTTACCAATACATGCGGGTAACCACTACTCGTGACAGGAAATAAATTAAACTAAAAACGTAAAAGGTATAATGTTAGCAAGTATTGTTACCTTGTTTTAGATGTTGTATCTATTTTATCTTTATTTTCTTCGAATAATATTTATACTTTTATAGTATTTAAATACACAATTTCTTTTTTCACTAGTTATCATCAATAGTTACGAATACATACGGGGTAATCTCTACTTATGACGGAAAATACTCTAATCTGCCTCCTTAATCACGCATGGGATGAGAACGAGATAGTCATACTCGTTTTAGAACTACGTCGTTATCATTTCTGTATTTATCATAGATCTTTACTTATCCTTTTTTTTTTACATATTCATCTTCAAAAAAGAAATTAATAACCAAGAAGAAGAGTAGATGACAATTAGCAGGTTTGACATTTAGTCCCTCTACTTAGATACTAATCAGATACAAATAAATGGTCTCTCTCCCTGTCTTGCTTCCAACTCCAAACATTTGACCCTTTTTTTTTCTTCCCCTTTCACAGTCACACACTCAGCACCAGTGTACACCACTCTCACGCTCAGGCCGAGACCAGACCCCCCGTGTGGGTTTTGCCGTGGTGAAAACAGAAAAGGCCCAAATATAAAACATTTAAATAATATTATTTAATTTAAAAATAAAGCTGAAAATTAATAAAAAAATAAAAAATAAAAAACCCCCCCTCAGACTCAGTCCAGAGAGTGAGTCTAGAGTACCATAGTCCCTCCTCCACCCCTAAAAACCCAAACCCAAAACAAACACCCGGGTCAGTCTGCTTATTTTTCAAGCTGTCTCACATTTCCCTCTCTCTCTTTATAAATTCACTCACGCACGCACTTTTCCTTTCTCTTGTTTTACCTCTCTTTTTCTTTTCTTCTCTCTTCTCCTCTTCCCCTAAAAACCATTATCTCCTTACCCGCGCGCCTCTTTCTCTTTCCCCCCCTCTCTCTCTCTCTCTAGAATCTTTCTCTCTCCTAGGGTTTGGGTCCGTCTCTACTGTGTCGGGCTCTAGGGTTTATCGGACTCTGCTCTTTTTCACGGACATGGCGGCCGAGAAGCTTAGGGATTTGAGTCAGCCGATTGACGTCGGCTTGCTTGATGCCACCGTTGCCGCCTTCTATGGCACTGGATCTAAGGAAGAGGTGACCGATTCTTCTTCTCTCACTTTTCTCTTTCGTTCCAGATAACATGCTCCTTAATTCACACGGTAATTCAACTCCGTGGAGTTGGAAGTCTTGGACTCATCTGCTCTGGTCTCTGGTTTATCTCAATAGCCTTCTTTTCTCTCTTGTCTTTCTCTTCTTGCTGCTTCGTATGGCCTGGGAAGTTGGATTGTGTAATCTTGGTGTTTGGTATTGGTAATGCCTCATTACGATTGTTTTGCTCATATTGCTGTCTAGGGTTTTTACGTCGATGGGTTTTAGGGCTTAGTGGCTTCGGGATCTCAGTGTTTCTGATGCCATTTTCGACAAGGGAAGGGTTTTACTGGACACTAACAGTTGTCTCTAATTTATAAATCTTAATTAACAAATACCCTGTTTTTCAGAAATTTGGCAAAAGGGTTGGATTGTCTTGAGACTTACAGTCATTTATGAGATTTGCTGCTGTGGACATTTCTTCATAAACAATTCATGTAACGTTCATAAGTCTACTGGTCGAAGCACATTGGCCTTTTGCAGTATGAAATGTTATACATGTTGGGAATTTTAGGAGTTTCAAAAGTATTTTTTTTTGAATTGATTGGAAGCTTGAAACTTACGGATTAAAGTGAAGCCTTTGAATGTGGATGAATATTGTTTCGCGTGATAAATGATGTGCTGGACTTGTGGCACATATTCTTGTTTTTTCCGAGTTCCATTTTGCTCCAAACTTATTTTGGTTGTATGTTGTGGAAACAGAGGACGGCTGCAGACCAGATATTGCGGGACTTGCAAAATAATCCTGACATGTGGCTCCAAGTGGTGCACGTTCTACAGAATACAAAGAACCTGAATACCAAGTTCTTTGCGTTGCAGGTTTGTTGCATTTGTTACATAATAATCTGTTAGTAGCTGACGCATGCAGTTGTCTCTTTGCATCTATTAGTCCTGCACTTCTAATATTTCTTTCACAACTGACTGATGCAAAATTTGATGGTCTTGAATGTGTGCATTGGTGTCTTTGCTTCTATTTGCAGGTCTTAGAAGGTGTTATCAAGTATAGATGGAATGCGTTGCCTGTTGAGCAGCGAGACGGAATGAAAAACTATATATCTGACGTCATCGTACAGGTATAATGTTCGTGGTATATTTCAATAAATAAGGTGTTTTAATGGTTGGCTTATTTTCTTTAGCTCGCTATTCTTTTATGACATTCTTTCTACTTTTTGTCTCTGTTGCACAGCTTTCGAGCAATGAGGCTTCTTTTCGAGTGGAGAGACTGTATGTCAACAAATTGAATATTATATTGGTTCAGGCAAGTCTTGTTCTTTTGATCTTCATGGTGCTAACTGAATGCCGGTTGTGTTATTGGTGATTTTTTGGTCTTCACTTTTCTCTTTTTATTAGAAGATTTATATCCTACTCAAAATTGGTCATTAAATTCTGTCATGTTGGTTGTTGTCAGTTAAAATTAATTGTTACATTTCTTGTCATGTCAGTTTGTTTCCTCTCATAGCGCAAATTTTTATGTTCAATGTACAGATATTGAAGCATGATTGGCCAGCAAGATGGCGAAGCTTTATTCCCGATCTTGTTTCAGCTGCTAAAACTAGTGAAACAATTTGTGAGAATTGCATGGCTATATTGAAGGTGTGTCTCTCTCTCTCTCTCTCTCCTCTCTCCCCCTTCAATATTTGAGAATTAGTTGGTTCTAATCGCTTGAATATGTTTTCTTTAGCTTCTAAGTGAAGAGGTATTTGATTTCTCAAGGGGGGAGATGACTCAAAATAAGATTAAAGAGCTTAAACAATCGTTGAACAGGTAATTGCAATTTTTAGTTGATAATATATTGTATTCTCTTTGGAGAGTGAGTGCACTTCTGGGCGTCACTTTGGGCTTCTTCTACCAAAGAGTTCAGGAATTACCTCTTTTTTTTTTTTTAATAAAAAAACTATCTATTGTGATTGGAACAATGTGGTTTGATTGATTGTTTTGTTTCTTGTTGTGGCTAGGTGGAGGATCCCCAGTCCTTAGCCTAGCTTTATGTTTCTTCCTCTTTAATAAAGATTCTTGGTTTCTTATAAAAAATACTTATTGTAATCTTTTTGCATTTCTTTCAATTTTGATGATTTTTTGATGTATTCTACTGTGATTTTTTGGGATTGCATCTTATTACTTTTTTTAAGAGCAATTCCTTTAGCCACGCATGGATGATGACAAGTTATTATGCAATGTTATCTAGATACTATGTTAATTGTGAAATGGTACGTAAGGAAGGTAATTGTTGATGAAAGAAAAATCCTGATACTTCTACATTTAGTAACTGTTGTGTCATAATTTACCTTAATGATTTTGTTTATGCGTTTTTCCAATCTCTCACACAGAATGTGGTTTTTGTAGTGAGTTTCAACTCATTCATGAGTTATGCTTATATGTCCTATCGGCCTCTCAAAGAACTGAGCTTATACGTGCAACACTGTCTACATTGCACGCTTTCCTCTCATGGATTCCCCTGGGTTATATATTTGAGTCCCCCTTGGTATGTGCTTTGTTCTTATATGGTTCCTGAATTTTCTTATTGAATTTAACAATGAACATCTTTGAAAAGAAAAGTGTATTTGAACAAATGTCTGAATATGCGTGTTCCCTACAGCTTGAAACGCTGCTGAAATTTTTTCCCTTGCCATCATATCGGAACCTCACCCTTCAGTGTTTGACAGAGGTATGTTGTTATTCCAATTTAGCTTAAGAGGTGCCACGAAACTGTGTTTGATTCTCATAGTCGACTATACTGGTATTCAGGTTGCAGCCCTCAATTTTGGAGATTTCTACAATGTGCAGTATGTTAAGATGTACACTATATTTATGGGGTTGTTACAGGTATGTCCCGAGTTAAATGATTTTTATGATTTTGCATAAATTTCAACTTCACGTGGATATGGATATATATATATATATATACACACACGTACGGACACACATACGCACGCACGGTTGTCTACAACATTTGTCTTTTGGCTGCCAGCATTATATCATTGTATGATTCTCACTTGTATTTTTTGTTAATTTATATTTTCTTGCTCATTTGTTGATATTAATTTTTATTTTCTTTGGCTTAGACCATTCTTCCACTTAATACAAACATTCCTCAGGCTTATGCTCAGGGGTCTAGTGAGGAGCAGGCAAGCTTTTTTCTAGCGTTTCAAAACTCAAATAAGAGAATCTTTATATATTTATGTGTTTCTATGGTTGTGACAATTTTTATTGTTACTTTTCTTCAGGCATTTATTCAGAATTTGGCTCTGTTTTTCACTTCGTTTTACAAGGCAAGATTCTTTTCCCATTATCTGTATACTTCCATAAGATTCTTTATATATTCTAATATTTTCCCTGTTACGGCGGTAAGTCAGACATATGGCTAATTGGTGCGTGTTATAATGTTTTTAATTGTTTTTTTACTGCCTGTGTTTGTAATCTTTCCAATGTTCTTGTGATTCATTTTATTTGGATTGTGATCAGCCTGACATGGGGTTATTGTATCATTTGGCACATTAGAATGGATTTACTTAAACAATTACATTGTTTCCTTGTTAAAATTTTGAAGTCATTGGTTTTTTACTTGGCATCTTTCACATCATTCTCCTGGTGTGCAGTCTCACATCCGTGTACTGGAAACTCCTGGAGAGAACATAGCTGCATTGCTCATGGGTCTTGAATATCTTATTAACATTTCATACGTTGATGACACTGAAGTTTTCAAGGTATCAATAATTCTGATGTTTATTCTTCTTTATCTCTTGCTCGCACGTACTAGTGAGATTGCTAAAATTTATGGCCATGAGCTTTAATCATCCTATGAATGGAACAGGTTTGCTTAGACTATTGGAATTCCTTTGTGTTGGAACTATTTGAGGCACACCACAATTTGGATAATCCGGCTGTAACAGCAAATATGATGGGGTTACAGGTATTTGAATTTAATTTTCGAGTAATGACTTTCGGTGTTTGGTGAACGTGTTTTATTTCTAGATGGTTGCTCAAATGATCTTCTTTTCTCTTGAAGTTAGATATTGATCATCTCGAAGTTCTAGTTTGATTATCTCCCCCCCAAAAAAAAAATGAAGTTCCAGTTTGATTTCCTTATATGAATGCAAAAATAGTCTTTTTTTCTTTTTAAAATTCCGTTTTCTACTTGTCATCATATATATAGTTTTGATTTGATGAATCTCATAAATATGGGGATGAATCCTTACATGTAGGGTATTTTTTGTTACAAGAAAATGATGTCATAATATTTTTTGTCTATGTGTTATGGGGCAGTTGCGTTTTCTAATTCCTGTTTCGTCTTTCATTGGCGAAGTATTCAGATATTGTAATCTATAAATCCATTACTCCTTTATACCTTTGCTTTTTAAGAAAATTGCTTCTCCTGCATCTTTTTTTACTTTTTGTTCGTCTTTGGAAGAATTGTAATTGTATATACCTAGGGAAAGGTAACTTATATCAGTTTGTGGATATGTACTGAATAAGCAGATGCCTTTGCTTCCTCCTGGTATGGTCGATGGCCTTGGATCTCAACTTATGCAGAGGCGGCAACTATATTCTGATCCAATGTCAAAGTTGAGACTGCTTATGATTTCTCGCATGGCCAAGCCAGAAGAGGTTCTTATAGTGGAAGACGAAAATGGCAATATTGTTCGCGAAACCATGAAGGACAATGATGTTCTTGTGCAATATAAGGTCAGTTATATCTTTCGCAAATAATCTGATTTCATTATATGTCATAACTTGTCACATTTAATGGTTTACCCAAGTTAAGGTCTATTTACCTGGTCATGGAATTCGTTTTCTGTTTTCTAAATGTTTGTTATTTTTATATTATTGGTTGAAATACTGCCAAATTTTGAATTTTTAACTATCATTGAAACTTTCAGTAGCAATGTGTTGAACCTTTTGTTTTTACTTTTGTATTCAAAGTTCGATAAGAAACTTTAAAAAAAAAAGAAGTTATTAGATGCATTAGTAGCTTAGGTTCTGATTTTTATGAAAATTTTCGTGACCAAGTTGTAATGGTGAATTGTTGTTGCAGATCATGAGGGAGACTCTGATATACTTGTCACATCTTGATCACGAGGACACTGAAAAGCAGGTATAAGTCTATAATTCCTCAGTTTTTGTTGTATTGTATTTATTTTGAAGGTAACATAATAGTAAAGTTGTTTCAATATTTTCCATATTTGTCTTCCATTTGTACCAAATGCACAGTGGCTGCAGTAGTTTTTATCTCTAGTATGTCTTTTTATTGGTGGCTGAAATTATATTCTGTTATGGGTTTGAACACATAAAGAACTTTTACCGTGTCTTTGTGCAACCTTGGACAAGCTAATTTTACCCACGTTGGTACAACTTTTTAATACTTATCTTTGTGCAACTTGGTCCCTCGTTATTTGATACTTCGAGGATAGATATAAATGGTTAAGTTTTGTTTCATTCATATATTCCATATTTATAAATTTTAATGTAATACTTAGATTCTGTTTTTATCTAGACAATTTTAAAAGTCTATCATTTTTACAATATTTACATCTTATGTTCATTATGAACTTTTAAGAGTTATTTAATTGGTCCTATGAGTAGTATATCCATCTGATGCTGTTCATTCCTTTTGTATAATGCAGATGCTAAAGAAGCTGAGCAAACAGTTGAGTGGTGAGGATTGGAATTGGAACAACTTAAACACATTGTGCTGGGCAATAGGGTCTATATCTGGTTCGATGATGGAAGAACAGGTAAATTTTGCTTTAGGTGCTAGGAAGATACTAAACTGCACGTGCTTCATCTGCACAAATGTAACTTTGCTTAAATTACGTTATGAGTGTTCTACTTGTTTTATACTTGGGATCATTGTTTACATACTTTCTGATTTGATGACTGTTAACTCATATAATTTTACGTTTCGAGAAATGGTCGACTTGTTTTTTCTAATCATTATAATCATTTACTATTCTGATCTGACTATTATATGTAGGTTCCGTTTAAGAGAATTGCATGTCTTAGTATACTTGTACTTTATGTCCTAGTTTAGCATATGCATATTTATGAGTAGTTGGGTGCACATGCATGTATCTGTCATACGGTGTTAGTGATATCTACATGCTTCTCATTTGGCAGACGTGATGCGAGTTTGGATGGATAGTCTTTCTATGCTATTGTGGTTTCTTGACTATGTGGTTGCACCATCAAATGTAGTGTTATAATACAAAACTGTTCTTAATGTTCTGGAGGTGCATTTGCCTTTACATTTCTTATGTTGGATTGTTTTGGCAGGAGAACAGATTTTTGGTGATGGTCATTCGTGACTTGCTAAATTTATGCGAACTCACAAAAGGAAAAGATAACAAAGCTGTTATTGCAAGTAACATAATGTAAGTATGTGTTGTTTATTATTTGTTTGAGCGTCTGCCTGCGGGTGGAATTTAAATAGCCAGCCAGGGCATAACACATCCTTGTTTGTCTGTTGTTTTAGAAGAAACCATGGTGTTGACTTTTTGTTACTTGATGTTAATTAGATAACTTCTGGGGATGATACTGTGAAGTTCTTGTTTTGCTATCCCAACTTATGTCATAATTATCCTCCTTTCTCTTTCAGGTATGTTGTTGGACAGTACCCGAGGTTTCTTAGAGCGCATTGGAAGTTCCTAAAAACTGTTGTGAACAAATTGTTTGAGTTCATGCATGAGACCCATCCTGGAGTTCAGGTAGTTTTTCTTGCAATTTTCTTGTTAAGGTTTATATGTTACTGGACAACAGGAAAATTATCTTCTGAGTTTGTTTGCTTGGGTTAGATTAATTATTCAAGTGTTGCTAAAACTTGTGGTCATGTGTTTCAGGATATGGCCTGTGACACGTTCTTGAAGATTGTGCAGAAGTGCAAGCGTAAATTTGTAATTCTTCAGGTAACATTTACTCTGAGAAACTACCTTTTTATGTTCAGATGTTGGCAGCTTTTTCTTTTCCCTGGGTTCACGTTTTCAAGTTATATTTTCTGAGTTGCGACTCAGTTACAAGGTGATTTTAACTTGCCGATGTATGATGTCGTGTTCAATTAGGGAAAACTGGGGTGGATATTTTGTTTTATCTCCTATTTATTCATAGTCTGCTCCTTTTATTTTCAGGTTGGAGAAAAAGAACCATTTGTATCCGAACTTCTATTAGGCCTTCCAACGACTGTTGCAGATCTTGAACCCCATCAGATTCATACATTTTATGAATCAGTATGTATTATGTCCTTTTTGTTGGAGTTATCTAGTTTATACTAAACAATATGCTTATACACATGTATGTAAAAATGGTGATGGTTTGTCTGTTTCAGGTTGGTCATATGATTCAAGCAGAATCTGATCCTCAGAAGAGGGATGAGTATCTACAGAGATTGATGGAGCTGCCTAACCAGGTTCATCTGCGTTTTATTTGCTTGCTCTGTGACTGTTTTGTAACTTTTTTATGAGGACACGCTCATTGACTTGCGCACACACGCACACTCACACATTTTCTTGTTGATACAACCTCGAGTATACATGCTGATAGTATCTTGTTCCGTATGATATTGCTTTTTTCTCCAGAAATGGGCGGAAATTATAGGGCAGGCACGTGTAAGTGTTGATTTCCTGAAGGATCAAGATGTAATAAGGACAGTGCTGAATATCTTGCAGGTCTGGTTTTCTAGTCCGACCTTTTAGTCATTAATCTACCTCAATTTTACCTGCTATATGATTTTCACTGATGCTCTGTTTCTTGCTTCCTTTCACTTGAAGTGAGTCATCACAAGATTTTATTGTTGTAACTCGAATGTTTTCTTTATACGCTATCTTCCCTGTTCACAGAGAGGAACTGTTACTGCAAATATGAAAAGAGTAGATTACTCTTTCTTTTTTATCTCGATTTTAGAATAATTGGTCTTTTTATTGTAAGTCAAAGTATCTGCAGTTCTGTCCTAGTTTGTTCTGCTCTTTATTTTGTTGTTGAATTAGTGGTTCTATTAATCATATGTATTTGAATTTAGTGTTTCATGAGGGTTAGTTATGATCACGCAAGGTTGAAATTTGCAGACAAATACAAGTGTGGCTACGTCTCTTGGAACATATTTCTTATCCCAAATCTCCTTGATCTTTCTGGACATGCTTAATGTGTATAGGTATATCTTTCAGAATTACTTTTTTCCAATGTTAACTTGGAATAGACTGTTCCCCTTTTCTTTTTGAAGTATAAAAATAAACATAGCACAAGCTGTGTATGACTTTAATTGTTCAACAGGATGTACAGTGAGCTTATATCTAGCAGCATTGCAGAAGGGGGCCCTTATGCATCTAAAACATCCTATGTGAAACTTCTAAGGTCTGTTATATTATGAAGTTTTCTTTAAGTTTAGCAGTGACTCTACGTTAATATGATTATGTTAAGCATTTTTTTTCATGGTAAGCAGGTCAGTAAAGAGGGAGACTCTTAAGCTGATTGAGACTTTCTTGGACAAAGCAGAAGATCAACCCCAAATAGGAAAACAATTTGTGCCCCCAATGATGGATCCTGTGCTCGGAGATTATCACAGGAATCTGCCTGATGCTAGAGAATCAGAAGTTTTGTCCCTGTTTGCCACAATAATAAATAAGTATGCTGCCTTACCTGCATTTTTATCTGGCAGTAAATGATGTAGGGTAAGATGAGAATTTAGAAAGAGAATAGGTAGAAGAGCAAGGGGTGATAGAATTTAGGCAGAAATAGATGAATGGGTAGAAGAGCAATAGAGAATCAAGATAAGAACTCAGAGAGAGAGATCCATAGGAGGAAAAAACTCAATAATCACTCAATATTCATTCATCATAGTCTGAAAAACAATTACATAGATTACCTATTTATAGATAGGTAATTGCACACAACTAGGAAACTAGACACATTCTAGAAACTAATAGAAACGGGAAACTCAAAACTAGTTACTCAAAATTAAAGTAAACCTAATAATTAAATAAAATCTAATTTAATAATAATTATTAAATATTCCTTTCCTATTCTTCATCAGTAAAATACCAAATTTCTACGTCTGTTGTTTTATATAATAGACTGTTTTGACCCAATTAAAAGTTAGTTCTTATGAATTTAAGTCCAGTCTTTGTTGCACTAGTAAGGATTTTCCTTCATGGTAGTTGTGTTTTCATCTTCTTGTGTTCTAGGTACAAAGGTGCAATGACGGAAGATGTGCCTCGCATTTTTGAAGCTGTTTTCCAGTGCACTTTGGAGGTGAGGATATTTACCATTTGGAAGTTGCTCTCTGTAAAGTCTCTTGTTAGGTCTAAGGTGATTGTAACACTAGGTGGTGTAGCTGACTGCTGCCATGTCTTAAAATGTTGTCTCTGCCAGATGATCACTAAAAATTTTGAAGATTACCCTGAGCATCGCCTCAAGTTCTTTTCACTACTTCGTGCTATTGCAACACATTGTTTTGCCGCATTGATTCGCTTGTCAAGCCAGGTTTGCGCTCAAATTCTTTTGCGCTCCTTTACCTTCTATCATTTTTTCCCCCCTAAAAGCAGATTTGTATCAACTTATTGATATAATATAGATTTTTATCTTGATTTTGTTTTCTAAATTTTTGATTTTACTAACTCAATTTTTTGGTTCACTTCAGCAACTAAAACTTGTCATGGATTCAATTATATGGGCATTTCGGCACACAGAAAGAAATATTGCAGAAACTGGGCTAAACTTGTTACTAGAGATGCTAAAGAACTTCCAGGTACATTTTTGGTGTTTTCTCGTCTTTCTTAAGGTTTTGTTATTTAAGATGCTAATACTTCTTTGGAATATTGACAGAATTCTGAGTTCTGCAATCAGTTCTACCGGACATACTTTTTGACTATTGAGCAAGAAATATTTGCCGTCTTGACGGACACATTTCATAAGCCTGGGTTCAAGTTGCATGTTTTGGTGCTTCAGCATCTGTTTTGCCTGGTAATGTGTCTATCTTGCTATGCTGCTTTTTCTTTTAGTTTAGGGGCTGCTACAAGTTCAATTAACAATGACTTGCTTTCAGGTGGAAACTGGCTTGTTAAGTGAGCCTTTGTGGGATGTTGCAACTGTTTCCTTCGCATATCCAAATAATGGATTTTTTGTTCGTGAGTACACCATAAAACTCTTGAGTACGTCATTCCCCAATATGACTGCAGCTGAGGTATGATAACTCCTTCCCCAAATTTGTCCTCCCACCCAAAATAAAATAAACAAAAGAAGTGTGAGTTGTGACTAGTTTGGACGTATTTGCAGGTCACTCAATTTGTGAACGAACTGTTTGAATCAAGAAATGATCTCTCCAAATTTAAGAATCATATACGAGACTTTCTTGTACAATCTAAAGAATTTTCTGCACAGGTAAATCGCAATGAAGTTTATCCTGTCGCTTTTATGTCATGTTCTTGTCAACTCTCTTCTTCTTTGGTATTGATGATGGATTTAGATGATGTAATCTGAGCGGTGCTCGATCCTTCTTGCAGGACAACAAAGATCTTTACGCTGAGGAGGCGGCTGCTCAGAGAGAAAGGGAGCGGCAAAGAATGCTCTCTATTCCAGGACTTATAGCCCCTAACGAGATACAAGATGAGATGTTGGACTCATAGGTGGCTAATTTTAGTGGAGCTAATTGTGTGGATGAGGCAGAGTTCCAATAGGTGCCTTGATTCATTCTCCCGAATCTTTGGATGTGAAGAGATGCAATTTTTTTTTCCTTATTAGTTTCCGATCTATTCCGGAATTTTCTTTAGCCGAATGTAGAAAAACCACAAAGGCACCCGTGGCACCATGGTTTCAGTTGTTGGCATTATTGCCTAGTTTCAATTGGATGGGTGTAGAGTAATTAGTGCTGATTTAGGAATACATGGAGTCATTGTGCGGTTTTGCTGGATCCACTTCATAATTTGTATTTGACAGATGGGACGCAGGCTGTTTTAATGACTCATTTTGGAGTATTGATGATTCGTCTTAGGGGTAATGTATACTAATTTCGCCTAGCTGTGCAGATTTTTTTTTTTTTTTTAATAGGGTGGGTTATGTTTTAATATTTTGTTAAAGGACGTTGATTTTTGTTTCCTTATCAACGATTCAGTTCAATGTGTATTTTTGTTTGTGTTCCTCAATAGATGATCTTTTCTGTCGATTGCGTTCGTCTTTTTCTGTGGTTTTATCGACTTTTATTTTTTGGACTACTGAAATGTAACAAAAGAGATTTAGTCCATTGAACACTTGTAATTCATACGTTCTGTGCATCATATTGCGACTGTTTTCGTGGGGACATTGTAGGTATTGAAGTACTTCTGGTACATTTTGAGTTTGGTGGTTGGTACCGTTTGTCGTATAGTAGAGTCTTGCATTATGTAGCTTGTGTTCTTTTACAAAATCTGCGAGGCACGAAGAACTATTTGATCAGTGTTAGATATGATTCATAAATGTTAATGCTACGTATTCATCAAACATTTCCCTTTCCCACTTTAGGATAGCGCTGCTGGTTATTCCACTTGTTTGCCTCTGTTGTCAGTCTGTTTTCTCTAAGAATATCAGGAGATGGAAGATATAGTGTTCTATTTTTGGGTTTAGTTGCTCATTTCTTTTGATAGCCATTGGCATCGCTACATTTTAGTAGTGACCAAGGAATTGAAAATGGAGTAGTAGTAAGATACAAAGTCCTATGCTTGGTCTTGTAGATAATTCTTGAAAAGACCATGTGTAGACTGTAGATTAGAAGCATATTTTGCTGCGAAACTTGCTAGTGATAATCGAAGCAATACTATTTAATTATGAGTTGTACATTATGTTATTCATTAGAGAGACGAGCTTCGGTATTATTTTTGAAACCCCCTGGGCCTCGTAATCACGTCAAGTAACAGCTTGAAGTTCCCTGTAGAGCTTCCTGTAGGGCCAACTGCTTCTGTTGCGAGATCTTTAAGTAGCTTGATCTTCGCCCTTATTCTCTTCCCTTTTTCTTGAGATAAAACCATAGCCAAACATCGTTCCATCCCTCCCTTTGTGAAAACTCCACCCTCAAGTTTGATGCCTATCTCCCACACGTCCTCTATCATCCGCCCATTCAGCTTGTGGTCACCAAAGAATGGCCTGCAAATCATAGGCACCCCGCCCACCATGCTCTCTAACAACGAGTTCCAACCACAATGTGTTACAAACACTCCAATTGCTCTGTGGTAGAGTATGTCCGCCTGGGGAGCCCAAGGCACAACTTTTCCACGTTTCTCAGTTTTGTCCAAAAATGCTTTTGGCAAATTCGGCCTCACGTTCTCCCTGAGGGACCATATGAATGGAATCCCACTTCCTTCTAAGGCTTCCGCTATAGCCACAAGCTCTTCTTTGGGCGGTATTGCGACTGAGCCAAAGCTAATGTATGCCACGGAGGCGGGTTCCTGTTTGTCGAGCCATGGCAGGCAACCGCTGTCGTCTTGAGCCGGTGGAGGCGGTGACGCTAAGTTGAAGGGCCCCACACTGAGGAACTTGTGGAATTTGGACTTCAATTCACCCGTCACGGTTTTGTCTAGTTCTTCAAATGAGTTTATGAAAACTGCGGTTGCCTGTGGTAGCATTAGACTCGTTTGATGTAGCATGGTTGAGAAGAACGATTCCAAGTTTCCAAAGACGATTCCATCGGGCAAGTCTTGGACTAGTATTTTGGACATTCCAGGAATGAAACTCAAGCGTTCGTTTCCACTGCCTGGTGCTGCGCGTGAAGGAAATTAATCATGAAATTCACTAGTCAGTACAACTTTCTTACGAGCAAAAATTAGAAGAGTACGTAATCTTAAAAAGTCTCATGGAATTGCATGAGGAGAAAGAAAAACCTGGATGATCTCCGGCAATAGAAACGCGGTGCCTAATGAGATCAGTGTAAAGATGGGCCAAGAGTGGACAAGGCCCGGGAGCCCAAAGCGGCACCCAAGGCACTCCCATCTCCTGAGCCATTTCCGCAGCAAACCAAATGAAAGCGTCAGTTACCAAGCATGTCACCTCCTTCCCGGTCTCGGCCACCGCCATGTCCATGTTGCGATGCAAGCTTTGTGGTGCCGCCTTCATGAAGAGCTCGATGTGCTCCTGCGGCTTCCCGGAGAAGGTGTAGCCCTCATGGACCCCATCCCACACGTTGTATGGCTTCACGTTGGGACTACTGGCCACTACGGATGTGGAAAAGATGGTGTTATTGGATTGACAAGTGTTGAAGAAGGAGAATATGGTCTCAGGGGAGGCGGCGGCTAGGCGGCGGATGATGGCGAGGAGCGGAGAGGCATGTGTGCCGAAGGGAAAGGCTACGACGGCGACGTGTGAGTCGGCTGTTGGTGCCATGTTGGTTTGGCAAAAGGAAAATTTGGAAGTTAATTAATCGTCTTGTAATTGTGGCCGTGGGTACGTAGTAGAAGGGCATTGCTTAAGTTTGTAAATAAGAGCCCTGTGTGGTAGGTACAATGCTCATTTATTACATGATTAAAATCAATAAGCTGTTTTTTATAAGTATAATATAAATATTTTGTTCCTATTAATATATTATGTAACTTTTATGGTACATAACACTAAGCGATGGTGCAGTACTTTAAACTTTACCAACTCTAAATGGAACCAAACATTTAGATGACTTAGTAGTGTTCAAACATTATTTTATATTTCCTGTTGTTATCAGTTTTGTTAGAGAATTGTCTATTTTGAAGTAAGACAATTGGGGTTAGTTCTTGTAGTCTTGAAGAAGCTATGGGATAAGTACGGCCTGAGGCGGGGGTTGGCATATGCTAGTGCTACCAACCATAGGGAGAAGGGTTAAAAAGAACCGAAGAAAAGTACTATGTTGACTATATAAATACAAGTTGTGAGCACATATTTATTAGCTGAGACAGGATTAGGAATATGTTATTATTATCATTTCTTTTTGAGGACCGCTCTAGAGAGTAGAGAATAATTTTTTAACTTCTAAAATCTTCTAACGTGTTTGACGGGGCTGGTTGCGTGTGCACCTGACTGACTCCCATGCAAGTTTTGTAACTGTAGTTCATAAATTCAAACTGATTAAAATCAGGTTAAGTAGCCAAATCTACCATTTTTAGAGAAAATGAATTAGAATTAACAACAGTTTTTTTTTTTTTTTTAATTTCTGTTAGCTACCATTTTAAAAGTTTTAACTTCTCCTTTGGCATTAACTTTAGTGTCGATCAGGCAACCAACAGGCAAACAGATTTTTTTTGAAGAAAAGTGGTAAATTCAAACAAAAAATAGCTGTTATAAATAATTAGTTAGGTCTAATAAATGGCAGTCATCTAGTTTTCACCATTAAAATCCCTGGAGTTGGACTTTGTCCAGCTGGGTTGATCACTTGATTCTAGGTTAATTTTTGGGAGTAATTATCACATATAACTATTTTCTACAATTCATCTCATTTAAAAAAAAATAAAGTTCGTGATAATTATGATTTTTTCATAGCTAAATGACTGTTTATATCAGTTTTAATACTAGTCAGTATATATACTCGGCCATTTTGACAAAGAATTTGGAAAGCTAGCCTTTGCTTAAAAGAGACAAAATATGATATAACACTATAATTATATTTTTGAAGTAAAAGCAACAGAAATATATAGATTTTTGAATTATGGCAATTAGTTTCCAATAATCAAATTGGTTTCTAATAATCAATAATTGAATTAACCAAATAGTTCTACTGTTTATGATAGAAACTAATTTAGTTTTCAGTTTTATGTTTCCTTTAGTCGAATATCCTATACGTAAGTAAATCACATGAAACCATGAATATTTCCGGGAAATCATTGTGGTTTTTTTTTTTTTTACAGAATGTCCTGTAGCTAACTAAATCACAGGAAACCATCGTGGTTTCCGAATATCCTGTACGTAAGTAAATCACATGAAACCATGAACATTTCTGGAAAACCATTGTGGTTCCTTTTTGTAAAATATCCTGTAGTTAAATAAATCACAAGAAACCATCGTGGTTTCCTTTTAGCAGATTATCCTGTAGCTAAGTAAATCATAAGAAATCACAAAAATTTCTTAGAAACCATTGTAGTTTCTTTTTCAAATCACAGGAAATAATGAAAGTTTTCTGAAAGCTATTGTGATTTCTTTTTTGAAGAATGCCCTGTAGCAAGAATTGGGTGAGACATTAGACAAAGACGCTGAAGAATATGATCAAGTTCTCAAATTAAGTATTTATATTTTTGAAGTAAAAGCAACAGAAATATATAGATTTTTAGATTATGGCAACTAGTTTCCAATAACCAAATTGGTTTCTAATAATCAATAATTGAATTAACCAAATAGTTCTACTGTTTATGATAGAAACTAATTTAGTTTTCAGTTTTTATTAAATAAATAGTTATGATATTTATGGTGAAAACCAATATAGTTGTTGGTTTTTAGTAACCAATTTGGTTTCTAGTTTCCAAAAATCAATTAGTTTACGATTTCTAATAATAAATTGGTAATTAGTTTTAAGAGTGATCAGCTACAAGTAAACTAGTAGCAAAAAGAAACAAGAAAAAATAGAAATTCTAAGACATTATTTGGTCTTTCTTATCAAGAATTTGTTATTTTTCTAAAAAAAAGTAGTACAAAAATAAGTAAAAATTAGACATAGTATTCTTGGTATTATTTATCAAAAAGTAGTACTAGGCGTCTTTTTCCCAAAATAAAATAGAGAGGGGAAGGAAGGAAATTCAACCAAGCCCACTCATTTCAAGCTACAAAATAGGCCAAATCCAAACAATAGATTCATCATTATGGGCCTATAGTGCGGTAGACTTTTGGGCTTCTTTGGTGATGGCAACCCCCCTCCCCCCCCCTCCCCCCAAAAAAAAGGGCCAAATTTTGGCTATCAATCTGCTATAAGTCTAACACAATCTTCTAAGACTATCACTTAGCCTAATTACTGCTCAAAAGTGGCCAAATTTTGGCTCTTTTAAGCAACGGCTAGTTTTTCAAATACTTTGGCAAACGAGAACTTGATCATATTCTTCAGCGTCTTTGTTCAATGCCTCACCCAATTCTTGCTACAAGGCATTCTTCAAAAAGGAAATTACAATAGCTTTCAGAAAACTTTCATTGTTTCCTGTGATTTGAAAAAGAAACTACAATAGTTTCTAGGAAATTTTTGTAGTTTCTTGTGATTTACTTAGCTACAAGACAATCTGCTAAAAGGAAACCACGATGGTTTCTTGTGATTTATTTAGCTACAAGATATTCTGCAAAAAGGAAACCACAATGGTTTCCCAGAAATGTTCATGGTTTCATGTGATTTACTTACGTATAGGATATTCGGAAACCACGATGGTTTCCTGTGATTTATTTAGCTACAAGACATTCTGTAAAAAAAAAACCACAATGATTCCCAGAAATATTCATGGTTTCATGTGATTTACTTACGTATAGGATATTCGGCTAAAGGAAACCAAAATGATTTCCAGGAAACCTTTGTGTGTTCCTGTGATTTACCTACGTATAGGGCTTTCGGCTAAAGGAAACTAAACTGATTTTCAGGAAACCTTTGCGGTTTCCTGTGACAGAACATTCCACTAATAGGAAACCAAATTAAACCAAATTGGTTTCCAGGAAACCTTTATGGTTTCCTGTAAAAAAAAAAAGATGACTTATTTACTAAAATGCCACCGCATTTTCTAACGTTCAAAGTATTTAGAAAAATGCCATTAAAAGGTTGTACGGATTTTTATTATTTTTGAAATGTCGTAAATTTGGTATTATTTTTTGAAAAATAGGTATAACTGTCCAAAACCCTTTTATTTTCATTTGACCTTTAAAGAATGAAAACAAAAAGGAAAAAAGGGAAAAGAAGAATATACTTGGCTTTGATTTTCCTTTTTGGTTACCATCGAGAAAGAGCAATTGGAAAGAAAGATGCAAAATCCTCTGCTTATTCCTCCAATTGATAATGCAAATGAAATTTACTAGTAGAAATCAAAGTGAATACTAAGAAATAAGTAATACATAATGTTGTTATCAATATAAAGATACATATCATGCCAATCAATAACATTGCATCTACTATATATGCCCATCTTTGGTATCACTATTGAACCCGGCCCATTACTAGGCCCATTACATAATGTTGTTATCAATATAAAGATACATATCATGCCAATCAATAACATTGCATCTACTATATATGCCCATCTTTGGTATCACTATTGAACCCGGCCCATTACTAGGCCTCACTGCTTAGCTATCACGTCGAGCAACAACTTGAAGTTGTGTGTAAAGCTTCCTTTAGGGCCAACGGCTTCTATTGCGAGTTCTTTAAGCACCTTAATCTTCTCTCTCATTCTCTTCCCTTTCTCTTGAGATAAAACCATATCCAAACATCGTTCCATCCCTTCCTTTGTGAAAACTCCACTCCCAACTTTGACGCCTATCTCCCACACGTCCTCTATCATCCGCCCATTTAGTCTTTGGTCTCCAAAGAATGGCCTACAAATCATAGGCACCCCTCCCGCTATGCTCTCCAACAACGAGTTCCAACCACAATGTGTCACAAACACTCCAACTGAACCATGGGACAGTATCTCCCTCTGAGGGGCCCAAGGCACGACTTTCCTATTTGTTTTGGTTTTGTCCAGAAACCCTTTTGGCAAATTGGCCTTTACGTTGTCTTTGAGGGACCATATGAATGGAACCCCACTTCCCTCCAAGGCTCCCGCTATAGCCACAAGCTCTTCCTTTGGGGGTACTGTGACCGACCCAAAACTAATGTATGCCACGGAGGCAGTTTCCTGTTTGTCGAGCCAAGGCAAGCAGCCACTCTCGTCCGGAGCCGGTGGCGGCGGCGATGCTAAGTTGAACGGCCCCACGTTGAGGAACATGTGGAATCTGGACTTCAAGTCGTCTGTCATGGCCTTATCTAGCTCTTCAAATGAGTTTATGAAAACTGCGGTTGCTTGTGGTAGCTTTAGGCCCATTTGGTGTAGCATGGTTGAGAAGAACGAGTCCAAGTTTCCAAACACGATTCCTTCGGGCAAATCTTGGACTTGTATTTTGGACATTCCAGGGATGAAACTGAGGTGTTCGTTTCCACTATTGCCAGCTGCTATATGAGAAACATGGAAATGATATGAAAAATTTCAAAGGGCCGGTACTCTTAGAAAGTCTCATAGAAATAATTAAATTTAAGAAAAAAAAATAATACAAAACCTTTATTATGGTCTCCAACAGTACTACTAGAGAAGTGGTTCCTAATGAGATCAGTGCAAAGATGAGCCAAGAGTGGATAAGGCCCTGCAGGCCAAAACGACACCCAAGGCACTCCCATCTCTCGAGCCATTTCCGCTGCAAACCAAAAGAAAGCGTCAGTGACCAAGCATGTCACCTCCTTCCCGGTCTCGGCCACCGCCTCGCCAATGCTGAGACGCAAGCTCTGTGGTGCCGCCTTCATGAATAGCTCGATGTGCTCCTGCGGCTTTCCGGAGAAGGCATAGCCCTCGGGGACCCCATCCCACACGTCGTATAGCTTCACGTTGGTATTGGCCACTACGGACGTGGAAAAGATGGTGTTACTATTGGATTGACAAGTGTTGAAGAAGGAGAACATGGTGTTCGGGGAAGCCGCGGCTAGGCGTCGGACGATGGCGAGGAGCGGAGCGGCATGTGTGCCGAAGGGAAAGGCTATGACGGCGACGTGGGAGTCAGATGGTGCCACCATGTTTTGATTTGGGATAGAGCTGGAAACTTTGAAAATCCAATGTCGTGTCTTGTTGTACTCTTATTGTGAGAAATGTCACATTTTATAAGTAAGAGAAATTGGGGGGTTGGTTGTTCTAATCTTGTACAAGTGATGAGTGAGTCGGGGGTTGGCACTTGGCATAACGCTGCTACCAACCATAGGGGGCTAAAGATGTGCTGTACATAAATATATATATATATATGTGTGTGTGTGTGTGTGTGTGTGTGTGTGTGTTTGTAATTGGGCTATAATTAAATACAAGTTGTTATCTAATATTTATTAGATGTGATATGCCTATGTTATGATATGTGTATGTGTGGTGTTATGATATGTGTATGTGTGGTGAAGGTGAAATGAGATCGCTTTTCTAACGTGGCTGACGGGAATTATTGCTTGTGCAGACACACGTGACTAACTCCCATTCAAGTATGGTAATATAGGCTTAAATAATTGTCTTTTATTAGTTTATTATTATTATTAGAAAAATCACTTGAGTTTATCAGTTCCATGTATGATAATTACAGTTCGTATAAAACTGATTTACTAATAAACTTAGTGTAGAAAGTGATCTGATTAGTATAAAAACTGATATACTAATATATTGATTTGTTAGTGTAAAACTGATATAACGATTATTTTATTAGGGATTAAGGTAGATTGAATTATAAAAGGTCATTTGTTATAAATATTCCAGGCTACTTTTGGGCTAGCATCTATCGGGGTATTTATTTTGTTAGGGAAAAAGATAGGTTGAATTATAAGAGGTCATTTGTTATGTTTTGGGCTAGCATCTAGTTAGTTTTGGGCTAGCATCTAGCGGGCTTTATAACGTTAACTAAATATGTTTAGAAACATAGAATTTTTTTTGAGTCTTTACCAAAAATACCCATATTATAGTGTTTAAATCTCAATCAAGTTAGTCAATAAAACTCAATTAGTTAGTTGACAAAACTCAACCAATAGTTAAATCTCACTCTGTCAGTATACAAAATAAATTTAAAAAAAAAAAAACTCAACCAACTAGTATATAAGCCTCAATCAGTGTAGAAAAATTAGGAGCTGATTTGGAACTTTACAATAAAAAGTAATCTAACTAAAGAATTAGAAGAAACTGCTCTCAAACAGTATTGAGCCTTATTTACTCGGGTTTCTAAGACTTTCACGTACAAAAAAATACAAAAATACGGTGAGTCTGTTTTTTTTTTTTTTAAAAATCCCTTACAACATTTTTTAGAAAAATATTATTTTTTAATATGATTTAGAAAAATTCTATTTTTTAAAATAGTAACTAATTACTGGTAACCAGTTTTTGAACACTAATAACTAGTAACCAAAGATATTTAAAATTAATAAAAACATGAGAGAAGAAAAATATTTTAATTAGTAATAAAAATAGAAAAAATAACAACAAAAGAAAAGAATATATATGTTATAACTGGTAATTGGTAAGTAGTTTCAAACATTAGTAACTAGTAACTATTTTAAAAAATAAAATTTTCTAAAAATAATTTTCTAAAATGATATTTTTCTCAAAATTGCTGTACTGAAATTTAAAAAAACTGACCTACTGTATTTTCAAATTCTTTCCTAGAAAAGGCCTTGTATGGCCTAGTGATTTACTTAGCATTAAGCCCATTCCAATTGTTGGCCCCTAATGGAATGGGCCATAAGAGCTGGGTTTATCTTAGTGGGCTTCGTTCCCTTTTCCCAAGTTCACTTTCTTCCTTATCCTCTGTAAGGCCCATTTCTTTTTCTTTTTTCATATATAAAAAATGAAATTTAAAAAAAAAAAAAAAAGAAAAAGAAAAGAAGAATTTTGGTTCGGAGGAGGAGCAGCAGGAAAAAATCAATTTTGGCATAAAGAAAGAAAGAAGAAACGGTACCTGGTCTACTTGTGGTCTCTCTCATCTTTCTCAGAATCTTTCCTCTCCTCTCTGTTCTCTCTCTCTCTCTCTTTCCCTATATATATATATATAATTATATATAAAGATCGATCGATCGATCGATCAAATCAAACTTGGATTGATTTTGTTTAATTCAGTGGATGAGCGAGCTCCTTCTGAAACTTTTGAGATTTTCAGTACCCAAAGAGAAGAAACAGAAATTATGGGTCAAGCTTTTCGCAAGCTTTTCGATGCCTTCTTCGGCAACACTGAGATGCGAGTACGGACTACTCTCCCTCTTTTTCTCTATTCTCATTCCTATTTATATTTTTTCATGCTTTTTTTTTTATCCTTATTTTTTATTTTATTTTTTCCCTAACTTAGAAGAATTGATGAGCAGGTCTCTTCTTACCCTTCTTTATATTAATTTGTTTGGGAATTCTCTTCAGTTATAATATATTGTTGTTATTATTGTTTGTGTAATTTGGAGTTGTTTTGTTTTTTAATGGGTGATTTACAAGCAGGCAGAATCTTAGACTGCCAAAATGCCTTGCCATTTTATTCTTCTTTGTAATTTTTTTCCTAATTTTTTACAAAAACTGAAAATTTGTTTTCTGTTTTTGTAATTCATGTTAATTTCGTTTCTATACGTAAGTTTTTCCTTTTCTGGATAATAATGTTAAAACCCAAATGGAAATGGTTTTGAGCATCTCAATCTCATTTGAAAGCAATAAGACTAAGTGGATGTTTAAGCTTTTGAGAACAAAATAGAATTCTCAGTTCAAAGTTAATGATGCTACTTTTATTAATTTGGTGGTGGCTTTTTAGACTGTCTTAATTTGGCTTGTTTGACTTACGGGCTTTTGTTGTCTTATCTTTTAACATTAAAGGAACTATAATAGTTATTTCACTTGGTGCTTGTCTGCTGTCCTTATGCTTCATTTTTATCTGGGGTTGGCTTAGGTTGTAATGCTAGGCCTGGATGCAGCTGGTAAGACGACAATCCTGTACAAGCTGCACATTGGAGAAGTTTTGTCGACTGTTCCCACCATTGGTACGTCAGTTTGTTCATTTCGGTTTGACTTGTTTTTTTTTTTTTCTTTTCTCTTTTCGCTCATTCGATGGTACAGTTGGACTCATTCTATTAGTTGGGTGACGAGTTGATATCCAATCTGATGTTTGATCACCTTTGACTGTTGGGATATTTGGTTCTACCGTAGCACAATATTCCCACCATAGACTTTTTTTGGTCTTGCATTTGGATATCATGTCATAGACCAGCAGTTTCTTTGCTTTTTGTACCTGTTTTATTATTAAGATTAGTGTACAGCACTGTTTTTATGCTGTTACAGGGATGACAAGTACTATTCTGTGAACTTTTCTGTAAAGACATTTCTGTCTGCTGCAGGCTTCAATGTGGAGAAAGTACAATATAAGAATGTAATATTCACCGTTTGGGATGTTGGTGGGCAAGAGAAGCTAAGGCCACTATGGAGGCATTACTTTAATAACACGGATGGATTGGTAATATTCCTGCTTCTGTTTTCTATATCATCATCTTATGACCTTTGTTGGTTAGGAATGACAGTTTCTCTATAGAAAAGAATTGGTTTCTACTGCTTTTACTCTCTCTTTCTTGGTTTTTCATTTATGGTTTTTTACCATTAATCATTAGGGGATCTTTATATCTTTTTTGGTTGATATCTTTGTTTCTGCAGATCTATGTTGTTGATTCCTTGGACCGAGAGAGAATCGGAAGGGCAAAGGCAGAATTTCAGGTTAAATCCAGAAAGAAGCACTGTTTATTTGATATTAAGCATTTGACCGTTAGTTTCTCACTGAACTAGACTATCTGTTTCAGGCAATCATCAGCGATCCATTTATGCTCAACAGTGTCATCTTGGTGTTTGCTAATAAACAGGACATGGTATGTTGTGCTACTACTACTTTTATGCTTTCTGGTACATCAATGATACGAGATTTATGTTTATCACTTGCAGAGTTTCGATTAGGAACTTATCAATATAGTGAGAAAAATGATCCTATGATTGCCGTTACAACTTGTATTGACTGTTAATGAATTCTAGTGACTGGAAAATTTACTAGTTTCTTTTGTACCATAATTGTGTGATTAATACATACTAATATATCACCTAAGTATCATTGTATAGTGAGGGGTTTTCAGTGGACACTAATAACCTTTAGAAAAAGTATATTTTCCCATAACATTGGAAGTTTTCATTTGAGGATGCACTTAAAATCCACATCAACATGGCATAATTTGTTTTTTCCTCTTTTCCCCAATAAAGAAAGGAGCAATGACACCGATGGAAGTATGTCAAGGACTTGGTCTCTTTGATCTTAAGAACAGAAAATGGCACATACAAGGGACTTGTGCACTTCGTGGAGATGGCCTTTATGAAGGACTGGATTGGTTGGCTGGGACACTGAAAGAGATGAGAGCTGCCGGATACTCTTCAGTTGGCACCTCGTCATTCTAATTTTCCAGGTTAAGACACTCATCTTTACCACCCAAATTAGAACTTGCTGAAATGCAAAATATTGTTTATAAGTTTTCTCCTCCCTGCCCGCAGGTTCGTTTGGAGTAAAGGGGCATTTCAATTGTTAAAAGCTGAAGAACTGACCTTTTGCACGTTGAGAAGTCGTGGACTGAATTTTTTTTGATTGTTTCCGAAGCTAATGACGTTCAGTAGGTGCTTTTGCCTTTGGCCTTACTTGGTGGCACTCAAAGTTGAAACTCCCTCCAACGTATATTGAAGATTAGCCGGATGTGCCTTTTGATGATGAATATAAACCTAAATGCTAGGATTCTGTATGCTTTTGGTCCCCCCCGGTTTAACAGTCTTTGCATATATTCTCTTATTCTATATAGATAAGGATTGATGATAGAATCATAGTTTCTGATCTCATCTCTCCCTCTCTCTCTCTCTTTCTCTCTCTCTCTCTCTCTCTCTCTCTCTCTCTCTCTCTCTCACAAGCATGCAAATGAAGTAACACCATAACAGAAGGTAAAGTTTTGCTTGTAATTGGGTTTCCCTGTCCACGTGGTGGATATAGCCCATGGAATCAAAGAATTAACTCGATTTGTGGGATTATTTTAGCCTGTTTTTATTTTCTACGGATTTGGCATTATTTGGAGTTTGTGTTGCTGGCTAGTGATGCCCTTTTTGCTTTTGTTTTGTTTTTGTTTTTTGTTTTTTGTTTTTTTGGTGGGTACTTCTTAAAAATAAAAATGAAAAAGAAAATAACAAAAAAGAGAAAATCAGTGTTGGCGTGTTTGCAACAAAACATAGGATGCCTTCACCTTTGCCTTGGGTAGGCGTACGATACGAACTCATCCAAGTAAGACTAATTCTTGAAGAGGATCAAAGTTTCGGATAATAATGTAAAAAAAAATTTACAAAACGAGTTGACCAACATGATGTCATCTGTACACTGAACCACACAAACATATCCATCTCCACTTGTTGAATTTCACTAAATTGTTTGTCACAGTGTTACCGTTACGTAGTTGGAGCAAAACGTTTTTCTTTTGTGGAGATTTTGCGAGCCACTTGGATGGTAATCTACCACGTCTTGTGACTATTGTAATAGTGCTACCAAAAGCAACGAAGCAAAGGCTCTCGTAGCTCAGTTGGTTAGAGCACCCGTTTAGTAAGCGGGAGGTCTTGAGTTCGACTCTCAACGAGAGCAAAATTATCATTATTATTATTATTATTATTATTATTTTTTTTTTTTATGGGTCTCCTCTCCGTGGTGGCTTTAGCTACTGCTATCAACTATCATGCATTATTTACCGTTAATTTCCCTCCCTCCTCTTTTTTGGGGGGAAAAAATCTAAAAATTTTTTCTCACTACCCAAACAGAAAACAGTAAGTCGTGGATTCATTCCTAACCAGAAACCTTCCCCCCACACAAAACTTACTCTCATATATTCTCATCTCATCATAATCATAAGCTTTCTTTCTTCTTCTAACACTTATTTTTTTTATTTATTTAATAATTTAGGCCAATTCGATAACTACCACAACCACCAACTGACATAAATAAAGTAAGGAACCAAAATTTTTTATTTCATTTCTAGAGAGAGAGAGAGAGAGAGAGAGAGGCACAGAGAGTCTGAGAGGGTGGCAGGCGAAGACGATGGTCTCATGCCAAAGCCCCTCAAGCGCAATCGCAACCGCTATGTTGGCCCAGCGACTCCATCGCCACCGCCTCCATTTCCGGAGCTCCTCCGCCAAGCTCCGTTGCCTCCTCGACCAGCTCGCCCCCAAATTCGCCGTCTCCTCCTCCCTCGGCTCCGTCTTCACCTCCGCCAACGTCATCGCCGCCGCCGCCGCCTCCTCCTCCGGCTCCACCTCCCTCCACGGCGCCGTCACCTCCACCATCACTCAGGTCGCCGTCACCGCCGTCGCCATTGCCTCCGGCGCTTGTCTCTCCACTAAGGTCGATTTCTTGTGGCCAAAACTCGACGACCAACCAGGTCTTCTTCTTCTTCTTCTTCTCCTTCTCCTTCCTTCTCGATTTCCTGTGTAATTTTGCAAAAATCTTGTTTGGTTTGAATTCGAGAAACGAAAAATTTGACTCACAAGTGTTCTAAATCTGAATATATATATATATATAGGTTCTCTGATACTGGAAGGAGTAGATGTAACTGGATATCCTATTTTCAGTGACCCAAAGGTATAATACATAGTCTATTCATTAACCATACATAGTCTATTCATTCACCACTAGCTTAAGCTAAGCTTTCATGGCTTGCTTGCTTGCTTGCTTTGTACTGCGAGAGAGAGTGTGTATGTAATATTAGTCATCTGATGCCTCTGGAACTTGTCCATTTGTGAAGGCAGGTGCAAAAAGCTATTGCCTTTGCTAAGAAAGCTCACCATGGCCAACTTCGCAAAACCGGTGACCCTTATTTGACGCATTGCATCCATACCGGAAGAATCTTGGCTATGTTGGTTCCCTCTACTGGCAACCGAGTACTACCAATCTTACTCTCATTACTCCTAATTATGTGATATACATTAACTAGTCTTTTGTTTCACATACTGTTTACAGCATATTACCAATTTGACTCTTACCGAAATCTAAAGTCTCGTATTGCTTTGAACAAGATTACGTTCCATTCCATGATTTCGTTTGTTGACATAGAGTCCGCTGCAGGCTGTCGAAACTGTTGTGGCTGGAATTCTGCATGACGTGGTTGATGATACATGTGAAAGTTTGCAGAGTGTAGAAGAGCAATTTGGTGATGATGTGGCTAGGTTGGTTGCTGGTGTTTCCAGGTTGAGTTACATTAATCAGGTATCACTAATGGCTTATGATAAACGAATCATCAAAATTATAAATGTGTAATCTTTTAGATTGCTTTTCCCAGTTTATGATTTTATTTTTCCTACAAAAACGGTTACAAATCTTGTGAATTTGCTTTCCATGGACATTAACTGAGAATATGAATGTATTCATTTTCCTAACAGTGAAGTCTCAGATGCTTAAAGATACTACTTTCTTGAAGATAACCATGCCTTTTGTGGAAATGAATTTTACATCTTATCCTGCTTATGATGAAAAGTAATGAGGTCGTGTTGATTTGTTGTTTCCTTTTCCTTAAGGAGTCTGAAGAAATATCGAGAACTTCTCTCCCAAAAAGTTTCTTTTTGTGGACCTACATGTCTTTTGATGTTAAAAAGTTCAGATTCTAGTATCTCTCAGGAATGTAAAATTAATATAAGGGTAAGAAGCTCCTGTTAAAACTGAGTTCAAGGAGAAAATTTGGAGATACGAAGTTTAGCTGATTGTCCATTTTCTCTTACTGGCTTAAAGTCTTCGTTTTCCTTTATTTATTTATTTTTGGGCGTTGGGCATTGGGCCTGTTACAATATGGCAATGATAAGACTGATTTATGGGGTATTGTGACAATTATGTAATTTTAATGCTTGAACATTTCGGAAACG
This sequence comes from Trema orientale, assembly GCA_002914845.1. Classification (NCBI taxonomy): domain Eukaryota; kingdom Viridiplantae; phylum Streptophyta; class Magnoliopsida; order Rosales; family Cannabaceae; genus Trema; species Trema orientale. The sequence goes on from JXTC01000347.1 coordinate 181,262, forward strand.
TATTACCTGATTGTGGATTATGTGAGCATCTCTTCCCTGAACATTTTGGGCATTCATTTCATCACACGGATGTTAATCTGTTGTGCAGCTCTTACGAAGACATCGGAGAATAAATGTAGACACCGGTACCCTTGGGCATGAAGAGGTATATAACCTATTCTCTATGTGTTGATAGTAATTAGCCATAATATGGGTGGTAAAATTGAGTTATCAGTGGTATTGACATCATCAATCACATTGTCTAAGATAATTCTCTAATCCTAGTGTCATGGTAAATTTTATATATGGTCTGTTATAATGATCTAAGAAATGTTAGGTAAACTTAAATCTTATTTAGTGCTGCCAATTTATTGCGTTGTCGAAGTACCTTTTAATGCAGAAGCTTCTGCTGAGGTCTCTTTGTTGGAATCTGATTGTGTCTCTTCTACTACTAATGCATATAATTTTAAGTTTGATATTTATATAATTTCTAAGAGTGATATTATTAGGAAATTTTCCTTTTCTTCACCAAAATGTGCTCGATTGTAGTAATCCATGAGTCATTATTTACTCAAAGTGCACATGTGCTCAGTTATTTATCCTCAAGAAAAGAATGTGCGTTGGCATTTGTTGTATTGATGTATTTGTGCTCACTGAATTTATTAGCTTTTTCTTAAACATGAGAGAATGTATGAGAACCAAGATCAGTTTTTCATTTTTCTACATCTCATACTGGCTTTGTTTACATATCAGGCGAACAATTTACGAGTCATGCTCTTGGGAATGGTTGACGATCCACGTGTTGTTCTTATCAAGCTCGCTGATCGTCTTCACAATATGAGAACCATGTATTAATTCTCAACTTTTTTACATGTGTGTGTAGTTTTTTTTTTCCCCCCCAACCCTGCAGCTTCATGCGCATTATAATTTTGTTCCTTATAGGGTAAGTCTTGTTTTAGTCTTCATTAATTCCTTAATGTGGACTCATAATACTGTCGTTTTACGTTTATCCATTTTCTATGTATTTTCGTTAGTCTTTTGTTTGTGTTCAAACACAATTAAGGGTTGACTAATAATATTTGTGGGATTTATTCTTTTACTTTTCTTATTTTTCATTCTTATCTCACACCAAAAACTTACGCTCAAATAGTAGCAATTTGTCACACTCTATATGACATTCTTTTACAGTTATGCCCTGCCATTGCAAAAGGCTCAAGCTGTTGCAAAGGAGACACTCGCTGTTTGGTGTTCACTTGCTTCAAGATTGGGCTTGTGGGCATTGAAAGCTGAACTGGAAGATTTGTGCTTTGCTGTTCTTCAGGTCACTTATATCTCTTAGGCTGTAGCTAACAGTGACTAATTAGCTCCGAGTTCACGCACTTGTCATTTGAGCATCTGCAACTCATGTTTTAATTGTATGTCTTGTTCACATCATATGCAGCCTCAAATCTTTCAGAAAATGAGAGCTGATCTAGCTTCTATGTGGAGCCCTAGCAGCAAAGATGGATACACAAAAAGATTATGTGCAAGAGCCAGCTTGCAACCCTTGGATAAGAAAAGCTCTGAATGTGATTATGAGGGGTCCATGGAAATTGATGATGTCATAAGCATGGAGGTATGCTTTTTGCTGAAATGCATTAGTTAAAACTTGCAAAGAAAGAAGTTGGAAGAAACTGCTTTGGGGAATGGGGGATGGCTGTGATTAAGTTGGAAATAAGTTAAATTTAAGCTAACTGCTTATCTGTTGTTATGTCGTATTTATTTTCAGGATCTTTTGGAAGCTGTGTTGCCATTTGACGTCTTGCTAGATAGAAGAAAGCGCTCCAGATTTCTTAATAATCTAGGAAAAGGTCTAGAGATGCAGACACGCCCGAAGGTTGTGCGAGATGCTGGAATTGCTTTAGCATCTCTGGTAGTTTGTGAGGAAGCACTTGAACGGGAGTTGATTATTTCAACTTCGTATGTTCTGCTCTCACCTTTTCATTGTTTCTGCTTTTAATTTTTTAATTATAGATTATGACACGTGATTATATAATCTAACAAAATTCATCTACTGTACTGATTGAAATCAGAATTATTTTTGGCCATTGCTAAAAGGTTCCCTTTGTTTTGTGCCTGCAGTTATGTCCCAGGGATGGAGGTGACTTTATCCAGCCGTCTAAAAAGTTTGTATAGCATCTACAGCAAGGTAATTAATATAGTGAAGCAGTGTTAATTGCATCTAACTTGTACAAAAAATAATGGAAATAGTCTTTTAGGTTGCCTACTATGGAGAACAAGAGCTTTTTTATTTTACTTTTTGATGCACTAGGAGGATCCTCGAGTCTGATACCAAGCAAAACCCATCTATAGATTTTTCTTTCTTTAGGTTGCTGCACTCTCATGGTGGCCTAATAGATAGTTTAAGACTGGTGCAGAACTAATGAGACATGTTATTGGTTGATATGATAATTAGATCTCAACAGAGGAATTCTCTTCTCAAGGATAAGATGAATGGTGACACATAATTATTTATGCTTATCATAATTTTCTACTTTTTATTTCCCGTGTAAAATGACCTAAAATTTTAAACTCTCCTATACCAAAATTGGGTCATACGCCTTTGTGGCCAAGTTAGATGGATTTTTTTCCCCCTTGCCTGTACAATTATTTCATTCTTATGTTTGAGATAAACGCAAACGGTTGCCCTTTTCTGTACCTCCAATCCAAACAAAGCAGACTGTGCATTTACCACTACTTTAAGTTAATGCTTCTATTGATAGTTGGTTTTAATATTTGCTAAAATATTCTTATCTTCATTGTTTAAAGATTAGACAAAGGACCCTTATTTTAGAATTCCATTTGAATTTCAAATTTTACATATTAATCTATGTTTTCTATAGATGAAAAGAAAGGATGTCGACATTGACCAAGTGTATGATGCTCGTGCGTTAAGGGTAGTTGTTGGGGACAAGAATGGAACTCTTCATGGACCTGCTGTTCAGTGTTGTTATAGTCTTCTCAACATTGTACACAAGTAAATCAAACTAAACCTTTTGTTTTCTTTATATTTACATGCTATCGAATAAATATTGGTGGCTACGTAAATACCACTTTGACTTGATGTAGCAGCAGGAATTTTTTTTTTTCCCCCCTAAGTTGGTATACAACTGTGCTTTTTATTATTTTTTTATTTTTTTTTGGGGTGCGCGTGTGATGTGTGAAGTACTTTTTCGTGTTGAGTTGTTCTCTAGTGTTACAAATGTGGATATATATTTTCAAGAGGTCTTACATCTTTGTCAACTTGTTTAAAGTAGTGAGGTAGAGAGTCATGGCATCTGCATATGATAAATTTCCCAGTCATGATAATGGCATATATCGGTTTGTATGCAGACTTTGGACCCCCATTGACGGTGAATTCGACGATTATATTGTCAATCCAAAGCCTAGTGGTTACCAGGTTGGATTTGCCCCTATTGTTTCACTACAAGTTGGAAGATGCTCTAGTAATTCTTGCTATTTCTTTGGGTAGATAATTACACAAACTTCAAATTTCTATTTGTAGTCTCTGCACACTGCAGTACAAGGTCCTGAACGATCACCATTGGAAGTTCAAATACGAACACAGGTAGGTTGCAAACTTCTTCTAACTGTAAAGAACTCAGGATTTCTTTCTTGTATCTTTTAATTTAGCTGTTATAAGTAAATCTCTTTTCCAGAGGATGCATGAATATGCTGAACATGGATTAGCAGCTCATTGGCTTTATAAAGAATCCGGAAACCATTCATCTTCTGAAAGCAGCACAGATGAATCTGAAGTGGAAACCACTTCCTATTTCTCCAAAGATATTGAAGAACAAAATTCCATAGAATGCAATTTGCTACAAAAGTACAGTTTGCTGAAAACTGGACATCCAGTACTTAGAGTCGAAGGAAGTCATCTTCTTGCTGCTGTCATTATTAGGTATGTACCTTGATCATGTCTAATAGATATAATTTCAAGTATAAGGTCATTAACCAGTAGCATGTCTATCAAAATTGAATCTGCAGAGTAGAAAATGGCGGAAGGGAGTTGCTTGTTGCTGTGAGCTTTGGACTAGCAGCTTCTGAAGCAGTAGCTGATAGAAGATCTTCCTCCCAAATGAAGCGGTGGGAAGCTTATGCAAGGTTATACAAAAAGGTTGATTTTGATTTTACTTTTATCTTGATTTGACAGTCTTAGTTAATTGGTGACTTTGTTCGGAGATTTATTTTACATTTTAGAACACCTTTACCTAAAATGTACTATGTTCTTCTTCATTCACTCAACTCAGTATATATAAGTAGATAAAATATAAAAATTAGAGCTCCAAGAGAGTTGAGTTGAAAATGCACAAGTTTATGGAAGTACCTTAATCAAGACTAGCTGAATGGGTGGTATGGTGTTAATTTATTCTGTGTTTAATGGCTTCCAGGTCTCCGATGAGTGGTGGTGCGAACCAGGACATGGAGATTGGTGTACTTGCCTAGAGAAGTATACACTTTCTCGAGATGGCATGTACCACAAGGTATGTTCAAAATGTCTTATTCACAGAAAATATAAGGTCAATATTGAACTTTTGTATGTATAACGTGGATCAGTGTACTGCTTTGCCTTGAGAAGTATAACTGAAGCGTTTACTGAACTTTCTGGTAAAGATTGCTTAAAGTTTCTTTTTCCACGCAGCAAGATCAATTCGGGCGGCTACTGCCAACCTTCCTTCAGGTCATTGATTTGACGGACCAAGAAGAATCTGACTATTGGGCTGTTATGTCTGCTGTCTTTGATGGCAAACAGCTTGATTATTATACATCAAGGCCAAGCTTAAATGGAGTTACATGGGCCTCCATGGAGAGTAGCATCAATAACAAGGTTTGCCTAACATTCTTACCATCTAAACCAGTTGTTGATGACTAGCATGGAACATTTTCATTTGAAATTATTGGACTTTAATTTCGTGCTTGCATTAGGAAATGTGTGGTTCTGATGTATAAGTTATGGTTCAGAGATGTATAACTAGTACTATCTTAACTACTTGTATAACTATGGATTTGATTGTCTGTTTAACACTACAGTGACCAAAATCACACTAAAACACATCCAGCAGTAGAAGGTTCAAGATGCTAATGTTAGTTTTCAACTTCTAGGTGCGTCTATTAAGGACAATGCTGCGGTGGGAAGAGCAGCTACACACAGAAGCAAGTCTTGGACAGGAAAAGCTAGGAGGAAAGTCTCATGGTTCGGTTGTTCTTGGGGAAGTGGTCATTGTTTGCTGGCCGCACGGTGAGATCATGAGATTGAGCACCGGTAGCACTGCAGCAGATGCTGCTAGAAGAGTAGGCGTTGAGGGAAAACTGGTTTTGGTTAATGGCCAACTGGTGTTGCCCAATACGAAGCTAAAAGATGGTGATATGGTTGAAGTCAGAATTTGAAATTCGGATTAAGTTAGAAAATTGGTAAAAATACTTGTGAGAACGGGGGAAAAAGGAATGTCACCATTCTAAGAATATGGGGGTGCCTTTTGTACAAATTACAATGGCTTGTAAATGTAAATGGGCCCTGAATGGACATCTCGGTGTTCCTTTTTTGTTTTCCTCGGGGACTGTATATAAAGGACTGTTAAATGTACATATGAAAAAATTCCACAGCAAAAGTAGAATGAAAATTATTTCATAACGTACTTACTGGAATCTGTTCTTTAGATAGCTAGAATTCTGCATTCCCTCCCATGGGACAGCCCTATGAAGTATGTACAATTTAGCACTACTTTGAGTTTGAGGAACGTTCTAAACAAAAGTGAAAGTGACATCTATTTTCTTTCTTTGGCAAATACCACTTTAGAATAAAGATTCACAGAACAAGACCCAAAGGCTCACAGAAATAAGCAACATTGACCTATTATGGGAAAATAGCGTTAGTTATAGCAGCAAAATAAGAAGACGTGACCAACGTTTCGTCCTCCCTGTCCCTGAGAAGTGGTAGTAAGTCTAAATTTTCAGTCCTCGCAAGTCGCAAGCGCAAAGTGAGTTTTCAACGGAATTCAAAGATTCTGTCTAATTTTCATGATGTTTAACATTAATTTTTAATTCGCATTTGGACGACGTAGATGTAACGTCAATATATTAGTCGAATGGATATAGACTGATATTTTCAAGTTTAGGTAGTATATTATATATTGCAACTTGCACGTATCCAGTCTAGTTAAATATCTTCTTCTATGGTTTTCCTTGGTTCGTACTATGGCTTCCGTACAAACATATTCTAGCTATAAGACAAGTGCACGTTTCTAACGTGGACTAGTTAAATAACTTTATTATTTTTATTATTTACTTTTTTTATTTTTTACGGTTTTCCTTGGTTCGCACTATAGATTCAATCGGAACATATAATAAGTTCATATACTACTATGATATTTTCAATAGATGTTTTATGTTACTGTAATGTTTTCAATAGATATTTTTATTTTATATGTGTAGTTTTGTTTTTTTGAAAAAAAAAAAAAAATTTAACTAATGATCACTATTTATTATAAAATTAAAAAAAAAAATAACACATACTTCTTACTAAGATTTGAATCTATGATCCCCAAATTCACATAAATATCCATCAAGTTTTGGACCAACAAAGCTAAGCTATGTGTATAGCTGTGTACATTTACATTTGCAAAAATCTAATTTCGATAATTTTCCTTGGTTCATATTAAGCACACGTCAGACGTTCTCATCAAGGAAGCAACTCTAGGATATATTGTCCTATCGCCCCAAAAATAAAAAAAAAATTAAAAAGAGCCAAATTGAAAAATGCAGTTCCCCATGGCGGTTCACCAGTTTCCTTCAGTCGATGTCAGCACTAGCTTTGGTAGAATTGGAGTTGGACTATCAAGATCAAGAGGAAGAGGTGGTCACACCAGTACTATTTGTCCTGTCCAATGCGTGGTGGGGGTCGATCATGCCAAAACTAGTAGTAATGGAAAATCTACTGTATACGGTACTAGCATTAATGATACTATTGCTCGGCGATCAGCCAACTACGAACCCCCAATTTGGGATTTTGACTACATTCAGTCCTTGACTAGCGACTACGCGGTAAAATCAAATTCTTGTCTTCTTGTTTTCTGCATTAATTTTGTTTTTGAAAGTTTATGTTTGCCTATATATGAAACTTGAAAATCTTCACCATTCTTTTCTTCTTTTTTTTTTTTTTTACTATCTTTGATGTTTCAAAAAAATCACTATCTTTCTTTCAAAAAAAAAAAAAAATCACTATCTTTGGAGCAATTAGTTAATCTGGAAAACAAATTATGGCTTTCAAAAAAACATACTTCTTAAGATATAATATATTTGTTACATAATATACTTAATTTAATACCTTAAATAAAATTCTTTTTTTGTACTTATCTATTAGCTGACTGAGATTTTTATTTGTTTTATTTTTATTGTTTTTTTGCTTTTCCTTTAATTGAATAATACAAATTCCTTTTTTCTTTTTTCCTTTGTTGGTCGATGTAAAACTGGTCTATTATCTTTCTTTTGTTTTTTTTTTCTCCTAGCTACATTATCTTTTTATTTTTATTATTATTATTTTTTTTTTGCCGAAACCTAGCTACATCTCCTACCTATATATTTTCTTTTGCTAGATAACGTGTACAGGCGTATATTTGCTATTTTTTTCTCTTTCGTTTTGTAAATATTACTTTATCTTTTTATTGTGTATTGGTATAATTGCTTTAGGCTTTCATGTTCAATATGCTTAGCGCATTGGCTTTGTCTGGGCTTTTAGACTAAAAGAAATGCTTAGCCATTTAAGTTTTTATTTTAGAGAAATTAGACTATTTTTTAAAAGAAGCTATTTGTGTATTTCTTAAGGTTGCACTTCATAAATTAAACTATTAATTAAATTGGTTTATATACAAATTTTTTGGAAAACTACGGGTGACGTGCCTAAGGCACGTGTGGTTTAAACTAGTATATATATATATATATATATATATTGACAAGTAATCTGCAGGACGAAGGATATAGAAGACGAGTAAATAAGCTGAAGGAAGAGGTGAAAGTGATGCTAAATGAGAAGGTGGCCGGAGGAGACTCTTTAGCTCAACTAGAATTGATTGATACGCTGCAACGACTTGGAGTCTCTTACCATTTTGACAATGAAATAGACACTATATTAAGGCAAAAGTACGCTAATAAAACTAATGATCCAGCTTGTGATAATACATGCGCCACTAAGAATACTAATTTATACGCCACTGCTCTTGAATTTAGACTTCTACGCCAACAAGGCTATTTGGTACCTCAAGGTACGAACACAATACTTCTTATATATTCTTCATATAGTAGTTTTTAATCAAGAAAAAGAGAGCTAGCTTTTAAAAAATTAGGAGTCATATATATATATATATAAAAATTACTATACGGATTCCTTTCCAAAACAGAGTATTTTAAAGTGAGTTTGAGTAAAGGGTCTAATCTAGTCATAATACTCGATACTATTTTGCAAGGAGCTTTAAAACACAAGTGATCCATGAAAAGTCACTCTCAAAAGGGACTATTTTGCCTAATTTCTTAGATTCTTCTTAGTTGCTTAATTGAACAACGGCTTGGTATTGCAGAAGTTTTCAATGTTTTTAAGGATGAGACGGGGAATTTTGAGGCATGCATGAGCGACGACATAATGGGAATACTGTCTTTATACGAAGCTTCATTCCATTTGATGAAGGGTGAAAGTACTCTGGAAGAAGCTAAAGAATTCACGACCAAATGTCTTGAAAAATTCATGATGTCGAGGCAAAACAAATTATTAGATGATGATGATGATGATCTTGGTTTACTAGTGAGCCACGCATTGGAGCTTCCACTTCACTGGAGGATGTTAAGGTTGGAAGCCAGGTGGTTCATTGATGTATACGAGAAAAGACAAGACAAGAACTCTACATTGCTCGAGTTTGCCAAACTAGATTTCAACATGGTGCAATTAACGCATCAGAAAGATCTAAAACACGTCTCCAGGTAATATTATTTATAAGGACCTAGCTTCTTTTCTTGAAGATCATTATAAATGGTTACTATATATTTAGAGAGAGAGAGAGAGAGAGAGAGAGAGAGATGTCTGATGTTTTTTGTTTTCCTGCATATACAAAAAGATGGTGGAAGCATACCAAACTCGGCCAGAAGTTGAATTTTGCCAGGGACAGAATGATGGAGAATTTCTTGTGGACCGTCGGATTTATATTTGAGCCACAATTCACATACGGTAGGAGAATGACCACAAAAGTTGTTACATTAATAACAGTAATTGACGACATATATGATGTGTATGGAACATTAGAGGAACTAGAACTTTTCACTGATGCCGTTGAGAGGTTAGTATAGTGATATCTTGACACACATGCAAAATTGACAATTAGCAATTGATGTAATTTATATTGTAGATGATCATGATGTTGTTTTTGTTCGTAAAAATACTGTCTTAGATGGGATTTGAACGCGATAGACCACTTACCGGATTACATGAAGATATGTTTTCTCGTTCTACACAATTCCATAAATGAAATGGTGTTTGATGTGCTAAAAGAACAAGAGTTCCTCAACATCAAGTACCTCAAGAAATCGGTACGTACTTTTAGTTCATTGCCATCTTAAGATTTGCTTTATCTTATTACATATATAAATATATTTCACCTTAATTATTATCACGTACATGTCTAATTCTCTTTTAGTTCTCACATGTAACTACAGTGGGTAGACCTTTGTAGATGTTATTTACTAGAGGCAAAATGGTACCACAGTGGATACACACCAACCTTGCAAGAATATATTGAGAATGCATGGATTTCGAGTTCGGTACCAGTTGCCCTCATGCATTGTTATTTCCTTCTTACAAATCCGATAACAGAAGAGGCTTTGGAATGCCTGGAAACTTATTCCAGCATAATCCGCCGATCATCAATGCTTCTAAGACTTGAAGACGATCTAGGAACATCATCAGTAAGCTAACAACCATAATATTTTTAGTTGAATTTGTTAAGCTTACATTCATTAATGCTTTTAGTTTATGGTAGCTGACTTAGAGCTCAGTATATAGTTGCCTTAATTTTCTCCCTTTCATTGTATACTAATTGATCAGGATGAAATGAAAAGAGGTGATGTTCCTAAATCAATTCAATGCTACATGCACGAAACTGGCGTTTCGGAAGATGAGGCTCGGCAACATATCAAGTATTTGATAAGTGAAACATGGAAGCAGTTGAATGAAGATCGAGTTGCAGAGTCTTGCTTCTCTCATAAATTTGTTGAAGTTGCCACAAATATTGCCAGGATGGCACTATGCTTGTACCAGCATGGAAGTGGACATAGTTCTCAGGATTGTCATTCAAAGGAACGCATCTCAGCATTGCTGATTAACCCCATTCCACTTTCCAACCCCTAATTAATTAGAATCAATGTCAATGTGATCGATCAGCTGGATATAGTACAGCTGGATATAGCATCACCATATCATTGTGATTTCTGAGAAGATTTTGTTATGTTCGATTTATGTTCCAGAAAAAAAAAAAAAAAAAACAAAATATTTCAATTGGAGTGGATTTCAATAGGAGGACCAATTGTCCATGTGCATGCTTATTTCTTTCTTACAAATTCAATAACAAAGGAGGCCTTGCCTTGGAGTGCTTGGAATAATATTATCCCAGCATAAGTCGTCATTCATCGATAATTTCACGACTTGCAAATGATCTAGGAACATCATCAGTAAGCTAATAGCTAGTCATACGTACATAAAATGTTTGTAGTCTTGTCACGCTTATATCCAATATTGCTTTTATGATAGAGCCTTGCTCAATGATTGTTTTAATGTTCTCCAATAATTATCTATGCAATTGATCAGGATGAATTGAAAAGAGGCGACGTTAAAAAATCAATCCAATGTTACATGCACAAAGAACGATTCAGCTTAAAACCTCTAAATATAGAACAGAATTCAATCTCACCATGAAGAAAATTAGGCGGATAATTTTGTGAAATGAACATAGAAATTTAAGGGCTGAGGAAAGCCAAATCGGTCCTCGGTCAATTAACGGAATTGTACAAGTGGATGATCAAAGGAGAAAAGTCGGTAGAAATTTCGCCATCCTAGGACCTCTAATTTCCTAGACAGAAGCCAACTCTATAGTTTCCCAAGCCAACCATCAGAATCTAACGGGCTGACAAAACCATATTGCTCAAGTAGAACTCTGGATTTTGGCGTCCTTCCCATGAGAAAATATACGGACTGCTGAGCTCCTAGAATTGATGTGGAACAAATTACTGGAAACTTAGGAATTATTGGCTGCCGCTGTGTTTGTTTCCGAAGATCCAACTAAATCCTCAAAGGCTTCCATGTCAATGGTCATATTGTCATCGATATCGGCCTCCTCTACTTCCGCCATTACTTCATCCCTATCACCACTCACATGTTCTACCCCGTTTTGCACAGAACTAGACTGCATTTCTGGTTCTTCATTTGCTTTCTCTGGTTCATTTGGCTCTATCGTCGATTGTGGATATGGATCACCGGAAATGGAAAGCATAGACGTCACTAGGAGATTCTACAGACAGGAAAATTGCAAGATGAAATGCTAAATATCATTATTAACTTCTTGGAAAATAAAATGGATGGGTATTAACTAGATTTCAAAATCCTCATATTCGCTGTACACATACAAAGAGAAGCTCAAGAACAAGAAAAAATTCTGAGGGACAAAGGTATCCCTTTAGGAACCCAAGACTATTAGAGAAATTAAAGAACAAATGGAGAGAATAATGCGCCACATGTTAACTAAAGTACCTTTTCAAGTGCTAGTGCAAGCTTGGAGAGATTCGGATAAATTCCCCGTGCATCCAAGACGATCTGATCAGTTTAATTTGAAAAACAAAAAAGTCGGGGAAAAAAAAAAGGAGAGAGAGATTAAATTCATCATGACACCAAAATCATTCTTGCTTGGCCAAACAACTCAAATAGTAAAAATAAATAAACACAGGGCTTTACCAAATAATTGAAAAATGCAAACTGAAAAAAAGGATAAAAGATAAATCCATGATCCGTACAGGGTGTGAATGCGATGCGAATGAGATGTTAAGAACAACACATAAAATGAAGCAATTACCTCGCACAGCCTCTGAAGGGTAAATGGGGGACCCTGATCAAAACTATTGAGAGCTGAAAATGCAGAAAACATACAGCAAATTAGCCATACACAGAAGTACAGACTATTATAATTCTGAAACAAGGACAAAAGAATCATTTACATTTTCACATTGCAGGATGAAGTTCAACATATCTATTTTTTTTTTTCCTTTCTTTTTTTTTTTTTTTTTTTGTCATTGGATCATCAATTAGCCCAAAGATTAAAACAGCTCATGTGTGAGGGTGTTCGTAAAATTCATGACGAAAACAGTAATTTAATATTAGAAAGGGAAAGAAACATAGCCAAGAGCATTCCGAAGTTTGATAGGTGGGTCAAGTGGCCAGAGTCGCTCTACATTTTATAATCTTGGATAATATATTTCAAGCTAACAGCAAAAAGTACATTAGACTCTCAACAAGGAACATCCAAGAGAAGGAAATTAAAGATCAAGTCAATACCTTCATTCAACCTTTTAACCAACTCAGTAAAGGTTTCTCCTAAAGAAGCATTTTGCTGCTCGTCTGTCATTGTTGCCTCAGGATACTCTGACAAAACCTTCATAAATCAGAAAAAAAGAGAAGAATAAACACAAAAAGGAATTGTTCGAATGGTTAGAAAAGCAAAAAACACATCTATTACAAATAACTATACATCTGCAGATATACATAAACAAAACGCATCTACTTATATTTAAGGAAACTACAAATTTACAAAAGGACCCACATGCTGGCATACCTCCCCATACCTGCTTCAACTGAAAGGATAAGATGGCCTTTAACTTGTCCCACTCATGCCTAAAGAACAAATATAAAACAAGACTAAATTATAACCACAATAAATTATGTGTCTTCCATGCACAACAAGAAATGAAAAAAAAAATTTGAATATTAGGCCCATTCAGCAAAAATTGGATCTAAGGTTGTTTCAACAGCTATTTGCTATTTGAAAATTATGTCTGTATCGCATTTAGCTCATCACTGTACTTAAAAACAGACACTATTTAAACAAGTTTTACGGGGAGGGGGAAGGTCGAAAGTCACAATCTATACTTTAAAGGTTGCCTTCTCTAAGAGCATGTTTGACAAGAGGGAGAAGTGGAAGGAGAGGAGTGAGGAGACTATTGGATGGATTCGGGGTATAGTGGATTTTTCATAGGAATGATTTTAAGAAAAAAGGGATTAAACAAGGGATTTCAATTTCAATTCCTCCAAAATTGGAGAGATTTTAGGAAGTGCCCACTCAAGTGATAGAGTGGTTATTTTAACTAAAATCTTTCACCTTCCTTCCACTTCTCCCTTTTACCAAATAAGGGAGTGGATTTTGATCTTCTCTCCTACATCTCATACTAAACATAATAAGAGAAGAGTGCTCCCCTTCCTCTCTCACTTCCCTTCCCTAGGTACCGTAGGTCTCATTCCTTTCTATCTTCCCTCCCTTCTACCAGACATAGCGTAAATATGAAAGATGGCATTCGACTCCCAAGTCCCAACCCCCTCCCACGAAATTAAAATGTGTGTTAAAAAGTATCAACATAACTTTTGCACCAAAAAGAATCAACATACAGACCGAACACCAATGAGGTAGTTTCCCGTATAAATATTAACATACCAGAACTTCCCAGTGGATGCAATAGCTTCCAGTATGCCCCTAACTTCTTTTTCAGCAATCTCAAGCTTAGGCTCTTCGCCACTAAAATCTCAAGCAAAACACCACTACCATATTAATATGAAAGTTCGAGAATTTACTGAATAAATGCAAAAGAAAAAACTGCGAAGGGATATAAAAGATGATTAACACTGAGAAAACATAACAATTTTACAGATGCAATTTAAATGAATCACAAAGAAAGAGCTCCCAGTAAGGAATAGATGGGGAAAGAAGCATGTACCCATGATTCAGCACATCAGGAACCATATTATCATCAGGATGATGGGCGTCATTGGAAGAAGTTGGCGACTTCTGCAGCTCTTCATTCGACGCTATCCCCATCGACACCCCTACTTAAGATTATAAAACAAAACTAGTCAGCAGTGAAAAACGGCGTGGACAGAAGATAATACAACAAAATAAGAAAATCCCACAAATTATAACAACAATCTAAAACAAGAGCCTAAATAAATCACATACATATATATATATATAAGGAGAAAAATCTTCTAAATACAGTTTTGTTAATGTTACATGATTGGAAGGACTACAAAGAGTGAGACCCAATAAATGGGTTAGACTAAATTCAACAACAACAATAACAAAAAGTGGACTTGTTTCATAAAAATAGAAGATCCCAATAATTCAATTTCAACAATTTTTTTCATATCGAAACACAATCCGAGCAAAATCGATTTTAGGTTATAAAAGAGAAATCACGAAACCCTAAGGAAAAAGCTCAAAAATTGTAATAGTTCTCATAAATATTTTCTGGGCCATTAGAAAAAAAAAAGAGAGAGAGAAATATTACCTGGAACTGGAGCAACGTCAACTCAAGTGGAAGAACCAGTCCAGATCTTCGTTTCAGGGAGGGAGAGGCGGGACAAAGGTCCTTCCAAGTAGTCTGTCTGCGAGACTCGACACACTTTGCAGGGGCTAATTGCATCGAGAATAATCCTGTACGTGAAGGTGTACATTTGGACAAAACCTAGTTCCATTCACTTCGCATTAGACCTTGCCACGTCATCAGAGGATTGCATGCTGATTGGCTGGTTCTTGGGAAGTTCAGTCCGCAGAGGATCACAAACATAATTTAACTTCCTCTCCCTCCCAAAATTCATTGAAATTAATTAAAATCTCATATTTACCCTATTTGTTTTTCAACTATAATTTTGTTGTTCGTTTAATTGACAGCAAATCCACTCCACTCAAAGCTCAAAGCTCAAAGCTCAAAGCTCAAAGCTCAACTCAACTCAAGCTCACTTATTGTGTCTCTCAAAGCTTAGGATTTCTTGTTGCTTGTGTATGAAGGTGTCTAGAATTGTGATTTTGTCCCAGCCCTCTTTTTTTTTTTAGGACACAGACTGTTATCCGTCAAACGCGTCAATCAATCAAAACTTATCCTTGAGATAGCAAATGGCATTGGATGATTATTATTATCTGAGTACAAGTTGATAATCAATTTCTGTTTGGCAGCAGGCATAACTAGTAGCCATTTAAGTTAATAAATTTCGAGAACAAGCAAAGCATCTCTAAAACGAATATGAGATAAAGGGAGAGGTGATAGATAAACAAAGAACTATTTGATAATTTTGATTCCGAAATCATAAAATAAAACATGTATATAATAAATTATGTATAAAGAAAACCACCTAAATACTGTTGGAAGGCAAATTGGCCTCTCAGGGTATCTTCCAAAGTATTCCGACCACAGCGATGTACAAACTTCCCCCCACCCTACTTCACTTCCCAAAATAACCAAAAGACGAAAAGATTTACAACGAATATAGATTATTTAGGATAAAAAAAACCCAAAAAAATAATAGAAGATAGTAGTGGCTGCTACAATTCATAAAACCATATGACTCTGTACTCCTCGGGGCAGAATTTACTTGCCGACGACCATCACCTAGAAGGGTGTTCTGATGCTTGACCACTCAGGGAGGGGTTCGATGAATTTGAAGGGAGTGGCCCGTTATCTTGAGAAGGTGTACCACCCCACTTCAGCTCCACATCCGATGGCTCGACCACATGTACCGAGCCATCGGTCATGCCGAGTGCAACCTGATTAGGCTCGGACGGGTGAGCCGCTATAACCAAAGGATAGACCTGGCTGCTGCCGCAGAAGAGTATCATTAATGAATGTCAAAATAAATTTATATATACATATGCTATTTTATGCATCAGAAACACGAGTTTTCAATTAGAAAACTAAAGAGGAGCTCCGTTAACAATATTCTCTGCTTACCTGAGAACGGATGATGGTATGTATGCAGAAGGTGCTATTCGACATCTGAGTCTCAAGCTATCCGCGTCAAAAACACCAACCGCACCATCACGGAAAGCAACATAAACCAGTAATCCGTCACATGAGTATATTGCACTCGAGATGGGAGCCGCAAGCGCTTCTTTCGGATACCACTACCAAAAATTCAAAAAAAAAATAATAATAATCAAATGCGGATGAGAATTCAAAATCGAATAAGTAGGACATGATAAACGAAGATAGAGAATATGTATGGAATTAATCAAACAGATGCGCACAAAGCCTCTAGATCAGTAACATTGGAAAGAAATAATCCAGGTAATGCCATCAATAAAAGTTTCTATGCAGCAAAAATTTGAGCTGTGCATTAAGGTAGAAAAACAGTGAGCAATTTCACCAACATGTAGCTATGAGTAGCTAATAACAGAAGGGCTCTTGAGAACTTACTGAGCGTAAACATTCAAGCTTGCTATCATACACGCCAATCTGGCTTTCATGGGTAACCAGAAGATGTGTTTGATCATTATGAAACTGAACTTTAGTTTCTCCAGTTAACGGGGACTGGCGACCAACTGGTGCTTGTATGAATCTTGTTTTCTTCTTTTCCCATCCGTCAATGCTCCACAGACATAACTGCAAGTCATCAAAATTAGAATAAATTGAACAGTTTAAACCTCGGAAGCACAGGGTGAGTAATTCCTTTTTCTTTTTAAGGTGATGACAGCTCTTCCAAGGAGCAAACATTTTACTACAAATCTCTTTTCCCAAAGCCATAAATCAGTAAAGTGAAATTTCTAAGAAAATTGTAGCAACAATTTAAGGATTTCATGAAGGAAAGGAAAGAAAACAAATTCAGTTTATCATGACAACTCGAAAGAATAAACAAAAATTAAATGTGACAGCGTAATAATTGCATTAAACAGGTGCCCATAGACACCATATAATTCCATTTGTCTGGGAACGGGCCAAGGCTCCTTACACATGGATATCATAGTCAAATAGTAATTCAAAGAACCACTAACCTGAGCGTCAGCCCCGGAAGAAACCAGCACATTAAGAGTTTGAGAAAATGCAAGCCCTGTAATCTGAGTCTGATGACCTTTGAGTGTAGTTTTAACCTGTGAAATCTCCCAAGATTAGTTTTTCGGGATTATCATATATCGGCAATGGACGCTTAACAGAATGTAACAATTCTGACAGATTAGATTAGATTAGAACTTGAATTCAGAAGAAAAAGTAAACCACAAGACATGACCATTTCCTCAAGAGTTCCAGAATAGTAGAATATACTAAATAGACCGTAGAATTGACCCACAAAATGAATGTGGCAAAGAAACACGAGGACATGTGAAAAAAAAAAATCTAATGTTCGAAAAATAAAAAAAATATCAAAAGAGCACCCCAGCTTATATTCAGAGAAGTCTACAAATTTACACAAGAGATCTTGTACCTCATCAACCCTAACATTGTATATTTGAATAGTAGAATCCTCCATGCCGATGGCAACTATATTATTGTCTTGAGGATGGAATGCCAAAAATGTGGCTGCAGGAGGCGGCAGCATAAATGTTGTCATGACCTGAGAAGGTAACCACTTTAAGTCATACAAGTCCTTGATGGAAATTTACCAATTATGGGTGATTGGAAATGTGATAAATAAACTGAAAACAGTCAAGATTAGAACAAACAAAAAATAATAATTATTAACCTTAAAAGTCATCATGTTGAACAACGAAACCTTCCCACCAGATGCAGACATGACATAAGAATCATTTCTAGATAAAGCAATGCATGCAGCAGATTCCTCCGGTGGTTTCTTTTCATTTATGTCATTAGTCATATGAGTTCCACTGGGAGGCTGCCACAACTGTGGCATGATACAAGCAGTTGCCTGGAGGAAAAATTACACACGCACACAACCAAGTTGTATAGCTATTAGAAACATCAAATTATCAAGTTACAAATTTACATATTTGAGAAACAGAAATAATACCTTTCCTGATGGATTCCTTTCACTACGTTGCCATTTCCAGAGCTTGTGAACAGCATTGGAAGTCAGGGCCAGCAAAGTTAGGCCATTATTTGTGTACATGAGTTTCACAACCTGCAATTTGGAATTAAGATTCTCAGTACTGGTACTGTGAAGAGTTGAGACTACCTAAGCATTAACCACATAAGCTTGTTTCCAAAATGACTTCTACAATTGCACAAGTGGGTGAAAAAGTAAGCAATTTATAAAGTCAAAATTAATTAATAAGCCCCTTCAAAAAAAATTAATTAATAAGCTTTCGCTTCATCCAAGACAAATATATACACAGATGAGAGGACATGGTGAAGAGAGAGGAAGGGAGAGAAATGAAAAACAGAGGCAGAGACATAATGCATTTACTTCTTGTTACCAGGAAAGCTCGTAGCCAAAAAATCATGAGGATCTTCGATTTTGATTTCTTATATGTTAAGCAAATACCCAAAAAACCATAGGATTTGGGATTTCCATTTCTCATATGTTAAGCAAATACTACCATCTAAACCTACCTTTGCAGCAGTTCCAGAATCAGGCAGTCGCAAAGGTTTAATAAGAGATGGATCTGCAATATCAGGAATCTTCCAGCTCTTAATCTTGTCTACATCATCGGAAATGCGTGGTTTAACATCAACAAGCCTGCTATTTTCCGCGGGACTCTGCAATTCGAAAATCAATATAAACTTGTGAGCAATAGTGCAACAACAATTTTATGCACCTTAAACAAGCTGAACTTACAAGACTGCTGATAGACACAGCAGGCGGCATTATATTAGGACGTTCTAGGGTTGAAGCAACAGCAGGAGAAACATTTGCCACTGGGCCTAGTGCATTAACAATCAGGGGCTGCATCCAAAAAAAGAAAAAGAAAAAGGGTGCGATAAAATTTGCCATAAGAACCAAATGGGAAACTCATGAAATTATGCCAGCTTAATACTAAAACTTAAAAAGGAAATTTTGTTTTTATCAAAAAAAAAAAAAGGAAATTTTGTTGTTTGGAACATTAGCCCAAGAGAATCCATCACTTTCTTCAAGCAGTCAAGAGCTAGTGACTTAGTGCACAACTTCTGAGCATACTACTCAAAGAATTAACAGATCAGCCTACAGGAACCGGTTGTTGATTTTGCATTATACACAGAAACACACACGTGATAATAGTACTACTAAACAATATCTTCCACTTTTCTTGTCCACGTCTCTTCTTCCAAAACTCTTAACATTATAGCTACAGAGACTAGATTTCTCTTAATGAAACTTTTTAAGTCTAAACTGACAAGTCTAACAAGAATGCTAATGCTAGCCTAAGGGACCTTATTGTTATCACCACATCTAATCTTGGGAACTATCAAGGTTCAACAGACATTAACAAGGAAAATAGTTGAACGACAAACAAACAGACTTTAAACTATATGTTCCATAAAAACAACAGAAGATAAACAAACCAGAGAACCCAACTACCTTAGAGTTGATAGGCTCAGAAGGGCCTCTATTCTTATCCATAGCCCTGCCCTCCAGCATCCTTATTAAGCGCAAACCGTCATTGTTGGCTAAAATCTTAATACCATTGTCGTTCGTTGTGACTGCCAACAATGACCCTTCTTTGTTAAATCTTAGTCTAGGACTAGCCTGCAAATGGGAAAGTAGATATTAGTGTTGAAGCTTTAACTCTCTACTAAAGTGCTTCCAACCAGATGAAGGACAGGAATACTAACAGGTAAACCCCCATCGGCATCAATAGCTGTCAACATCGTGGTACTGTCCATATCCCAGAACTTAATTTGAAATTCATCACCAGCAGCTAAAAACCTGTTTCTTGTCGTGTCAAACTGAACAACACCTAAAGATCTCTTCCTGAAACCAGAATATGTGCGTTTGATAGCTCCTTCACTTTCATTCCACTCAACAAGATGGGATTCACCCTCCTTACTTGTGCCACATGAGAAGAGCCTGCCACAACAAGAATTTATATGCTAAATTAAAAATAAATAAAAATATAAAAAAAAAAAAAACCATATTGACATAAGTTTTTAAATACAGATTTGGATATCAAAAAATCTTCTCCTTAGAATATTTTTTAAAAAAAAAAAGGACAAAGATGTGCAGTTCCCTTGTATATCTACGTCATTAAAGTAAATAAGCGTTGTTGACTTGGAAATCAAAGACAGACCAATTATAGTGCAACAAGTCAAGCAATGAGGAAGCGACTGTGAAAAGATTTGAACAGAAACATTCAAACATACGCTATTCAGTTTATGCATCATCCTAAGAAATTTAATAAAACTAAGTACAAAACTGTGTCCAACAAAGAATCTGTCATTCATCTTTTCTGAGACAGGTAAGCTTTACCTGGTTCCATCTGCGCTATATGCCATCATAGTGCACCAAAGACCAGGAGCATCATAGTCCACTCTTGATCCCAAGCAATCATATAGCCAAGCTTTAATTTTCCCATCAATAGCAGTTGAAAAAATAAACTGCATGTGTCGTGAATTAAAATTTAAAGTAGGAACCTAGCTTTTATTGGAAAATGAAAAGACAGTTGTACTGCAATGAGAAGCTACATATTAAAACTTTAAAAGTGATAAAAATCTGATAATTAGAATCCACCGGAGATATACCTGAATATTTTCTTTGTAATGAGGGCAAACAGAATATACTGGAGCTTCATGACCTTCAAATATATAGAGTCTGCGTCCAGCTACAGCATCCCATACCTGTTGTACAGGAACCTATAAGTTACAATAGAACAGCTAGAGATCCTCTCAATACAAAACCAAGTCAAGTGTTGCAACAATACCTTAATCATCTTATCATCTCCACATGTAACAATGCACAGTTGTTTGTTGGGGTGAGCAAATGCAATGTCGTTAACACCACCCACATGAGCATCAATCTGAAGATGAGACAGAGTTCATAACTAGTACCTTACCATTGTCAACGGAGAAAGATTTCAAGGGAATAAGCTTTACCTCCAAATGTTGTCTCAGTTCCCCAGTTGGATTGTAAGTATATATCTGAACAATGTGCTTTGAAA
This sequence comes from Trema orientale, assembly GCA_002914845.1. Lineage (NCBI taxonomy): Eukaryota > Viridiplantae > Streptophyta > Magnoliopsida > Rosales > Cannabaceae > Trema > Trema orientale. The sequence goes on from JXTC01000347.1 coordinate 202,375, forward strand.
ATGCAACACCTACACAATGTTAAACACAATAAGGACCTAAGAGTATTCTCCCACAACAATACAAATTGAATATCATGCTGACCCTAAATAAAAAATTTCACGTACCCAGCATGAGGCCATCTGGCCCCCAAACACATCGATTCACCGATATTGCAATATCATTCAACAAAGCTGACTGAGGGCAAAGCAATGACAGTTAAAAGAAATCAGTTACCATTCCAGTATCACGATCTTAGTGCCGAAGGTCAATAGACAAGCACCAGCAAAATTCGTGTCCCTTGGAAAATATACCACAAAATTGAACATAATATCTAATAGCTATTAGGATTTACTGGTTCTGTAGGTCTGAAAAAGGGCAAGCACATATAATAGCTAGTTGACTTTAAGATTTTAAAAAAAAAAAAATCATAAAAAATTCTATAATAATTCCTATAAAACAGAACATAAAGCACCTGCAATGGCATCGAAGCAGCTTGTATGTCCCAAACCTTGAAAGGTTTATGTACCAACCTCTCCCGCGACCCAACTTCCCAAAGGCTAATTTCACCAACATTGGTGCCGACTGCAAAGTAATAAAAAAATTCAACAAATGATTCCACTAAATTCTTTGCTCAGCAAGACAAAACTAGTCACAAACCAAGTAGTATAGTTTGTTGCTGAGGATGAAAATCCATGCTCATGACATTAGATCCTTGAGTAAGGGTCCGCACAATACTTTTGGGAATGTCATCTTGTGAATAGGCACCGGAATGCATAACACCAGAGAATGATACCTGTAAAACAAACTATGAGAATATTTCCTTACGTTTTCTTACGGACGTGAAAAGATTAGAGGTGACAGCACATACTGCAACCAAAATAAAGATAACTTGCCATATGCTCGAATATGAAAATTAATTTTGGACTTAAAAATTATATACTCTCCTCTTCCTCACCTCATCAGATTGACCGGTGCGAATACGTTTCATCAAGTGCTCCGAGTCAGCTGATTGATAATCCATCCCCGTAACACCTGTAGGAGTCCTCGGGTGTTTCAAGAATGCAGCTATATACCAAAGAAATTGAAGAAAGTACCATCAGATCTCAAACTATGTTGCTAATCTAGAACTCAAGCTAAATAATGAATAAGTATTGAAAAGAAACAACTATCCTCATTCATAGGTAAAATCAGATGGCATCAGAATAAAGAAAGATCTCAGGTACAAGAAAGCAAAATCATACGAAGCAATAAACTGATGGAATACGATAATAAACTAAAAAGGAAACCACCAAGAATGGGAAACCAGCCAAACTACCCTCCCGAGAAAATAAGAAAGAACATAGGTTTTAATTAACAAAATTCCTAATAAAATTAACCAATAATGTTTACTGTAAAGATTAAAAAAAATATGTTAACAGTTCTCCCATTCAATTTCGGTGATTCTTTCAACAGATAATCTAAGAAATTCTTACCTGCACTAGATTGCTGGACCAAACTAGGAGGAGCTGCTGCCACAGCAGGGTGAGGCAAAGATGGATTATTGTTTGACATCCAACCAGCAATAGAACTAGGAGATGGGGACACAACTGGCTGAAATGGCTGCACAGGATAAAAAGTGATTGCATGTACTATGAAATCGCTGCAAGTCACTAAGACAAAAAAGATGGAAGGAATACACTTACACCATGGGCACCAATAGGAGGAAATGCACCAGCCTTGGGAATTGGTCCCACAAGGGGGTTGTTTGTAGGAGGAGGACGGGATCCATTAGCTGTTGGATTGCAAGAATGATCCGTAAAAAGAGTTTTTATATCAGGATTTGGGCGAGGATTCTTGCAAAGTTGATGCTGCCAGTTTAGACTGAAAAGTTCATGCTAAATGAGCTTCCGAGAAGACATAGCAAAGCAGAATCCAACATAAGAAAAAATAGTACAGCTATCACCGAGACAAATTCATTAACAAAAACATTGACGAAATCAAATTTAGGAAAAAAGTAAATGAGGCAGACTTGAACAGGAATACAGACAATTTCAATCCTTTGTGTTAAAGGAGTTGACAACGCCAGTCGCACACAAATTAAGTAGGCCTGAGTATGTAAAAATCACCTCTGGTTTATTAAGGTCCTTAGACGAGAACTTTTGAAGGCTGGGAATGCGAGCTTGTCACGAAATAAGGGGTTCGCCTCAATTAACTTTTTAAGTTCTATAAGCATGATATTTCGAGCTGACTTAGTGTCTCCATACTTAGAAAGCTGCTCATTTTGCCTGGTTATACGATACAAACAGAAAAACTAAATAAAAACCAATTAATCAAGCATCACAACAAACAATTGAGAACATGTATGTACCTAAAATTATCAAGAGTAAGCAATTGTGTGATCTCCTTGAAAAGTTCCTCGTTGAAAGATGAAAAAACCTTGAGATCCTTGACAAGAATCTCAACAGCTTTGGCTCTGTCCTGCCTGATAGCAAAAAAGAGAATACTCTACATCAACACATAAAGGTAGGATACGTAAAACGTAAAATTATATTAACGAACATCAAATGCAGTGACACTTGGCTCACCGGAAAACAGTAATGAAATCCTGCATTAATACACACGACTCATCCTAATTTCTGTAACTCAACAAAATAACCTCAAGTACATAATTTTCTGCTCTCGAGTGTCTTTGTTACTCAATTAGTAATGGACCTGGGTATCATCAAGTGATTTTAAAAGTAATAACAACAATGCCAAACTAAAACGCACACAAGTTTAAAAACTGGAGATGGACACATAATTTCAAGTCTCACCTATCAAGAGCTTCCAAATACTTCTGCTTCCTAATTTCAAAGAAAATCTTCATTGAATACCGATTGTCTTCAACCTTTGTGAATCCACATAAATAGCGCTCCACTTCATCCCACTCTCCAGCCTGGACTTGATCCTCAAAATGTTTCATATTGAAGAAGAATCCAGACTCTTGCTCTAACCTAAAATTCCAGAATTAAGAATACACGGCATTATAAATACAAAAATACTCATCATTTGTTATTAGCTCAAGTCCCTGCAAATTTGCTCTGCGATGCAAAATAAGTACTAAGAAAATGCTAAAAACCAATTCCCGGAATTAAGCGTAAATTTTCTTAAAAATGGAAATCCAATCCCATGAAAAGAAACCTTGCTCTCAAGTAATAAGTTAAGCTAACACAAAATTCTGACCATTTCCAGCATATTTATCATACTGCTGATGTAAAACAAATGCTAGCATCAAAAAAATTAAAATAAAATAAAGTGTGCAGAATTATTTCCTGATAAAAAAACAGAGCAAAGCAACAACTATTAAACAAGAAGAACAAACTTACTTGTGAACCGTCTCTTTGAATTTCTCCTCATCTAAAAACTGTAAAATTAAGAAGACCAATTCCCTACTTAACGAAGACATTGTCCCCGGTAACCCTAATCGCTCCAGCGCAAAGATCCAATCTTAAACCACAGAAAATTCTTTGGTGGGTCTTCCCCAAAAACACTCTTCAGACGAGAACCAGAAAAAAACTGTAACAATTTCACGAAATGCAGTACCCCAGATAAAAATTCTCTCTTCTTCTCTGTATATCTTTCAGTACAAAACCTTTTGCTTCAAGTTTTCTCAGTGAGCTTGCTCAGGATAAACAACACCAACACCAATAAACACCTTCAAGCCAGTACAAGTAATGTTTTTCATCAAATAACTCAAAACCCAGTCAAAGCCAAAACAAAAATTAAAAAAAAAAAAGAAAAGAAAAAAGCAGAAATACCCAACAGCGAAAAGCGTCTTTTCGAAGCAAACCCTCTTCAACAAAACCCAGAGAAACCCTAAATTTGAGCTTGCAGAAGAAAGATCTTGAAGTCCCGGCAGAGCTTGAGTTTCAGAGCGAGTTGAATCTCATTCCTTCGGGTTTGACAACACTCAAAATCCTCCGAACCATATCTAGGGTTAGGGTTTGTGATTGTGAGTGAGCCTTCCTTTTTATTCTCCTCTTTTTTTTTGTTTTTTGTTTTTGTTTTTTTTTTTTTTTTTTTGGGTTTTTTACTTTTCCTCTTTTTGGTTCTCGCAGCTAACTCTGCACCAACCCTCACTTTCTCTCTCCTCAAACTCTTTACTCTCTTTCTTTCTCTCTCTGTGTGTATGTTTTTATACTTTATTTTCACTTTCTCTCTCTATGACAAGGACAAAGGTTCTGCTGCTGTTTCTGCTTTTGCCAGCCCCTTCCTCCTCTTTCTCTCTCTATAAATATATATATATATAGATAATGTCTCTCTCTCTCTCTCTTTCCCACTTTGAGGAGGAGCTTTCCCTTTCCTTTTCTACGTCTATACCTTATATTATTTTTAATTTTAAGTTATTATACAAATAGATTTTATATAATATATAGTTTTATACTAACACAGTCACAGAGTCACTTTCTCTCTCTCTCTCTCTCAATCTCTCAGCACCTGATTTTCTTCTCGCTCTACTGTTGTAGACTTGACTACCCTCCTCGTCCCATACGACCCATACGACTCTCTAGTCTGTAACAACCAAAACCCGAGACCACTCGATTATTATCCCGTGGCCACCCCTCTTAACTCTACTCCCTAAGCTCACCCTCTTATTGGCCAATCAAAATAACATAATGCTCTTTTTTTTTTTTTTGGTGTTAGGTTAAGTAAGTATGATTATGCTAAAATGATATGCGCATTATCTTACTATTTATCAAAAAAAATAGCGTGATTGATGGGTTATATTATCTTATCATCACAAGTCGTGTTAATTGTACTCTTTTTTTTTTTACACGTTCTTTTGCGTTCTCTTATTTTTATTGTTTGATACGTAGATTTTACTATGATATTATATTATTTAAATATTAAAATTGTTAGTGTAAACTATATGTCAGATAATGAGACTAGAGAATGTAAAAGATTGTGAGAAAGAGAGTATATTTAACACTCCTCTTTATCTTTTTTAATAATGGTGAGATTTTAAAAATTAAAAAATACTAGGTATCCCAAAATTTATACCAAATTTTTAATATCAACACATATGCCATGTGAATTGGTATAATTCAATTAGTGAATGTGATTAATTTATTAATGGTAAGTTTTAATATACTAATCGAATAATAACAACTCATATGACATATGTGTTGGTATTAAAAATGTGGCAACAACTTTTGCACACCTAGCATCATCTTTGGGAATTTGATTCTTATAATGTTTACCAGTTAAAACTAAGAAGTGAGTTGAGGATGATTACTAAAATACCCTTCAATTTAGATTTAGTTATTGATAATGTTAGAGTATATTGTCAACTTTTTTTTTGAGTAATTGAGAGTATATTGGTGACTTGAAAATAAGAACTTAACTACAATGTCTTGCCTCATAAATGAGTTCATTCTAATATATTGAAAATTCAATTCATGATTTCACGATGAACTGGCCCAAATAAATTAAATTCAAATCAATTATGTACAAATAAAGGCAATAATTTGGAATTTGTAATTGATTTTCTTTCCTATAATAACGTGTTTTATTTTTTTATTTTTGATTAAATTTTGGTGGTTTAGACAAATGAAAGTTCATAAACAATGATGACACTTTCCTTCAATAAATCAAGATGAAGAATGGGCAAGTTGTAGCTATATATAGGTGATTAGCAATAGTGATTTATATGCAATAAAATTAAAATTAAAGAATAATCGTCATTATAATTCTTCTTCTTCCTACGAGGACCACNCCATGTGAATTGGTATAATTCAATTAGTGAATGTGATTAATTTATTAATGGTAAGTTTTAATATACTAATCGAATAATAACAACTCATATGACATGTGTGTTGGTATTAAAAATGTGGTAACAACTTTGGCACACCTAGCATCATCTTTGGGAATTTGATTCTTATAATGTTTACCAGTTAAAACTAAGAAGTGAGCTGAGGATGATTACTAAAATACCCTTTAATTTAGATTTAGTTATTGATAATGTTAGATTATATTGTCAACTTTTTTTTTAGTAATTGAGAGTATATTAGTGACTTGAAAATAAGAACTTAACTACAACGTCTTGCCTCATAAATGAGTTCATTCTAATATATTGAAAATTCAGTTCATGATTTCATGATGAACTGGCCCAAATAAATTAAATTCAAATCAATTGTGTACAAATAAAGGCAATAATTTGGAATTTGTAATTGATTTTCTTTCCTATAATAACGTGTTTTATTTTTTTATTTTTGATTAAATTTTGGTGGTTTAGACAAATGAAAGTTCATAAACAATGATGACACTTTCCTTCAATAAATCAAGATGAAGAATGGGCAAGTTGTAGCTATATATAGGTGATTAGCAATAGTGATTTATATGCAATAAAATTAAAATTAAAGAATAATCGTCATTATAATTCTTCTTCTTCCTACGAGGACCACCGTGACTTCAATCACTATATACAGCATCTTGTTCATCGTATGGGAAGGCTATTCCTACCAGTCTTCGTTTTTATGCAGCTGCTAATATCCATTTTTCAAATAAAAAAAAAATAGAAGTAGAAGAAGCTCCGCCGCCTAGGCCCATACAAATACACACCTCCCAAAATTTAAAGTCAACATAATTAATTAGGGCGCGTCTACAGTAGGGGCGCCCCTACGTAGGGCCCTGTCTATTCACCGTTGGATGGGAATCTGTATATAAATAGATTCTCTACAGATTCCCGTTATTCCCCACAGATTCCCATCCAACGATAATTAAGGTATGACCCTACGTAGGACGCCCCTACCGTAGCCATCCCCAATTAATATAAGGTTGTCAATGTATTAATATCACTTGTATTTTTTTTTTTTTAGCTCTATGGAAATATTGCCCCATCTATAAAAATATTTAATTATCGCATCATTAAATACTAATTGTTGTTTATCATTTTTAATTTAGTCTAGGCTTGAAAATTCAAACCCCCCCCAAAAGAGCAACTCCCACCTACAATTTTCTAATACTGACAAATGGCAATACGGCATTGTTTGTGTACCATCCATGAGCCATGAGGTTGCCCTAACGATAACATAACTCATGAGGCTGACTGAAATTTCACTTCCTTTGTAAGTGGGCAGAAGATTAGATTACGAGATACGCCCTTATAGGGAAATGAGCCTTGTTTGGTCCACAGTCCAGTTCAGCATTTGTGGGCCATTTATTTATTATTTACATTTCTAGACAATAACACAACAAATTGTCTCAATTTCGTATATACATTAAACAAAAAAAAATATTTATGTAACACATTCTCTCTCTTCCCTTATAACATCTCCAATGAGCATGCTCAGTTTAAATAACATTTCAATGTCAAATTTTAGCATGACCTTAAAAAAAAAGTCTCCAATAACATGCTAAATCTAATATAAATTATAATATATGGTATTTTTTATTTTAAATATTATACAAAAAATAACACATACTACCATACAATGAATATATAGGTAGATGATTGTTGAATAATATAACAAAAATTTTAATGAGATGAAAATAAAACTATTATGGAAATACGAATAAGTAATAATATTTATTTTAGCGTAATAATATTTGAGTAGGTATAAGTCAGAAAAATATGTGCAAAATCTAAAACATGTCATATAAAATTTAACGTTGACCCACGCTTTTAGTAAGAATGAATTTGAGATGTTATATGTTATCTATTTATTTTAGGAATAATAACAGTAAAATACCCTGATTTTTATTTTTTTAAAAAAAATAAAAAAAAATCATAACTTTTTGAATATTTATAAAATAATATACTCATTTTTAAATTTTTGCAAAATAATATCATTACTTTTGAATTCTGCAAATTAATATCTAACATTTAAAATTCTTATAAATTCATAATCTTAATGTCGAATTAGTTGATTTTAATAATAAAAAGATGTAATAGTCACCATCAACTTAGTTAAAACTTATTAAATAATAATACAATTTCTGAAAAATATTTATAATTAGCTTGGATAAAGTATTAATGTTTCAAACTGACGTAAAACTATTAACGACTAACGAGACTTGGAGGCCTTTGATCCCTTTTTTTTAAAAAAAAAAGAAAGAAAAAAACTTGTAAGCCTTTGATAGCCATCGGAATAATAGAATGGCCATTATATGTGTTATTTCATTTCATATGTCCCTTTATGAAATGTGTGGATGAAAATGACAGAATGATGGCAATTGAAGTAGACATTGAATATATATATATCCCTCTTTGTCTTGATATAAATTTCTCATACAAAGGAAAAATAAGTAATATGGTATATGTCGCTTTCTTGGAATAGTAGTTGGAAACAACATTATAATAAGAAACATAAGCCAAATCTAGAATATACTATACTAACCACGTTAGTTTAGAAAAATGTATGCCTTTTGGCTTTTCTACCACTCTACAATTTTAGCAAATAAAAACTTGTGATATGTAGTAATTACAAACGTTGAACGGTCAACTTAGCATATAATTTCGTTGTTATGATGTAATTAAGCATGTATAAATTTCTTAAGGGGAAAGTCAAGTTTATTAGCTTATATGACTTTTGTCTTCGTATAACAATTAAGAGTTAGTTATAATCCACGTCTGGAATTTAAATCAAACACCATAGCGTCTGATACTGATAGTGTATCTTTTTCTTCTTCATGACGTATTGAAAATAGTGGTTACTTTTCAAAAAAAAGAAAAAAAATAGTGGTTACAGTAAGTTATATACATGTCAATTTGTGTCCAATCCACAGTGTTTGCTTAAAATGTCTATACCAAAATTATATAAAGAACGTGACAGACAGTCTTGATTATAGAGCTGCATTGCAAACAAATTTGATGGGTAGGTGCCTAGTTGGGGTATCGGAAAGCGACTCGCACCTCCTTGTTTAAATTACAATTTACAGCTAGTCTAAAACAATTGAAAAAAAAAGAAGAAAAAACCCTATTGTACTAGTCTAGTCTAGCCTAGTCTAGCTAGAAAAATTAATTTAATTGCTTTGTTCAAGTTCCGATATAGTACTTCTCAAAAAAATAAAACAAAATAAAATAAAAATTCCGATATGGTATAATTTCATTACCACTAGGAAACCTTTGACGAGAATTTAGCACACATGCCTTATTTACTGATGAAAGCGTTATTTTATTTTTGGAAAAAAAATTTAGCCCTGCATTTTAATATTTATTACTTACAGTCTAACACAGCAAAATAATCAAGTTTATTTGTAAAATAGGAAAATGGTACTTTCCTGACAGGTTTATTTTTAAGATATATATTCAAACAATTTTTTTAAAATATATATATATATACAAATTTAAGTTCGTTATTTATTACCAGAAGATTGTATTCTTTTTAATTGTTTTATTTATATTTTTGCTAAATTTTTTTATATTTTATATAGTTTTTATCTTTGAAACTTTTGTTGGAAATAAAGAGATGTTTTTAGTTTTACGATATCCCATGGAACTTTTTGTTTGCTTTCAGCTCATCATCATTATCATCAATCAAAATAGTTATTTTGTTGATTTTTTTTAATATTATTTTAGAATCACACAATTTTTAATAATATGGTTTTGTTTTGATATTAGACAGATGAAAATCATGTTTTGGTGCAAACTTTTACTGTAAAATATAATAAATAGTGTTTTTAACATTACTCTTTTCTATTTTTTCTTTATTCTTTTTCTTTTTTTTTTATAAAAAAAGTTAAAGGGCAGACGTGTCTTATCACAAAAGTTTGATTCCCAAGTGACCACGTCATCCTACCTCGTACAGATATTGCTATCCTCTATTAATATATATTAGATAATAATGCTGTGGGTCCCAGTAGCAGTGAGAAGTCGTTTTCTTAATTTAGAAATAAATATTTTACTTGAAAAAAAAAAAGAAAGAGAATAGGGGACTTTTAGTTATTCTAGGAATTTTAATCAAAGATTATCCATCCAAATCAAATAGAGGTCATTGTCTTAGGGTAGTGCGCTATAGCTGTCTTGAGTAAAGGACGTGATAAGTACCATTACTTATCATCTCATCTCCCTCTGAAACGTGTTTCCGCTTTTTCTGACATTTACATTTCCTTTCATTTATTTATTCCTTCAATTATCTAATATTATGAAACTTTTCAAATGGGACCACTAAACAATTTTATTTTATTTTGTTTTTCTTTATTGTCCTGATCAATAGTAATTTTTATACAACTTTCGTACCGATCATATTTATTATTTCATGCTTGTATGGTGATCCTGACCCAAAGTATGATAATTTAAAAGTATGAAGAATATTAAATTAAGTATAATATTGAATTGTAAGTGGATAATTATATTTTCTAAAGAAAGGACCGAAAATAGTGGGATTACGGTCGGAAAGGAATTAGAATAATTGCAAAACTTACTTAAAATTTAAAAGGAAACTAGAGTGTGTCTTTTTTATTTTACACTTAATATTCTCCTTTTATAGCTAAATGAATGAACGGACGAATAAATTTATTTTTTAAACTTACTATAAGACCCAAATTCAAATTTACTATATGACCCAAATTCATCTAGTTTTCTCAAAAAAATTTACTATAAGACCCAAATTCAAATCCACCAATGCGAAGCCCCACTTTGAGTCTCTAATACCGTTGCTTCCGCTCTCATTTGAATAGTACTACTAGCACTTTTATAAAAGAAAAATAGAAAAAAGACGAAGGAAAAGGAAAAACTATAATATAAAGAAATGGATGAGAGAAGTGTACTAAAACATGGGGCCATGGGCGGCCTTGAAGTCCAAACCAAGCAAAACGTGGATTTTGAAAAGCCCATTTAGGTCCTTTTATTTTTACGGAAAAAAAAAAATTGAACATACCAAAGTTTATGAGCATTTGACACGTGTCAGTGACTGGAATCTAGGGGCACTGTATGAACTGCACGACAGTCCTCTACAGTTAGCACCTGCGGAGTTAGGGAGCTGCACGTTTGTACACGTGTCAGCGTATTTGTCGAAAAGAGGGCTCCACCATTATCATGAAAACGAAAAAGGAAAACGTTAAAAAGGGGAGTTATTAATCATTAATGTGTGTGTTTAGAATCTAAGATTAGATTAGATTAGTAATAGTACTCGTAATAATAATAGTGGGTGATACTGTTAACTGTATGCTGTTCTGTGTGTGTACGGTGCCACACCGAGTCCCTTTCATATGTCCCTCTTCAAACGCCACAAAAGGCCTGCCGACGTGGTCCTTGCCCTCTATCCTCACTATTACTAGCCTAACTTTTAGGGAAAACTATTAAATACCAGTTCTAAAATTTCAATGAAATTTTTGTCGCCTAACGATTTTATTTATTTATTTATTAAATTTATCCCTGTTATTGTTTTATACATCAACAAATTAGTAACAAAAACTCACAAATTACGCGTAAAATTGAAACTTTATATGTAAACAATTAGAAAACTAAAAACTAAAAAGAACACTGTCAAATGACAGAAACCTAGGACCATGAGACGCTACTGAGCCTAATTTTCTCAAAATTTTGTTGAGCCTAAAAACTGCTACTGGTCATTTAGGAGCAAATCACTGTCCATTTCCCCTAAATGAAATGGGTACTTGGGGGAGTTAACTACCCATCTTCAAAAAGTTGGGCCTATTATTATGATGCATAGTGGGTTTGATTCAAGACAACATAGTTTGGGCTCTCTACTTTTTGGAGAAGTTGGCGTTTCTTAGTGAGAAAAGGACATGGGTAGGACTGACTTGGGCCAAAATGAATTTTTATGTAAATTTTCCTTAAAATGGCATTTTTGGGAGTATCAATAATGCTTTTGGTCGAGAGTTTTTTAACCATGAAAAACTCCTAAAAATCATAAATGATTTTTTTTTTTGGAAAAGAGTTTATTTTTAGGAGTATCAATAATACTTTGACTTATAGTCAAAAGTTTTTTAATAATGAAAAACTCCTAAAAATGTCATAAATAATATTTTTTTAGTCAATTAACTTTTGACTATATATAAAACATTCTTAATACTCTTTAAAATGTCATTTCAAAAAAATCATAAAAAATTCATTTTGTCTTAAGTTAGTCCTACCCATATCCTTTTCACTTTATTAGCAAAATGGTTGAACTTGGACCTTCAAAGTAAATGTCAGGTTTTTTTGAATTCTACAGCAAAATGGCCGAAATATCAATTGCGACGACCCGTACCTTAAAAAAAAAGGGATTTATTTGTATTAAGTTAATAATATAAAGATAAAAGAAAAGATAAAAGAGCCCTTGATTAATAGATTTTATTTGGGGACACATTAGTAATTTTATTATAGACCCTTTAAGAAACCCTAAGACTAATAATATGCTCAGTTTATACGTACGCTCTGTAGAGTGAAAAGAGAGAGAGAGAGAGAAAGAGAAGGTTATAGACGTTTAAGGAGAAGAAGAAGAAGAAGATACCATTGTCATGAATTATTGAGACTCACTCCTAAGGTAATAAACTCTTAACCAATTAAGTTTTATGATTTAGTTTGATTTCGGGATTGAGATTGAATGTCTAGGGTTAGGGTTTTGAATTGCTTATAAATTATTTATGAAATATAGGGATGAATTTGATAGAGAAAGAAGTTTATTGATATTAGGATTCAAACAAGACAAATTTTATGTGAATTAATTGTGTGAATTGAAAATTATGAATTTTTGAGTGTCGGGCTAAGATGTAAAAACGCAGTAGAGGTTCTGACTAGCTTTTCAGGGAATTTTACTAGTATGATTGAGTCATATTTGATATGATTGGAAAGCTTATCAAATTATCTTTCTAACGGTATATAATTTGTCAAAAACGAACTTACAACTAGAGAGTTATAGCCAATTGAAATGAGTACTATGAATCTGGAAAAATATGTAATTTTGGGTACTTTTAGCAAAATGTGACAGTAACTTTTAAGACATTATAGGGCTTACCTATGGATGCTGCAATCACATTCTTGGTATTATTAGGATCCCCATGACTTATAGAACATGTCTTCTAAGTTTGGTGATTTTTAAAGAGATGTTAGAATTGTTATGAATCGTGAGAAACTGACATTATTGAGAAAAGTTAGAGAGTTAATTATAGAAGATGCATAGGCAATAAGTAATTAATATTTTTGGTATAATTAGAGTATGATTTTATTGTTGTGATACTTATATATGATTTGTATGATAATAGGTATTTGAGAGGTTATGTCGATTATTTTAGTTAAATAAGCAAAGCGAATGAGGTAAGTAACCTTTGATCTTTTCTAGTAGTTTTCCTCGTCCAAAAGCTAAATATTTTTATTATTTTATTACTTCTAATAGAATCATGTTTATAAGTATTTTCTTTAAAATATGATTTCAAGTAAAATATATTTTGGTAATAAGACTATTTAATGAAAGAAATATGTTTTATTGAAATAATATAATTTTTGTGAAAAATAGTATGATTCTATATTTTGTACTAAATTATGGATCAAGTATATGAATTACTATTGAACATAATTACAAGAAAATTATTTTAGAATAATGAGATGAAAGTAAAATTGTTTATGATTCGTTATTGTAAATAAGTATTTTGAAACTCTCTTCAGTGACTATGCACGTGGACCCAATCCATAGAAGTTATATGTGGACAGTACTGACCTAGCTGCAGGGTTAAATATAATATATTCGTGATTCGTACATGGCTACAGGGGTTATCTGTGGCAGATTCGGACCCGGCTACAGGTATTATTTGTGGCATATTCGGACCCGACTACAAAGATTATTTGTGGCAGATTCGGACCTAGTCACAGTGGTTAAGTGTGGCCATAGTTGCCAAAAACTGGAGAGAAGTATAATTGAAATTATTATTGACTTAAAAGGGATTCGAAAAGACAGATTTAGAAACTTATTACTTCTTTTTGTCAAATTGTTTACTAAATGACTTGATTTGAGTATTTTCAAAGTACTGATTTCTGAAACCAAATTCGTTCTGAAAAATATTTATTAATGATTTTGATTTACATATGCTTGATCCAACTAGATAAGGTTACTGGTTACTTACTGGATTTCTAGCTCATCCTTTTATTTCTCCCTCCCAAGTTTTAAAGATCGTCAGTTTAGAAGCATAACTAAGGGAGAACTTATTTAGTAATAATTGAGAATGATGGTTCAAATAGAGGAATTTCTTCATCTTGATTGAGAAAATGTAAAGACTCAGAAGATTGATCATCTTGAATTTACTAGATTATAGTTTCTACTGTATAGTATTTATTTTGAATATTTTATAAACTTTATAAGAGTTGTTGAATTTTGTATTATACACTGATATTTATTGGAGACTAAATATTCTTAATTATATTAGTTTATAAAAAGATGCCTTACATGTCTATGAGACCTTGCCTTATGGGTATACGGCGCACGTCCTCGGATATGGGGCATGACATCAATACTGGAATATGAATACCAGAGTATAAAAATCGTACATGATAAGGCCATTTAGTGAACGTACTGCCGTTGGTGCTGTCGTTATTTGACTGCATTGCCATCGGTCATGAGTTTTGTTCAATCTCCTCCCTCTTCACTTTCTCTGTATCGGATTCTCGTTTCTAAGGTTTCTTCTTATTTTCTTCTCGGTAATTAAAAATCCATATACCGATATACGGCAAGTTTAATAGTTTCCCAAAATTTTAAGTTTTCTAATTATATCTGAACTTTTTAGTCTCATTATTTCAATTAATGGGTGCTTTTGGTGACAATAATTTTTGTCACGTTGTTGCGGCTGCCCAAAGTTATTTAAGATCCTCGTGAGACGACAGATCGTCTTCGTTGATGTAATACACGACATGTACAAAAAAAACGACATGCCGTTTTGTTTTAGAGACCCATGTCTCTCTTTTTGTATTTTTATAACACAAACTTCTCATTTCTGAAACTTTTTGGGAAAATTGAAACAATTACCGTTAGGAAAAGAATATCAGTAGAATGTATGTGACCATGCTGATTTGAGAGGGTCAGGGACTACTCTTGTGGAACCAACTCAACCCAAAACAAACTCTTACATGCCAAATTTCCAGTTGGCAGTAACACATATCAACCAGCAACAATGGCAACTGCTGATTCGTAAAAATTAGAATTTTAATAAATGATGAAATGGTGGTTCAGCCACTAGCAACTTTGCTGCTAATGTCGGTGGCATATTTGGCAATTTCTTTCTCTGAGGATTGCCGGAGCTGCCCCATGACGGGTAACAACTCCGATGATCGGAGGAACTGCCTGCAAGGTTGGTGTGCACACATCTTTGATAATGAAATAAGAGCTACCTTCAGAGGTGACTCATTTACACCACCCGGAACTGGGTTTTGGGGCACCGCTGAACACTCAGCCACCAACTTCATTACAGCCTGCACCACACCCAAACTACTCAATGAATTGGTGAAAACAGAAAGCAATGTATCTTATGATGTGGGGTCAGACCCTGTTCTTCAAATCAAAGTCGTGAGGTCGTTTGACAGTTTTGCAGAAATGGGCACGCAAAATTTGACGAAATGGGCACGCAAAATTTGACATGTTCACAAACCTGCATGGCGCCTTTAGATATAATGTCTTCACAAAGCCTGTTGGAATGGCGAACAAGGTTGCATAATGCACCTGCAGCGTTGGCTTTAGTCTTGTCCTCTTCTACGGAGAGCAGCAGATTGGCAAGATAAGGTATGGATCTCCTGAGTTCTTCATACAACTTGTCATTATGGAAAGCAGCATTTCCTATCTGTGGTGAGAGAAGTGAGGAAGCATATAAGTAGATACATTTCCTAAAGACAGTCATTTGGTTCTTGCACTTTTAAAGTAGAACATGCTATAGATTGATTATGTAATTTCTTAATCGGAAAAAGACTGTTGAATAGAAGTCTCTACGGCTAGGAGCAAGTTAAAAGGTCTCTAGTGGCAAAAGAACTTACAGCAAAGGATGCAAATTTTCGCGTGCGTCTGTCTGGATCAGAGCATCGATCAATAAGGAGGCTGATGATTTGATACCTTGCCTGGACATTACCTTCAGTTATAAGAATATTCTAAACTAATCCACCGTTCTAGAATATAAATAGAATATATGTCAAACAATTGCACGAGCATGCTTGTAACTTTCTGAGGTCATGTTCAATAATCCACCAGATTGATCCTCAGGATGGTCACAGAACCAAAACAGAAACAAAATATAAAGCAGTCTTAACTGTTTACACTTACGAATGAGTCATAGAAGTAGGAGCTGTTCCGGCACATGTTGCCTAGAGCATTACATGCTTTTGAACGTACATTGGGATCTTCATGAGTAAGAAATTCCTTCAAGTACTCCAACACGGAAGCTCTGTCGATGTATTCATAAAATCCCTGAATGCAACAAAATCTGAACTTAATCTTGAAGGTTTCTGGCCCTTCCAGTAGAACCTTTAATGGTTCCTTTTGGAGGGACAAAATAGAAATGCAGCATATATGATATTGCATGAGTGATAAGACAGTTTGTATTGTTCAGGAACTGGATCTAACTTGGCTGGTTCGAGGGGGAAAAAAAAGGTGCCTAGGTCTGTTTGTAGATTGAATTTGGAAGAACATAGTTATCAAGTTTGAAGCAATGGCCTTTCGGAATACTACAGTTGGAGTCACTTTTTGGGGTTGGCTATATGCCTTATTAGGAAGAGGATGATCTTTTAATATATCTTTCTGAAGAATAAGTTTTGGTTGAAACCGAAAGCATATCAAACCTTGTGCATTCGAGCTAAATCTGAAACAATCATAAGAGAATCTAATGTGACTTCTTTCGGGCACGTGCAATCGAGCAATCGTCTCCATCTATTCGGATCCAATAAGCCTTTTTTCACAAGTTGACCTGCTAGAAGGGGGTGGCGTATCATTTTAGCAAGAAAAGCAACAGGCCTTCCCAAATCTTTCAACTCCATGTGCTCCAAACACCGAAGAATTATGCCAGGCACTCCCACCTGGAGATTCAGAAGAAATTGGGTGAGAAGCATGCAGTTTTCTTGCTTCCAGGTTGTTGTGCTGAAAAGTTCAAACTAAATTGCATATATACTAATTTTTCTACCAAAACACAGAAAAGAAAATACTAACAAAATAAACATAGGGAAGAAGTTGTGCAAAGTTATTCCAACGAAAAAAAGAATGCAGTAAGGATAGAAGATCAAACCTCTACAAGGATTTTGATATACTTTCCCAAGTCTTCCTCAATTACTTTCACCATGTCCTTGTCTTCCATGCAAACTTTCCCACCTGGTGAACCCATATTGAGAAGCAAACCACTACTCATGGAGGCAGTAGCAGCTGGCAAGCCTGGAGCATTCTGGACAGCAACAAAAGGAAATGCTAATAGATCAATTACAGTATTTATTATATCTCTGATGCCATCCTTGCCTCCACCAGGTCCGACTGAGTGTTTTATAAGATTGAGATGTACATCGCTTAGTAAGTCAGAAAAGAGCTTGATGTGTTCGCTCTTCATAATCTGTCGAAAAGTCACAGCTCCCCCTGGAAGACAGTGATATATTGATGAAACAGTCCACACAACTCCAACTGGGGACAGCCCAACTTGGTCTTTTGTGCTCTCAATTCCTTGAGGGGATTCTTTTGAAGGTTTTCTAGCTAACAAACCAATGAGAAGCAGAGGTATACCACTTGCACACAGCTCTTGAACATATAAAGGTCCTCCCCACCTAAGCCGGAAGTCTAACAAACCAACACATCCATCCCTAAGCCCATGACAATATGAGAGTGCACCGTCCACAATATGAGTCTCCAATTTGTTTTCATTGCCTAATGAAATTTGGAACCATTCACGAAGTATAGCAGTTCGAGGAATTAAAGGCACTCCTATTTCGTAGACTGAAGATTCAACTCTAGATCCAGTTTCAAGGGATAGAATGGATGCAAGGGCCAACATAGATGAAGCACTACAAGGTTGAAAGGAAGTTTTTTGTTTTTCATCAGAAGAAAAATAGTGTGCAAGAACAGCAAGTCGAGAAACTTGCTCCTTTTGGGAGGTTGTAAGCATAAATAATGCGGAGTTTCTGCCAGTTGCCTTTAAACATTGAGCGATTGTTGCAATAATGAGGCAACAATGTAGAACTAGTGCGGCAGGTTTGGTAAATTTACACTTCATGTTACTTGTTTCGCATGTTTGTGTATCTTTTTCGAAGGATGAAGTACAAAATGATAATATAGAGAATATCTCTGAAACAATGGTGCCATCGCCTCCACCACTGACAATGGTAGTAACGGGCAGGGAACTGGGCAGGCCGCATAAAGCACCTGGAACAATTGCACTATGTAGACAGCACCTCAACAAGAGCTGAAACATGAAACAAGAATTGTATACTTTATGTTAACTTTAGCAAGCTTGATATCAACAAAAGTAATTAGGACCAGCAAGTTAAATTCTTTAACTGCCTTCAGATCTCAAGGTTTCAGACTGAGTAAAGAAGAGCCCACATAAGTGGCCATTGAAAAAATTTACATAATTAGGATAGACAGAGACCTGAATGCCAGCACATAATGACGCCTCAAGACGTTGGTGAAGGCAATAACAGAGAGCAACCTGTACTGCCTTCGATCTGAGGAATACTTCTGTTACTACATCAACAATTTTAACTGATTCTGAACTGAGCAATAATCCTTCCTGGTTGCTAATGTTAAGTCGAAGCAAAGGACTTTGTAGAGCGCTTAAGGGAAACTGATGGGCATTTTCTTTTGTATAAAGAATTTCTGATGCTTCTATCAATGACCAAATAGCTCGACATGCTTCACAAGCAGCGCGCAGCTTATCTGAAGAACCTGAGATGAGACTTGAGCCCGAAGTAGCTAAACTGAGACACAAATGCTCCACTAAACTACATGTTTTAGCATGCCCCAAAATCCGTTTAAGAATCTCTTTAGCAGTAGAAATGACCCCAGGATCTGAATCGGAACAAAATGATTTTAGGCCTTGCACAACTGAAGCTAACATGACAGTAACACAAGCGGTGGACTCATACAAAACTTTTCCAGATGCATTGTCCTTGCAAGCTACAACCTACAAATTCAACAACATGAGATAACTTGAAGGAGCTTATATTGTTGCCAGATATCACTTTTCAACATGGAGCCACCCAAAAAATATAAAATAAAAAAACCTGTGTAAAAATTTCGGTTAATGAAACCCAGTGCCTGAAGCATGAGCCTGCACCTCCACTTCCGCCATTGTCTAGCAAAATTTTGATGATTGATAAACTCTGTAAATAAATTAGAGTTGCATAAGCTGATAATAATCATCAAACAGGAAAATATATACCACATTCATCCAACATTTCAAATTTTAAAACTATTTGAGAGGGTTTAACTTCAGCATATTTTAGACAAGTCTAGGATATTTCAGGACGAATAGTTTGGAAAGAAAAAAAGAAAAAAAAACAAATAAATGTAACTAAGCTAAAAATAACTGCACAAAAACAAGGAAGGAAGGAGGTCGAATAGTTGAAAGTATCAGAAGAACTGCAATTAAGTAAGCAGTGCTACTATTACTTATAGAAAATGTCACAGTAATAAGATACTGACGATGCAATTCAAGGCAGCTAAAATTGAAATAATCCTGTTATCTTCAATTTGCTAGAAATGCCCATCACCAAGAGTCATTGCGCAACACCAAGCAAAACTGCAAATACAAGTTCTTTAGCCACAGTTTTCTAAATGAAGCAACATACCCTTGGCATTAGGTCAACAAGTTCGGATGACTTCAAGCTAACAATATGTGCTGTGAAAACAAGAAGATCCTGTATTATTTTGTCGAGCAGTCCACTTGAAAGGATGGCACCAGCAGCAACTAAGTTTGAAAGAATTCTTAGTGACTGGTTTGACATAAGAACGTCGTGATCCCTGTATGCATGGACAAAGAATCAATGCCTTCATAAACAACCCTATCAGGCATATAACGCCATGATATAAATAATGGTAGTAAGGCATTTAACTAAAATTACCTGCAAGGATTTTGAGATCCTTTAGACCATCCTTTTAGTGGTTGTAAAACATGTGCTAATGCTTCATTATCTTTGCCGATTATTTGAGCCCCTTTGACTGTACGGGAGTTATTTTCCAATCTGTCCAATATCTGACAGCCTGAAAAATAATACTTAATTTCACTACAATTTACCAGTGTCACGTAAAATAAGAAAATGAAGCTGATAATGGGGATTTAATGATTTAAAACTTCTAGTCTTCGCATTTCATGCAGCCATTTATTGTTAAAAGGCACAAAACCAATGCTACGAAGAAAGGAGAAGCAAAGCTTCACTGAAATGCCTGGACTTGGAGTACGAAAAATCAAGGAACATAACAGCCTGATCTCTCCTTCTTCTACTTTATTTTTTATTTTTTTTTATTTTCGGTTCACTCTACAAACGAAAAATAATCTACCTGATGGGTTAACGTCATTAGGACTTGCAAATCCTGGGAACTCGTCATGTGGTGAATTGTCGATAGTGGAGTCAGGAACACCTAACTGAGCATCTTTATGAAAGATCGGCCCATTACTTTTCTCTGAAGAATGAGGAGAGTTTTTTTCACCTAGGACAAGAGATTCAAACCATGATTATTAAAAAGGAACTAAATATATGGAGTATATGGAGGACTTACAACCGGGACTAGAGGAGCCAAACCAGCTGACGTATTAATTGTGCTTCCTTCACCGCTACATGCTGCCTCACAGCGTCTAGCGTTCGTAGGACATATTTCCTGGAAAAAGGTAAAATACATGCTAATAATGCAGTTTTTTTTTTCCCTTCTCTTTCAATCTCTTCATATAGAAGAATATCAATTTCTTAACATAGTGTCCTCTTAATACCATCATGCGATGAAGGTTTCATAAGTTTGTAGTATTGAAAAGAAAAACAAGTAGAAGTGGATATTTTGAAATATAGGTACCCTGGGGGGCCTGGGTTCTGGTTCATCTGATGTTTCCTTTATGAAAGGGTGTTCAAGAAGAGCAGGCCATGTCAATCGATTTTGTGGTACCTGTAACCCATTATACAAAGGCCTTGTAAGAATTTGGTTGCAGAAAAATCTAAATGAAAACTATTTGTCAGATTTAAACAGGAAAAAAAAAAAAAAAACCTTATTGAGCAATCCTTTGAGAAAACTTTTAAAATCTGCACTTATGTTGTCAGGATATTTAACTGGATCCTGGCACAATACTCGTCAAATTAGCTGGTGATTTAATTAATTAGATTACCAATAGCCATGTTGAGTTTGACTGAATGAACCTTGACAATGTGCCGGATGAGTGCATATACAGAATTTGTATAAAATGGAGGCTGGCCAACAAATAATTCATACCTGTGTCCATGAAAAGTAGTTTGATTGAAGATGATAACCGAATAAATGGGAGAGAGAGCAAACAACAAAACAGCTACCGGAAATACTAGTGATTAGGATACTCTTAATGTCCTTTGTCTATTTGTTGGCAGGGAAGCTGGTTTTCTCATTCAAAAATCTTAATGGTTTCAACAGATATTCGCACATATCAGTCTTGAATGGTGCAAAGGAGACTAAGCAATGTAAGTGCAGAATATGTTATAGTAACACAAGGCAAAAGTAAAACTAGAGGTGAGAAACTTGCAAACGAAATGAATTGGTAAATGCCCTTTTGCAACAACTCCAAGAAAACTTCCATAGATCTTAAGAGTCCTTATGCCTCTCTACATGGGGTTTTGGTGAGCCCAAATTCACACGCATGTTCCAATCTGGCATTGGGCATTGTCACCTCACTTTTCTACACTACTGGTAGCAATTCTGAAGAAATGAAACCACTCCAACAGAAGAGAGGTCAAGACTAATTTGAATCCAAATGGAGAACCACATAGAATCAGAAAACTCTTGATAAGAGTTTATCAAACTACATAGAATCAGAAAACTCTTCATAAGAGTTTATCAAGAATACTTTTTTAATAAGAAAGTAAAAATAAAAGATCTTTTTAATTTGTAAGTATTAAAGACAACTAGTCCAGTAAACAATGAAAGGGATATCTAGACCTCAATGTAAAATAGAATGGAGATTATACGTACAGTATGACTCCAAGAGACCATAGATCTGCAGTGTGGTTGTAGGGTTGTTCTCGTACCAATTCTGGAGCCATATACAGAGGAGTTCCTGGAAAAGAAAAGAAGAAGAAGACATCGATTAGAAAAAAAAGAAATTCCAAAGGCCAACCAGTGTATTAAATCATAAGATTTACTCTCTTCAGACAACAAAATAAAGTCATACAAGTCAAAATTAAGATAGTCCAACCTTTTATGGATCGCAAAACAACAGTATTCATGGACATTGCACGTGCAAACCCAAAATCACAAAGCTGTTGCCAACAAGAAAGCAAACAAGTTATCTGATAACGAGGACATGTTTGTAGTTATAGGAAGGCCACACAGAAGCTGCAATAACAGGTTAAAGGACACCTTACCAAAAACAAAACAGAAAATCAAGAATATGATAGTAGAAATAAGGTATAAATAATGAACTTAGTAACTAGAAGGCAGGGAAACCCCAAAAAAAAAAAAAAAAAAAAAAAGAAAGTGCATATTATTCTGAATCATCAACCTTGACAACAGACCCTTTTCCAATTAGGATATTCTGAGGCTTCATGTCACGATGGATGATACGGTTGGAATGCAAATAATGCAATGCTCTCACCTGCAAAATTCAACGTTTTCTTTTTCCATTTTTTTAAAAAGCTCTCACATTTAATGAATCAAAATTCAAAATTCAACTTTGTTTCATTGTATAGATGGGATCAATACTTCTGGTGTAAGAAAATACCAACTGCTTTGCAATGGCTTGGACTTGTTCTTCAGGGAGGCACTTGTCATCCTCAAGAATCTCAAAGAGTTCACCCTGTCAAGTGTGAAACGAGAAAAGCCATTGGCTAGTTACTTACCCATATGCGTCTCCCACACTTTTTCCGTAATGGCACGTAGTCCACATTCGCCTGCAGCCTAAAAATATCGGGCCTAATAGAACTCAGAGATAATATATTTGTATCCATTACCTGAGCAAATTCAGTGACAACACAAAACTCTTGAGGGCTTTCAAAGGAATCAAGCATTTCAATAATATTTTCATGCTTCAGCTTTCTTAGGATCTGAAACAAACAAGGAGACAAACATCAAATAACTCGAAAACCAGTAACACCCCCGCCGCGGCGTACTTATAGCATTACCAAATTAATGAAAGTGAGTCCATTACCTCAATTTCCTGTCTTAGATTATGAACATCCTTGTCACTTTTCCCATGCTTCATAATGAATTTCATTGCAACAGTCTGAAAATCCAAAGGCAACAACAGCAATTTTCGACTCAAAAAAAAAAAAGAAAGAAAAGAAGAAAACTTTATAAAGATTTCGGAAAGCTAAAAGGAAGAAGTAGATACCTGGCCAGTGTATTTTCTTCTTCCTTTGTATACCTTCCCAAATGACCCTTCGCCTACAAGTTCGATTACATGGTAATCCTCCACACCCATATCCTTTCACTATACCAATACTCCTCTACCAATTTTATCAAGTACCACAATGAGATTAAAATCCACCAGAAAACATAATCAATTTACTATACTACACTACACTTGGAAAATTAATTTGCAGAAAGAGTATAGTAAGTAGATGCAAATCAACCATTCTTAACTTGTTCGAGCATTTTAGAGTTACTTATTGAGACCCAAATTGGTTGCTTCAAATAATCGAGTATGCCTAATTCAATCAAGTACTCAACACAAGATGAGATAATACAAAATGAATCTAATCCAATAATGTAAAACACAAAGAATCAACATGTCGAATTCTGGATCCTACACCAATAAATAGCCGAAATTTACAGCATCGGCCCCGAAGTTGTGGCTGGAGCCTGGGTGAGTTTTGTTTGGCAAGTGAGAAAATGAAGTGAAAGGAAAAAGAAAAAGATCTACTAACTGCTTTCTTTTCCTTAAGGCTTAATAAAACAATAGAATTAACAAAATAGGTAAATAAATAAATAAATGCATCCAGCACCCAAAGCTACCTGAATCAAATGAATTGAACTAGAAATTTACACCCGAAGGAAAAAAAAATGAAAGAGAGACTTACCACAAAATGCGAAAGCATCCAGAAAAATGACAGCAAAGAGAGAGGGGTTGTCGAAAGTCGAAAGTGGAGTAATCAAAAGTTTCTTATTCTTTTCCCGCCGATATCATTTCAAGTGAGTCTACAGATTTGTTTTCTTCCTTAATTAAAGAATAAGGGTAAATACGTCATTTCATATTTTCGCTTTTTGTCCTTTTCTGTTTTGTTTTTTTGTTCGCAATCGCATTATAAAAATACTTCTTAAACGTCTTTTCCGGAGAGAGTAGATTGGTTTTGCGCTTTACACCGCCATTGAAAAAAAAAAAAAAAGTCTCCGGCCCAGAACTCCTAGTGGGCCCACTCGGCCCAAAAGGCCCATTTAGAGGAGCACGTGCATAGAGAGCTCAGAAGCTCGGTCTCTGTAGAGAGAGAGAGGGTGAGACCCACTGTGGACACCCCCACGTAACGCTATTCGCACCAACCCCTCACAATTCACACACACACACACACACACCAGATAAAGCTCTCTTCTCCTCTTATTGTGTTTGTTTTGTTTTGTTTATTTTTAGAGAGAGAGAGAGAGAGACGAAGACTTCTTAAGAGAGAGAAACACACAAACAGTTTTATCAGGTACATCCATTTTTGAATTAAATAATTACAAATTTAACCACAAAAAAAAAAGGGGAAAGAATAAAGAAGAAGAAGAAGAAGAAGAAGAAGAAGAGAGATGGAAAATTTCCAGTTCTGAATGGAAACCCTAGCCCTAACCCGAATTCGTCTTTTCGGATCCTCCATATTTGGCCCCTTTCGGATCCTCCATAGCTCATTCCTGTTCTTCGCCGGAGGCTGACTCACTCGCCGCCGACTCACCAGTTGTTAATTGGTTGTTTCTAGAGAGAGAGAGAGAGTGGTTTGGGTGTGTGTGTGTGTGTGGTATGGAGAGTACGGATTCAGGTGTGGCCGAGTTCAGCGTAGGATCGATCGTGTGGGTGCGGAGGAGGAACGGTTCGTGGTGGCCGGGGAAGATTGTGGGGCCTGAAGAGCTTTCGGCTTCGCATCTCACCTCGCCTCGCTCGGGGACTCCGGTCAAGCTCCTCGGCAGGGAAGATGCCAGTGTGTATGTCTCTCTTTCTCTATTCTTTCTCTCTCTCTCTCTCGCTAGTTTCACGACTTCAAAAGTAAAAAACCATATCCCACTTATTTAATTTGGATATTTAACAATTTTGAAGCTTTGTAATGACTGGTTTTAACCCTTTTTAATTTGAAAAATTTGCCAAATATTGATACCCAAATCCAATTAATGGTGGGAGAAGTGTTAGTAGGGCTTTTAGTGGTAGAGGGATGTGTTTGACCTCTGTGTATTGTTTGTTGGTCTAGAGTTAGAAACTACTTAGATTCAAACCAAATACTCGAAATTAGTGGGTTTCTGTTTATACCTTCGTGTACAAAGAACAGCACAAAATGGTATTTTGCACTTAATCATGTTTTGTAAGATTATATTCTCTGTCTTGTATTTCTCAGGGACTGGTACAACTTAGAGAAATCCAAGCGTGTGAAGGCATTTCGATGTGGAGAGTTTGATGATTGTATTGAAAGGGCTGAATCCTCACAGGGGATGCCCATAAAGAAAAGAGAGAAGTATGCACGTCGAGAAGATGCTATTCTTCATGCACTTGAGCTTGAGAAGCAACAGACAAAGAAACCAGGAAAGTTAGGTATAGCTTCTGATCGCACGAACAGTAAGTCATCTGGTGCTGTCAAAAAGGGATTAGTTACACCTTCAGAGAGTTTTGGAAATTATAATGTAAAACTTGGAGATTCCAAATCAAATCAGTTTTCTAAGAGACTAGATGTGTCTCCTAAGAATGAGACTCTAGGCAACCCTTTGTCCTCCCAAAAGTCCAAAGACGGAAATCATCTTAGCGGGGAAGAGGATCATTCTGAAGTCACACCTCGGATGAGAGGTTTGCAGGATTTAGGGCTCAGGATTGGCCCTTCAAAGACTAAACTTCCGTCTTCTGTTGCTTCAAATGGTTCTCGGAAACCAATAGTTGACAATAGTGTTCAAGCTCTCCCGTGTGGTGGTCTTAAAATGGGAAATACAAGTCACGTGAATGGTAAAAATTCTTTAGACAAAGGAAAAAGAATACGTGAGGGGTTGAGTGAGGAATGTTTGGTCAAGAGACGTGACAAGCGCCGCACTCTTGTCCAAGTTTTGCAGAATAGTGCAAAACTAGAAGTCCCTGATTCCTTGCAACCTGACAGTGCTACTGTTTCTACTTCTATTTCAGGAGTGGAGCATTTGGGAGTTATTTGCAGAGCAAAGAGGAGCAGATGTGTTTACTATCCAGCTGAGTCTAGTGAATCCTTAGACAATAAAGCAATATCACAAAGTGACGTTGAGAATTCAGATTCCCATATTGGAGCTTCTCTACATCCCAATTCTTTGACTGAAGAGAACATTTCTGGTTCCACAGAAGATGAATCAGATACTTCAGAAACTGATTCTTCTGAATCTGAGTCTGACTCTTCCGAGACAGAACAAGATATGGATGAAGAAATGGCTGTTCTCTCCGGTGAGTTTTCTCTTCATTCTGCCTCCAATAGTTTATCTATTTGACAGTTATGATTGATGTAGTTTTGATGTTTGTATGTTTGAAAGATCAATTTGCATGATCCTACTTAATAATATTTCTTCTGCATTATTTTGGTTGTTATTTGTTAAATCTGCCAAATGACTGCGAAATATGAATGGCTTCTAGTCTATTCATTTTTCTTGAAATGCTATTTAGTACCATTCATGTGTGGAGCAACTTATTCCTCAAGTTGTAATGCCTTCCTATTGAGTTCTGTTGTCCTGCTGGACTTAGTATCCACTATCTAGGAAGTGGCGTGTTACCTTCACTTGACTTTTGAGAGCCTTCTCCTTAATGATCTAAAGCATAGTTTTCATGGAGGGATTTAAGTCTCAGTCTTCTTCTTCGTCTTTTTCTTCCTCTTTTTTTTTTTTTGTTTTTTTTGTTTTTTTTTAATTCTCTGTTTGTTAGTCTGATAGGAACATCATCTGGAAATTTGTTTGATGCATTGAAAGTGGAGGAAATAATTGAAAACTGGAAAAAAAAAAGGTTAATAAAAAAGAAGAAAGAAAGAAACTATCTAATCGATTTTTAGAAATTTATTTATGACGTAATGCCTTGCAAATCTTAAGAAAATGGTTAGAGGATTTTTTTTAGGGCTAACCAGCTGGTCATTGCACCCATGAGTATATAACCTCCAAACAAACAAGAATGCAATTTTTAGCAAAAATGATTCAGTTGTTACGGGGTTCCACTCTTACTGAAAGTTCTTTAATCGTTTAATTATACTCCTCTTCCTATGTTTTCCTTTTTAATTTGATATTCTATATTATATGTTCAAATAATAGGTACTTAGAATTGCTCACGTAGAGGATACTCTTTGTATTTCAGATTTCTGTATTCTGAGCCAAAAGCGTCCTAGAGGTTTATGCATGACTTCACATAAAATAAAATGTTTGTGATCTAACACTAAAAACTCTCGAGTATAGTAGGACGGCCATCTTGAAATTGGCTGGAAATGTTTAAAGCTAAGGACTGGATTATTGTATTCTATTCTCATGCATGCAGGGAGAGAACAATGATATTTGTTATTGTTGTTATGAGGTATGTATGGATGATTTGTTTTGTAGAAACAATCAGATAGTCTCTACAATGCGGAAAAAGTATTCTGTTTCCTTTTGGAGCTATATTGGTATTTATACTATAACTTTTATAGTCTGTGTTGTGTTCCCAATTCCAGTAAGTGTGAAATTCAAATGGAAGTTTCACTGTTTTTGTTTTGTTTCTCTACGCCATTTGGGAGTTTTGTAAGCCTCAAGCTTTTCTAATGCCCTGGCTAGTTTAATTTCCGGATTCTCACCAGCCTTCTCTTGCTTGTTTAGATGCTGCTGCACCTATGGAACCCGAGGTAAGCTCTTTGGGAAGATATGAAGCACAAGAACATGGAAGCATGGGGAGTGATGAGCCGGACGAGTTGATGCTTTCTGGTGACGCATCTCACTTTTATAGCCATTATCCTATATCTGCTAATGAAGCAGTGTCCAAATGGCAATTGAAAGGGAAAAGGAATATTCGCAATCTAACAAAGAGGTCTCTGGATGCAACTGATGGAAAAGGTTATATTTATGGATCATATCCTGAAGATAAGGTAAGAGTTTTGGCTTCTCAAGTGGGAATTTCAGTTATTGTAGAATATTGATGTTAATGATAGTTCTGACGAGACTGATATGAATTATTAGGATTTTAGGACAGAAATTATTGGACTGGACAACGGATGTTCCTCATCAAGAGCTGCATTCAGAGGTCGAAACAGCGTTGGTCGTAACATAGTTGACTGGGATGACTGGAGTTTGGAGGATCGGCCTTCTTCGAGGGGATATTGGGACATAAAAAGAGAACGCTTTGACCCACTTTATGATGGTCGTCATCAGTTTGGTGGGAGGTCAGGATCAATATTGATAGATGTTGATGTGAAAGTCCAAGCAAGTTACCAAAAAGAGCCTGTTCCTATTGTTTCTCTGATGAGTAAGTTTAATGGGAAGGCAATTATAGGGCACCCGATCCAAATTGAAACGTTAGAAGATGGTTCATCCAGTAATCTCATCTCAACAATAGATGATTTTTGCAACGAGCCAATTGAAAATGATGGAAATACAGCTCTTCCCCAGGCATGGAGGACTGCAAGGAGGACAGCTAATTTTCGGGTGCCACGTCCTCATTTATCATCGACGCTGGATGGTGACGAAGCTGCTTATGATTTTCCCTTCTTAGATCGAGAAAGTAAGCCAGCGTACAACAACAAGAAGGGGAATTTAAGTCACAAGGCAGGTCACATGAAGAGGAATGTGCCACCATCTGATAGAAAACTCAAAAAGATGCCAAAGAAATCAAGCTCATCATCTAGTCAGAAAACAAGGACTCTGTCATCAATAGCAACTGAACATAAGTTCGGTAACAAGCAAACACACGATAGCAGTAGTAGCCAAATGGATGGGCTAATCAAACCGGAGTCTTCTGGGCCCACAACAGTAGCATGCATACCTGTCAAGTTAGTTTTCAGTAGGTTACTTGAGAAGATTAATAGGCCGCCATTGAGGGCAGCTGGCAACGGGGCTTTGTTAAATAGTGATGTGGAGAGAAATCCACCATAGATTACTTGTACATTGTGATAAGGGAACAATAAGTTTATACTGCTAGTACATCATTTATTGCTAATTTTTCTTTCTAGACAAAGCAATTTCTGCTGTTGTTTTGAATAATGAGAAGAAGCAGGTAGCCAAGTTAGGAAGAAGTCATGTACAGCAAACTTTTAGGGGTTCAGAGGATCAGAAAGGCAGAAAGTTATGGTAGTCAGCAAACAAGGTATCAGCAGTGAGAAGTGGATGAAGTAGGTACTTTGAAGTTTAGTGGTATCCAATATTTATTACCTTTGAAAGCTATGTATCTTGATTTGTTTGTTTATTTTAACTGACTCAGCAAAACGTATAGAAACCTGGAACAGTGGATTCATTGTAGATGATGATTTGAATTTGTATTACTGTAGATCACTATTCAGAATTCTGATGCCGCGGTGAGGGGGTTATATATTGTTCCTGGGTTCGTTTTTTTTTTTTTTTTTTTTTTTTTTTTTTGGGAGGCAGAAGCATTGCATTTGCATGATGGTTGTTTGATATTGTGATTGTAACATATTTGGTAATTTGACTAGTTGGTACTTTGAGTTATCCTTGTTATTTCCGTCGAAGTCTATTCTAATATTGGGTAATGTCTTACAAATGATGCAGAAGAATGGTTTATGATTGTTGGAGTTGTACAACCCACCGTTGAAATCCCATAGATGTGGGTTATGGTTATTCCTCTTCGGCGCAAGGCAAATTGGTCAATGGGAAAGAATATTCACTCCCTATTGTCACAAATGAATCTTCTTTTATAGTTTCTCGTCTGAAATGGTTCTTTATTTGGAATCCGAGAGAAAATAATTCGACTCGAGATCAATCCTTTTAAAAGAAAACGGTGAGGGCGTTATGTCGGTCTTTTGATCCTCAAGTTTTATTGGGCCAAAATGACAGCATAAAAGTGAACAGTTGTTAAATACCCGTTTCAAACAACATATTAACATAAATATCTGTTTCTGGATTAAGAAAAAAATTGTGTTGCCTTACAACATTTTTTATAGTTAAGAAAAGGTTTGTGTTGCCAGTTACCCTATATCTTGAAAAAATAACAATAAAGACCCTTTAATTAACACCTAAAGGGCATCGTTACTAGTCCATATTAGAAAGAGATATAAAGGGAAGGGCTTGAGGAGGGAATGAGAAATTGAGTCATCCCTTCCTAGTTATACGAATAGATGGAAAAGAGAAATATTTTCCTTATGGAAAAAGGAAATGTTTTCCCTATTTCTATTCTCTTTAAGGTCCAATTACGGATTAGTAAAAGAACCTTATAGAAATATGATCAAATTTTGGGCCCAATTTAAGTAAATATCCCTTTATCAAATGTTATAGCAAAATGTCCGGTATATATATTTATATACTAAGTGTAAAATTTTATATACCAAGCATAAAAAATTATATACCCAGTACATTTCAGTACAATAACTGAAATTAGTAGATAAATATATCTACCAAGTGTAAAAATATATATAATTGGATATTTAGCCATAAAATGTAAAAAGTAGACATCTACTTAATCAAATTTAAAATATTGGTCATCCACCTAAATTTCTCTTAGTTTTAAAATGGCCTGTAAGTAAACCCATTAGTGATGACCTATATTATAAATTTTATTAAATAGAAGTCCATTTTTTAAATTTTATAGCTAAATATCTAAGTATATATATTTTTACACTTGGTAGATAAGTATATCTACCAATTTCAATTCATGCACTGAAATGTACTGAGCATATAAATTTTTATGCTTGGTATATAATATTTTACACTTGGTATATAAATATAAATACCGGACATTTTGCTATAACATTTGAAAAACAGGCATTTACTTAAATTGGGCCTAAAATTCGGTCATTTTTCTATAAGATCCAAAAATAATTCAATCCTTTTTTAAAATTAATATCAAATATAAAACCTTGAGTCTATGTTTTTTCATCAAATCTGGCTATATTGTCAAAATTGGACTTCAAAATTATTATAAGTAATCAGTTGAGTCTAATAAGTGGTACTTATGTGGCTATTTTGGAATTAATTCTATTCCTTCCTTTCCATTACCCTCAGCCAAACGGGGCCTAAGAACATTGGGCTTTCGCTGTAACCCATTCGGTTGGGCCTGTCCCGTAATGACCAGCGGAACCAGCTGTAGCAAGAGTCAGTAGAAGTGAGCAAGTTTGAAGTTTGTAGCAAAAAGCAAAGACAAAAATTTAGTTCCTTTCCTTCAAAAAAAAAAAAAAAAAAAAAGTTTGAGGAGTTGAAGAAGAGAAGTGAGGAGCGGTGTCCCTGTCCGAAGACGATCGGTTTGGGAGGGAAGAAGACTCTACTTAAGAGAGAGTTGAACGACAGTGTCAGACGCACGCGGGTTCTCTCTCTCTCTCTCTCTCTCTCTCTCTACACTCTTATCTATTCTTACAACTTCATTCTCGCTTCCAATATTTGTGTTTTCTTTCATTTTTACTGTTTGGTTTCTAAGAAAATCCCCCTGAAAAATTCCAAGTCTTTTTCCTTTCTTTTCTCTTACTTTCGCTCTTTATAATCTTCGTATTGGGTTTCTTTGCAGCAATTTTTTTGCGAGTCTTATTCAAGATGAGCTGGAGAAGGTGCTGGCAATGTTGCCTCACCAAGATTTCAAAACCCAGTTCATCAATTTTCTCTGCTACGAGAAACTATCAAGGTTTTGGGTCTAATGCTGAAAAGGGTCGAGTCCTTGATGGTTTTCTATCTCGAACGAAGCTCAATGGCTCAAGTGCTGGGACTCTAGGTTTTCAAGAAAGGAGGTTTATCGTGGCAAGAAATCCCATTTGGGGATTTGGGTCGAATTCTATTCGGTTAAAACAGAGCTCTTTGATTCTATCTCGTCAGTTCGGACATAATGCTGGGGATGATTCTCAACTAGACAGAGGTTTTCTTGTACAGCTCTGGGTTGCAGAAAGGAAAATGAGAAACCCCACTAGGAAAAAGAGACGAAAAGTGGTTTATGGGCATCGTGGTAATGGTTCACCAACATATGAAGTTCAAACTACTTACAACCATTCACTGGAAAGATTGTTTTCGGGTGCATCTGTTGCCGAAGAGAATTCTTTGAACCAGGGCAAACGAGTTGTGCAGCAGCCGCCTCTTAGCCAATCGATTTCGGGTTTTCTGAGGCCAGAATCTCCAGAAGAGGTAAATAAATTTATGGATATTTATGTCTTGGATTGAAAGTGGTAGCTTTACTTATATATGACCGTCCAGCAGTACCTTCCTTCTCTTAATTGATGAAAGGCATCATTAGATAATTAGCTTTTCATAATTTTTGCAATAGTTTTCGAGTAAGTATCTGTATTAGAAAAGAATTGGAAGCCCAGAAAAGGACCGAGGGAAAAGAAAAGGAGGATACAATTTGTTACCTTCCCTTGTTTTTTGTCCGTCTTATGAATGGAATGCTTTTTTTAATGCCCATTGACAGATTAATATTGAAATTTCTCACTTGTTGCTCTTTCAATTTGTTAGGTCAAGGTGGCTCCTCTTCTTGCAAGATCAAATTTGCTGATTACCAGGGATATAGAGTGGGCAAATCTTGTCCTTGGTTTTGAGCAGGTAATTCTTTCTTTGAATGTTTATGTTAGATTGCACATGCTGACATGGTATGAAGATATAATCATGTTTTGGGCAATTTGTTTGCAGTTTGCATCCATATTGATTGTTGAAAAAAAGCAGTGTCAGTGTCACATTATGTTTTGTTTTGTTTGGGGTGTTTTTTTTTTTTCATTTCGTGGTTCCTGGCAATATCTTTGTTAAAGATTGTATTTGGTGATATTCCAGGAAAATCGGTATGCAGTTGTAGATGTGTGCTATCCCCAATCAGTGAGTAGTCATTCTAATTCATTTCACTCTCCTGAGTTCTTAGTGACATTTTTGAGCTTTAAAAGACGGTAGGGTTAGCATATTGTTCAAAAGATTTTCAAGTTTCTAATACCTATCTTCGTTCTGCAGCCTGTAGGTTTCATTCGTGAACAAAGTAATGTCATTGCTAGACAGGTAAATATCACTATTTTTTATCTTGATGAAGATTTTATACCTTTTTGTGGATACATCATACGTAAGTTGTATGGTTTGAGGCTATGATTTTGTTGTTGAAATTATCTTACCTTATAGACTTTCTTTGTTGTTAAATCCGCTATTATGATTTCTGTCAAGTTGCAGTCATTTTTTCTTTTATTTCTAGTTATTTTTAATTTTTTTGCTTAAGCATCAAGTTCTAGAATTACCTCTTTTGGAACAGTGAATCCTATAATTTGACTGGGACGTGTAACATAATGGAATACCTGCTTGCTTAATGAAAGATTTCCTTTTATTCATACTTCACATTGACCCTGCCTGCAATGGTTCCCAACCCGTAGGATTTGGAAAACATTTTTTGATCCATTTTTTTGGTGTGTGCATTCAATATTCACTGTGATGTAGGTATCTTTGCTCTGTACTAATATAGTCTTCAATTTGTTTCCAGTTTGATCTGTACTAATGTATAGATTTCTCTTTCATTTTGAAGTTTCTCCGCTTGAGGCGCCCTTTTGTTGCTTACATAACTGATGCAGTGGGTAACGAGCTTTTTAGGGTGAGGTTTTTTTTTTCCTTTTTTGTGTGTGTGTGTGTTGGGTTGGGCTGTGGGGACAGTGACAAGTTTCTTTGCCCTCTTTGTTTTTGGAGATCTGATTTATTTGTTTACCATCATTAGGTTCGCCGGCCTTTTTGGTGGATTACCAGCTCAATTTATGCAGAGGTCAATGGTAAGGTAGGGCCTATTTATTAGTTTTTCTCATTATCACTGTTTGGGATTTTCAGCGTATTGCAGTGTGGTTGCTGATAGTGTCACATATCTGTTAATTTCTAGGAAGTTGGTGTGGTCCACAGACGATGGCATCTGTGGAAGAGGATTTATGATTTGTACCTGGGGTAAATTCCCACTTCCTTACCCCCTTTCCCTTCATTCTATCTTTTTGGGATACTTTAATCTGAAACTAATTCGGCTACTTAATCAACAACAGTGCCCTATATTCTGCAGTTCTTATCTCTCATTTCACTATAATTCTTTTCTCTTCGGGTTTTTCCAAGTCTTTAATGGCCGAGTTTAGGTTAGGTTCTTTAATTAGTTTTACTTTTCTGCCATTTTCACGTTGAAGCATGAGCATCAAATAATTTGTAGGAACCAGCAGTTTGCAGTGGTTGAAAACCCTGGCTTCTGGAATTGGACTTTTACTTTGAAGGACATTGATGGAGAAGTGCTGGCTGAGATAGATCGTGACTGGAGAGGTTTTGGCTTTGAGGTTGTTTCGCTTTCATAACATGATTTTTCATCATTTTTTTGGTTTCATTTTTGAATGTTTGGCTTAATTTGCTTTGTCTCGAGGACAAATTGAAAATATAGCACTCTTAAATGTTATCATTACCATAATATGATACAGCTTTTTACTGATGCTGGTCAATACGTGATTCGCTTTGGGAGTTCTGATCCAAGCTCCAAATCTGGACCTGCTAAAGTGGTAGGCTCTCATACCAAGATATACTTTTATTACCCAATGTTTTGGTTATTTTATTCAATCTTCTTATTTGGTCTTCCGCCTGGCTGCAGATCCAAGATTTGGATGTTGCTCGCCCACTGACTTTATCAGAGAGAGCTGTGACTCTTGCTCTTGCTATATCGTTGGACAATGACTATTTTTCAAGACATGGTGGCTGGTAAGCTAAATGGTTATTATTTGGGACAGCGTGTGGCTGGTTAACATGTCTGACAGGATGCAAACCAACATTTTTTTTTTCTTTCTTTTTTCTTTCCTCCCATTTCTTTTGCTTGTTCCTCAGGGGATTGCCTTTGATAGCGGTCGGTGAGTAGATATGGTTTGCTGTACAGTTGAGAATCCATTTGCTTGTTCGAATTCAGGCGCCGAGCTGTTTTTATATGCTCCTCATGGGTGTTTTGCAAAGATGATCTTTCTTTTTCCTTTCTGTTATTACATGACTCTCGCAATTTGATACCAACCTTGGCAAGTGAAAAATATTTCCGTGGCGTCATAGAAGAATTTATCTCCGTATCCCATTGTTGTTGTTCATTAACAAAATAGTAAGACAATCAATGCTAACACCCTATTTCTTGTGAGTCTTTCATCGTGCTGCACAGAAGCGTGGCCAGTTAGTGGAAAGAAGATTTTGTGTTTGGATCCTAAAGAGAGGAATTTTTATTTGTGTTCTGTGAGAAAGATTTGGTATTTCAAGTTTCTTTTAATAGGACCCAATTCATGTTGAATAATAATCAGTTTGTATTGTGTATTTTATAGAGAGAGAGGACAACCGTTAATGAATCTATTTGACAACATGGATTCGGAACACATTTCTTATTCGTCTGAAAGCAATGAATCTTCTATACGTGCCTACCTTATCATAATTAAGGTCCTTTTTTTGGGTCTCAAGACAGCCAAACATCTTTGTGTTCGCTCTACTGGACTTAGTATCTAAGATTCAAAATTGAAGAGCAAAATTAAAGTCTAAAATATTATAAGAGTCTTAAATAACATAGTTTTAAATGAGTTAAGAGTAATCACTATTCAATTAGAATGAATGAGCGTAAATTTTTAACTATTAATCTGTATATATATTTTTTGAAAAAAATACATATACAAATTTACTAGTCAGTTCGGTTTGAATCCGACTGAATTTGTCTAAAACTGAGAATAGAACTGGCTAATTCAGTGTTCATATTTTTTAATTCATAACTGGTCATTTAAGAAGAGAAATCGCATGGTTAGGTGTGGTTTGGACAGAATAAGTGATTTTTGCGATTTGACGGTTCTTTTGAACATCCCTGGCTAAGTACATGAACATATATTTTTTTTGGCTGACTTAACAATTTTGCGGTTTTATCCCCTCTTCACTCAAAACACTTTATCCCCTCTTAACTCAAACACACACCCCAACAATCCCCCGCCCTCACACACAAAAAAAAAGAAAAAAAAAAAGAAAAAAGAAAAAAGGAGCCTTCATTCAAGTTTTCCTTTCTTCAACCTTTTGTGGTTACCAAAGGGAAAAAAATAATGAAGATTTTGATGATATGCACTATGCATTTGTTAATGATCTATATTCCATTGAATAGTAAACTTGATGTAGGACAGAGCGAGAAAAGAGAAGAGAGAATCATTGACCGAGAAAATCTGGTTNATCACAATAGTACTTTTGTGGTGCTTTATTCCTGTTCTGGGATTTGTCGTTAGAATATTTATCATGTAAAGTTTATACTGACATCTTACCTTACGAGAATAATTTCTAGGTATCATGAAAAACTTATTAGCTGAAAACGAATAGGAAATGCAAGCTGCTTGCGCGCACATGCTTGATGCGAGTGCATGCAAGATTCTCTCTCTTGAAATAACTGCATGAGCAATTTTGCATTTCACGCCAAAAATTGTGCTTCAAGTTGTAGTATTCCCACAGAATTTTGGATATGGCATTAGTTGCGTCAGAACCCTAGCATGGTTAAAAATTTGTGCGGCTGTAGTGTTACTGTTTTGTTGTTTTAACGTTTTAATTAGTGTTTGCTTATCTTCAACTACCTATATATCTTCAATCAGAATGAAATATATAATAAGGGGATTATATGGAAAAGAATTTAAGTCCTCAGGAGCTATTGCTTGCTTGTTACCCTTAAGATAGAATCTTGAAAACTCGTTACTGAGTAACAAAGCTGAAAATTTGTTCCATCAACGGCTGAATGAGCTCCTTGTCTTCTGCTGGCCATGTCTTTGGTTATCTTGGTTTAGTTCTGTTACTCCTCTTCTTTTGTTTTGATCTTTGATAACCATTAATGTTCATGATTATATATGTGGGTCTCCTCAGGGAGGTGCATCAAGAGGCAAACCAAGCGAGAGAAAAGGCCTATCTTCTGAACTCAAATTACACAGACAGGCAAGAGCAGGCAGCTGCCCGTGGTGAGAAACTAAAACAGGCCTATCTTCGAAAACAGCTGGAGAAACTGAAAGCGGCATCCAGTACTGAGAAAACATGACAAGATCAGGATATAGGTGACTATCAAATAATGCTACAGGTCAAATTGACTTCGCCAGCCTGACCCTGTGTTAGTTTTGAATAGAAGAAATATAAGGAAGATGGTATTCATTGTGACTGTATTGTAACATCTCTATCTCTTGAAGTTTCTTCCATTCACAAAATTCTGATTTTGTGTACAGTAGCTGTTTATGAACTATGATATAAATTAAATGACTGGATTTGCAGCCGCGGATTGTTTGAGGTTTTTTCCTTTAGTCTAAAGAACCCTGGGTTAGGTCGTTTGTGTACGCACCTCTCTCAAAGTCCAACTCTTATTTTAGGTTTGAGGAAAATGCCTTGATGCACAGAGAGGCTATTGTTATGAATGCATAATATCTTGCATATGTAGATAGATATTAAAGTGTATCTAGTTATGAAATTGTCTCTGTTTCTTTCATAGTTTATTCTAATCAAAATTAAGAAAACTACATACACCCGAAATACGGTCCTTTCACTCCTTTATGGCACTTGAGTGTAAACTAATTATGAACTTGGGCGAGCTCGGATGGAAACTACGATGAAAAAGCGTAAGCCTTGTTGGAACTGTGAGGCAAAAGAAAAGAGAACAATCCTATATACCAATTTGTAATGTAACGCGCAGATTGAGAGTCAGAGAGATCAAAATACAAATTTCAAGGGAAAAAAGATAAATACAAATTTCAAAAAAGATGAAAAAGAAATAACACCAATTCCGACTCCGCTGGGGATCGAACCCAGAATCTCTGGTTCCGTAGACCAGCGCCTTATCCATTGGGCCACGGAGTCGCTTGTTAGGCAATGACAATATAATTTACATAACCTGCTAGTCCAAAATTTGAGATGCACTATTAAGGGACAATATCATAAAAAACCCATCATTTTTAGCCATTTCCAAAAAAAAAACCCACGCCTTTTTATTAATATAAAATAAAATCTCCTATTTATAATTTTCTATCAAATTTCACCCGATTCACATATACAATCAAAAAAATAAAATTTCAAATTATTGCAGAAACAACATTATTCTTTAAAATTTTACATTGGCATCCATAAATAGCCGAAAGACAACCATCTGGACAAAAAAAAAAAAAATGTAATCTCTTGTAAATTCAACAAAAATAGTTTTTAAACACACAAAAATTGTTAATCTGAATTTTGTTATCTGAGTTCAAGACGAAAGTAATATATATATATCCCCATAAAATTAGAATGACATAAAATTAGAAATATATGTCTTGTAAAATTGGCAACATAATAATTAGATCTAACTCTTTTTTTTAAAATAATAATAATAATAATAATAATAATAATAATAATAATAATAATAATAATAATAATTCCCTTTGCTTCCAATTTTACCCTTATTGGGATGAGCACGTTTTAGGCTAGTCTTAATCAACGATACTATTGAGTAGAAAAGATTAAAAGGGATTAACATGAAACAAAAATCTAAGAATGAGGACCTAAAAGTCACAAATAAAAGAATGAGAACTTAATCATAAAAAATATACAATCATCTCTCCTTTTTAAGAGAACTAATATTAAGGGATTTCAAGGGATTTTGCTCTAAAAAATTGAATTCATGATTAATTTTATTAAGTTGTTCCAAGTTCATAAATTTTTGTATTAAAAAGTCTTTTAATAAATGGAATGTCTTCATCGAAATTTTCTCTAAGTTCAAAATCTCAAAATAACAGATATTACCTCCAAAACATCTGATTTCCTCTCTTTTCAATTATTTTGTATTTGCTTGAAAGTCACCAAAATCCTAGAATTGACAAAACAACTAAAACGAACTCAAAGAATACAAACAAACTGACATAATATTAAGTTAGAAAGATAGTGAAATAAGTATATCATAATTTCGGACATCGATGGGTTGAGGATTTGATGGTAAAAGTGACTGGAAAAGTAGAAGATACGAGGGCCAATTTGGTCAAATTGTCTAAAAAATTGGTATGTGACAGAGAAATGAATAAGGACTGACCCAGTGAGCAAAAGAGTAAAACAAACCAGCCCATTGTTGTTTGAAGCCTCTACATTCAGAAAACCCGGCCCAACTAATTCGGCCCAATACAGAAAAGAAACTTTATATATATCTAATTTGCCTGAACCATATTCATACCACGAGACGAGGGGGCTCTGTTCTTCTAGGGTTTTGTATCTGCTTCGTTGCTCCGTTTGGGTAGGCGCTGCGAGTTGTAAGTCTCCTCCTTCCACTCCACACTTCTCTCAACATTTCAGTTCTATTGCTCTACTGCTTCTGAGAAAAACGGATTAACGTAATCGAAGTTGAACACAGATTTCTATATTTTCGATTTCATTTGTACTTCTTGCATTTTCTCCCCTTCCAAACAGGATTTTTTTTTTTTCCCTTTAAATCACTTGCCTTGAATAATTTCTCTCTTTCTAGTTTCCAATTTGAATGATTTTGAGCTTCTGAACTTGCAGATAGGTTCTATATATATATATTCGAGTATGTCAACCAAAAGCCGGTCTTTGGAGTAGTGAACCCACCCAGACAGCATTTTCTATGTTCAACTGCTTGGATTCTTCGCAGTCACTGGCATTCTCACTTCTGTAAGTTGTCATGTTTCCTTTTACCCCTTTATCCGGTTTTGAGCTGTCTTTTGGATCATGGGCACTCACATATCATGGTCTTAGAGAATCATCATTACTAGTGGCATAGGAAGTTCATCACTTGATGAGAATTATAATCTTGACTGATATTCGCTTTGCTATATACATTTATAATTTTCTATACATATAGTATAGGCCACAGAGAGATATGCATAGTAGTGGGTATATGTTACTTATGTTCACACAGATTTTCTTCACCTAATTTGAAAGTATGGAAATAGGCATTTTTTGTGGTTCAAATCCGTTCAAGTTGCTAACAAGGAAGCTGAGGAGCAAGACAGGAGAGATGGTTACCTTTAGGGTCGGAGTATGCCTTTAACCATCAAATGTCCTCTGAAGCTACGTCTTTATAGAATTTAACTCCTGACCTATCTATTCTTAATACTTTCAATTTTATTCTGTAAGAAATATTGGCTACAAGTAGTTGCCAGCATGTTCTGTAATTTACATTACCAGTATAGTTTAGATATAAGATTAATTTTTAATTTATTAACGTACATTTAGTTGTCATATATAGGATTTAACTGAATAAAAACTACTATATTATACAATATCAATTATTTTAGCAAAATTTTATTTGAAAATTTTGTGATTTAAGACAGATTAAGTAATTTTTTGAAATATCTTTGACATTGACATTGTTATCATATTATCCAGATTCCATAAAATGAAACACTGGCACCCACCCTACCAACATCATATTTTTCCACGTGAGCAAAGAGAGGTTGCGATGACTGTCATTTAGTTTAAGATTGTGTAATATTTGGGAACAAAACCTCGA
This sequence comes from Trema orientale, assembly GCA_002914845.1. Lineage (NCBI taxonomy): Eukaryota > Viridiplantae > Streptophyta > Magnoliopsida > Rosales > Cannabaceae > Trema > Trema orientale. The sequence goes on from JXTC01000347.1 coordinate 243,149, forward strand.
AGTGCACTCTATTAGAGAATTAAAATTAAAGGTTTAATTATCAGTATTTATTACACATTTTTACCCCGAAAGTGGTTGAGTCCTCTCCTTTTCCTTACGTCTTAATATTAATCTCTCTTTACGTTTTAAGCAATGAAATTCATTAAGGTTGCTCTGTTTCCCACTCCTGCAGTTATTTGAAGGGAACTAAACACCCAAACATGAGAAAAGGCATTCTACATCCCCTCAATAACTGTTTACCAATAAACAATTACATATCTGAGCCATAGGCTGGCTTTGTGCACGGTTAACTACTCCTATCAAATCCTAAATTCCTAAATTTTAATTTCGATTGGTCTCAAACTCCCACAGACCAGCCCCCTTCTTCTAGCTCTGACACTCCGCTGACTGTTCCTTCCGCCGCCGCCGCCGTCGATTCCACTGCTGTCGGTATGTAACATCGTCATTCTTCTAACCTCGTTTGTTATTCTCTGTTGATTTCCACTCCACACTTGAATTGGTTGGCTGTCAACATTTTTCACTTTAAATTCATTCATGTACATGTAGTTTTGCAATTATTTCAATTTTCAAGTCGGTGCTGTCTTCTTTTTTTTAGGATGATGTAGTCTTGTTTGAATCACGGTCTTCTGGGTTTAGAAATTGAGGATTTTCACAGCTAATCTCGCTGCCGTTTTTCCATTTCATGTTGCTGTTCTTTTCCAGATGATGTCGTTTTCATTTGTATATTGTCGTTTATGAGTTATGTTGTTTCTGAAATTTGTTGTACCTTTTTTTTTTTCCTTTTGTCATTTTGCAAGCTCATTGTCCTTTATTCTCATGTTTCGGTTAAATGTTTAGACTTTTAGTTCCCATAATCAATGTCACTTTAACGATGCTAGAGCAGTTGTTGTTCTTTTGGTTGATGTTTCAGGTCCGTCATTGATGTTTTTCTCTATTTGTAATCATGCTCTGTAATTTTCTCAAGAAACAAACAGACATTATCAGTAAAGTTTTTCACGTATTTGATCTTCTTGTTAACGCATAGGCCTTTAAAGAAAGCAAAGCTTACTAGAAGGCAAAATACTGCCCATTTTTCTCTGCCGTGAGGGCAAAATCAATGGCAACCTTGAAGGAAATCCTAACCCGACGGCCAGGATCCGCAACAATCCGTTTGACGGTGCCAGCGGGAGGTGCCGGTCCTGCACCGCCTGTGGGCCCGGCGCTAGGGCAGTACAGGTTGAACTTGATGGCATTCTGCAAGGACTACTTCAACGCCAGGACCCAAAAGCACAAGCCCGACACACCTATGGCTGTGACTATAACCGCTTTCAAGGACAATACCTTCGAGTTCACAGTTAAGTCACCATCGGTCACTTGGTACCTGAAGAAAGCGGCTGGTATCGAGCTAGGGAGTGGCCGGCCGGGCCATGTGATTGCAACGACGCTCTCGCTCAAGCACTATGAGATCGCTAAGGTGAAGCAATCGGATCCTTATAGCCAGTACATGTCGTTGGAGTCCATTTGCAAGTCAATTATTGGCACTGCAAATACCATGGGGATTAAGGTTGTCAAGGACTTGGAGGAATAATGGCAATCCAATTTTGTCAAAAGTCTTACTTTAGGTTGTCATTTTTATTTTTTTTTTGTTTCTCCTTTTTGCCCCTTCTACGAGGCTTGGATTCAAACATATTTATTTTTGTTGATACTTTAACTTGTTGAAAATCCTTTTTAGGAAAACTCTGAAAAACTTACATAAACTGTTATAGGACATTAGCAATAATTGTACATTTGTTTTCAGGGAGGCTTAAATCTAACTCCTATCTGTTAAACACCACCATACACAACTCGGCTTGTGTCTGCTCACTGAAAAGACACAAAATACAATATGTTTATGTATATATAATAGCCAGTAATTTCATGTAAAGATTTAACCAATTAACCACTCACAGAAGTTATATTACAATAATTACATCATGCTTTTCATTGGAAAAAATACAGGGACAGTAGGTTTCTTTTATATTATTATTATTATTATTATTTTTAATCACTTCTTTGGACAAGATAAGGAAAAAGAAGGATCTATTGCCACCCTTTTTTTCCTCCTTACACCCCCTCTTTTAATTATTTAGTTATTTACTAAAATATTCCTTTGTAGATTGACATAAATACCCTTATATATTAATACACAATGAAACCTAATTTCTCTAACACACCCCTCCCATAATAACAGACCCCTCACAGTCAAATGCAATCAGTTTCTGAAAAAATACCCATAATAACAAACCCTTCACAACCAAATGCACTCAATTTCTGAAAAAATAGTGATGAAGCGCATAAACAATTATGCTATGAAAAAAAGAATAGTAATAAACGACGAAGAAGAAAACTAATGAAAAGCAGGCTTCGGATAACTACGATTTGCTTCAAGAAAATTTGCTCTACACATTGGCTCTCAACAATCTAAAACACTGATTCACAACGATCCAAAATGGATGAAGAGATTCAAAAGGTAATTTATACTTTTATGTGCTATCAATAATCTGATGATTTAAAAATGTTTACATGATAGCTTTTTATGCGTACATGTGTATTTGTATAGCTTTTTATGATTGGATATCACTCCAATAATTCATCATTCATTGCTTCTGTCGCATATATGTCATCAATCTCAAATATATAGTCATTAGTCAGTCTATTGGTCTATACATATATTAGAATAAACTCTTTCTTTGAAGTAAGCACCATGATTTATGTACTTCTTTTGAACTAGTAAAAAGAGGACAATGCTGATAATGACAAAGACCATGAAATTATAGTGCAGATTCTTTCATGACTTGTGACGAAATAATTGTAAAATTAAGACTACAAGTACTAATGTTGGTAGGTCTAGCTGCATCACTTAATTTTACAATAAGAAGGTAGCCCTTTCACAAATAAATATTAGGGTTTGTAAATACTTTAGAATAGTACTTGGAACAGGAATTACACATAAATGTACCCGTGTACATACATATTTGGGAGCATTCCTAACCTTTTTCAATAGAAGAAGACAACAAAAGGAAAAAAAACCACCAAAACAAAGAGATCCCAAATAACCAAATGCACCAAAAATAAAGGCTAGATCCACAAACTATAAAATCATAAAATCTGTGATGGTAGTTTGCAAGTAGTCATATTTATTTCATAAAAAAAAAACTTCATTCGATAAACTTGTTACCCTTTTGAATGATACATATATACATTTATTAGAAACAAAAAAAGATTATGCCCTTTCTTTGTTAGACTCTCAGAAGCAACAAATTGTTTTTGCTGGATCAAAGTAGCAAATTAGTCAATTCTCATGAATTTATTTCAAGTATCAATCTTTTGAAAAAAAAAAACAAAAAAAAAATTAATTTTTTGTTTCCATGATGTGGTTACTTTTTTCTATTGTATAGCTTGTCTATGGTTCTAATATTATTTGGCTTTTGTATATCAGATTGAAATTAGATCGCTATTATAGTTTATTTTTGGCTTGTAGAGTGTTTACATTTAGTTTTAAGAAGATGTTTTAGCTTTTGTATATATTTGGCTTTTGTATATTATATTGAAATTAGATCATTATTATTGTTTGATTTTTGGCTTGTAGTTTAGAGCTGTAAGTTTTGGCTCTTATATATTTGGCATTTATCTATTACAGGATTAGGTATCTACTGGTTGTAAGAAATTTTCTTCAGAATATGTGTTTGATTTTACAAATGAGTTTACTACTGAACAAGTAAGATATTTTGGATTATTCTACTATATGTTTGTGTACAGTCATTCTTGGTCATTTGGAGTCCTGGAGAGTCTGGACCGTTTAGTTATTTTGGATTCAACGGTTATTTTTTTTCCTTTTTTTTAAAAAAAAAAAAAAAGAAATGTAAAGAACAGGCTGTGTGTTTAAGACTATTTCTGGGGATGAGCTCTAGAAATGGGGATAAAGGCCAAACGACAAGTTATCTAGAATGTGTTTTACACTGGTGATTTGTTAAAAAGTTATCTAGAATGTGTCTTTTACTTTGTCAAACAAATCCAATTAATGGATGTGTAGCACCTATTAAAAGATAGCTAAAAATTAAAAAGATTTTAATTTTAAAATTATAGTTACTCTAAATTTAATGACAATCTTAGATTTCCGCTCCTCCTGGTCTGGTTGATGAATTTTTTCTTTGTTCTGTGTTCTTGAATACGTAATTTTTATTTTTGATTCTATGTTGGTGTGTATGTGATATGTGTTTGATAGGTGAAAATAGTTTGTGTGTATGCATATTTGAATGACAAAATAAATGAGCCGATTTTATGCTATTGTAGTTACTGACAATGTTATTAGTATTTGGTGTTAGTTGATACTTTTAATTTTGTGCATAGTATGTGATTATGTTGTAATTTTATGTTTGTTAGATAGAGGATAGTAACAATATGACACCTTTTGTGAAAAATCTCACCCAAGTGGTCAATATCCTCGATTCAACTAGTAGATATAAGAGTAAGCCCCCATTGCCTCCTAAGACCAAACGTGAAAAAAAGAAAGTTAGACAAGTAATCAGAAGTTTGAGATTATTTTACCAGAAATGAGGAGAACCCTACTGACCCTGCGGCTAGGTGCAATTATTGTGATAAAGACTATGTCAGTGATAGTAGGAGAAATAGTACTAGCACTCTTTGGAACCATTTGAATAATCAGTGTAAAAAATATCCTTTTAGTTTGGATGATAAGAAGCAAAAAATATTATCTTTTCAAAAGAAATGTGATGAAAGTGTTGGTGGTAGCAATCTCGTAGCTAAAGGATTTAGTCAAGTTGCTTGTAGGGTTGCATGTACAAAAATGAGTGTCACTAATGAGTTGCCCTTTAGGTTTATGGAGCAAGAGGGCTTTAGAATGTTTTATAGTATTGCATGTCCAAAGTTTGATCTTCCATCACAGATTACAATTGCTAGAGATATCATTAATCTTTACAATGATGAAAAGAAAAAGTTGAAATCTTACTTTGTAAAGAATTCACAAAGACTCTCTCTTACCACTGACATATGGACTCCTATTCAGATTGTCAATTATATGTTGTTAACAGTTCACTTTACAGATTCTGAATGGAAGATGCAAAAAGGATTTTGAATTTTTATCAAATTCCTAATCATAAAAGAGAGACAATAGGCAAAGTAATTGAGTCATGCTTGAAACAATGGGGTACTGAAATGGTATTTACAATCACAGTTGATAATACTGCTTCTAACAATGGGGCTATTAGTCATATAAGGAAGAGATTACAAATTTGGAAGAGTGCTATTTGTGATAGAGAATATTTACATGTAAAATATTCAGCTTATATCCTAAACTTGATAGTGTAAGATGGATTGAATGAGTTAGACAAATTCTATTGCAGCTATCCGTAATGCCGTTAGGTATCTTAGAACTTTTCCTTCAAGGTTGGTTAGATTCAAATATTGTGTGAAGAATTCTTGTAAAGAAAAGAAGGCTCTTGTTTGCTTGGATGTGCCAACTAGGTGGAACTCCACTTATTTAATATTGGAGCATGCATTAAGATTTATTGATGCTTTTAAGTTATTAAAAGAGGAGGATAGTTTATATTTGCAATACCTTTGTAAGGAAGATAGGCATGGGAAAAAACCTTTAGGGCCACCAATGAGTAAAGATTACGAGAATTGTAGCAAATTTTATAAGTTTTTGAAGACTTTTTACGAAGCTACTTTAAAGTAAGCGCTTCCTTGTTTGTTACTTCAAATACTTATTTTCATGAGATTTCAATAATATATAGAAAATTAATCAAATGATGTTATAGTAAAAATTCAATCTCGACGAATATGGCTACTAGGATGAAAGTAAAATTTGATAAGTATTGGGGTAACATTGAAAGACAGAATATTCTTCTTTATGTGGCGGTGGTCCTTAATCCCAGGCACAAATCGAAATATGTACATTTTTATTTGAAAAAGCTCTCTAGTGAGGGAGAGGTTAAGATTATCATGGTTGCCATCAAAAGTTGCAGAACAAAATTAGTGCATCACTATACAACAAATGAATTCAAAGTGCAACAAAGTGACAATACTCAAGCTGGTGGGTCATCTTTAATCCCAGGTACAAATTGAAATATGTGCATTTTTATTTGAAAAAGCTCTCTAGTGAGGAAAAGGTTAAGATTATCATGGTTGCCATCAAGAGTTGCATAACAAAGTTAGTGTATCACTATGCAACAAATGAATTCAAAGTGCAATAAAGCGACAATACTCAAGCTGGTGGGTCATCTTCTCAAGAGAAAATAAACATGCGGTTTGGTCAATATGTGGGAGTTCAGACCGGCCAAACCGAATCGTGAACACCCCTACCTCAAGTAACTCTTGATTACCCTAGGTAATTTGATTAATTACCTTGAGTACCCCTTAAAAAAGACCAAATTTTATAAAATAATATTTATATAAATATTTTTTAAAAGTAATATTTTTATAAATAAATCCAGGATTTATAGGTATGGAGTTTATGAAAGAGCCTTTAAAAAAATCAAATTTTCTCAATTAGGAAAGGGTTTTGGACACTTATACCTATTTTTCGAAAAATAATACCAAATTTACGACCTTTCAAAAATAATAAAAATCCGTAAGACCTTTTTATGGNCACAGGAAACCGCAAAAGTTTCCTAGAAACCAATTTTGTTTCTTTTAGCCGAAAGCCCTGTACATAAGTAAATCACAGGAAAGCACAATAGTTTTTTGGAAACCATTTTAGTTTCTTTTAGCTGAATATCTTGTACGTAAGTAAATCATATAACACTATGAACATTTCCGGGAAATCATTGTGGTTTCTTTTTTGCAGAATGTCCTGTAGCTAAATAAATCACAAGAAACCATCGTGGTTTCCAAATATCCTGTACGTAAGTAAATCACATGAAACCATGAACATTTCTGAAAAATCATTATAGTTTCTTTTTTCCAGAATGTCTTGTAGCTAAATAAATTACAGGAATTTATCGTAGTTTCCTTTTAGCAGATTGCCCTGTAGCTAAGTAAATCACAGGAAACCACAAAACAACAGGACCCCAAAACGAAGGTATAGTCAAGTACCTTGTAGTTAAATCGCATTTGGCAAACATGGTAGGGATTGACAGTAGTGATGGTGTTGGCAAAGTCATGAAACTAGCTGGAGAGGTTCGCACAGAAATGAAGACGAGTCCAAGGGGAGTCAGTTCTTTTGAAGGATCTTCTCGCCGACCTTCCTTCACTGTCTCGTCAAGAGACCAATCAGCAACAAAGTGGACTGAGTCTTCGTCGCCACCAAGATGGATTGGTTTTGTCTGAGATGAGTCAGGTCTTGAGCCTTGATTTTGAAGTGGGATATTTTTTTAGAAAAAAGATCGTATGAAAAAAATTAGTATCATGAGCACCGTATTTTTGTCCATATTTTTTGAAAGATAGCACTCCCTCTCTTTTTCCCATTGGGAAAAGCATTTAGTGGGCCAATAATCCACTACCCACCTTTAGACATAGGGATTGATTGCCGATTGAAAAATGTCAACTTTTGTCAAGATTGTTTTTAGGGTTTCTTACACTTATACATACAAAAACCGAAAAAATTTATAAATATACGGAAGTCAGACTTTTTTCTAAATTTTCGTACGGTTTTTATTAGGAAAATATCACTTTTTAAAATATATTTAGAAAAAAATCATTTTAAAAATAGTTACTGGTTATCGGTTTCAAGAAAATGGTTACTGGTTATCAGTTATATACTAGTTATAAATATCTTTAGTTACTAATTATCAATTTCCAAAAACTGGTTATCAGAAACTAGTTACTATTTTAAAAAATAATATTTTTCTAAATATTTTTTAAAAGATAGTATTTTTCTAATTAAAAATCGTGTCGCATCTTAAAAAAACACAGAACCACCGTATTTTTCAAAATTTTTTTCAGAAACACCGTGTACCGTGTAATTTCCTCTTGTTTTTACACCCCAAGGCCCAACCCAACCAATTCATCTCCGCCTCTTTTACGCTACAGAGTTGCATAAACTCGTGTCTGACTGTCTTTCTCAGTCAAACATGCAACTTTGGGTCGTTAGTTTCTCTTTTCTTTTCTTTTTTTTTTTGGTCGTTAGTTCAACCGAGCTTTCCTACTTTCGCTCCGACAAAACTATTTCCTATGTTTTCAACCTTAACCAAACGCGGTATTTTGTTCTCCAACTCAATTTTATTTTATTTTAGTTTACTTTTTGGGCTAAATATTCTGAAACTCTCAAGTATTGTGTAGTTGGTCATAGTTTGTCCTGTTGTGGAGATTCCTGATTGGTGCCCATCTACTATGACTTTATGATCGGCTTTCCAAGGTCTGATCTACATTTCCTCTCTTTCTCTCTCTCTCTCTCTCTTTTTTTTTTTTAATAATAATAATAATAATAATAATAATAATAATAATTAAAATAAAGAAGAAGATTTGAGACCCGAGAGGGAGGGAAGGTCTAATTTGATGATTCTAAAGGGAACTTCAACTTCTAGTCGATGACTGATTGATATTAGTAGTCTCTTTAGTATTGCTGGATTGGTCTTTTGGATTTTGTTGTGTTTGAAGCAGGAATGGCTATAGTTCTCATGGGCGTCAGTGGAGCCGGAAAATCGTAAGCCTCAATCTTACCCAAATTATACATCTTCCTTTCTTTTTCTGGGTCTTCTTTTTTTCTTCTTTCTGAAAAACCAACGTAACAAATTACGAGTGTTGTTGTGCTATATATCTACTTATCTATATACTGTATTGGAATCTGGTTAACTAAACAATGACTAAAAAATACTCAAAATTGTGTGAAATGGTTAAATTACCCACATCTTTAATTCTCTATTCATGCTCATTAAGGGAAAAAATAAATAAATAAGACATCTCTTGATTTTCAGAAAAGAAATGCTAGAAACAATACTTACTACTAAAATTTAGTGCTTTTTTTTGGGTGTTAGTAATTGCTATTATTCTTATTTTTTTGGTTTTTGTTTTCTGCTGGTTTAAATGCGTGTGATGGTGTGGTTAAGCAGGACAATAGGTGAGATGTTGGCAAAGGAGACAAGTTTTAGCTTCATTGATGCAGATGATTTCCATCCAAATTCAAACAAAGGTCACTCCTTAACTTATGTATACTGTTTTTTATATTCTTTGGAGAAAATCTAAATCATCATCCATGTCACATTACCTTGAAAAATTTTCACTTCTTCAAATAACAGAAAAAATGCGAAATGGGATCCCTCTTTCGGAGGAAGACAGGACTCCGTGGCTTGAAACGCTTCGAGATGTCTTAAGAGAAAGTTTAGTAAATAGAAGAAGTGTAATTCTTGGGTGTTCAGCACTGCAAAAGCGATATAGGGAGATTCTTAGATCAGCTGATCCAAACTATGTCCCAGAAAGCTCTGTCAGCATAGTGAAGTTTGTCCTCTTGGATGCTGCGGCTGAGGTCATTGCTGCACGGTTAGAGAAGCGAGTTGCAGAAGGAAAGCATTTCATGCCCTCTACGCTTTTGAGATCACAGTTAGAGTTGCTCCAGATTGATGAGTCAGAGGGTATACTAAAGGTAGATGCCACTCTTAGTCCTCAAATTATAGTAGAAACTATACAAACATTGATAATTAAGAAAATGAATTCCTCAAACTCAAAGCAACAACTGTAAGCGGCATTTTCAGGTTTTACATTAGAGATGTGTTTGTTTTTGATAAGGATTGTTAAACACTGCCTTTGGGCTATATTATTTTGAAGAAGTTCATCAGGAATGACATTGATTAAACAAGAAAAACACATCTTGTATTATGTTTTAGCATCATATACTGAATGATGTCCTCATTATTTCTTCCTTTTTTTTTTTGAACAATAGTGTAATAGTATAATACATGCAGTTTTAGATTATGATACATGGTCCATAAAAGCGGAGAAACTTAAGTGCGCACCAAGTATTTAAAACTGCCAAAGCAATCCAAAATCTTATACCACATCTGCTCCATAAACCAAAAGTAAGCATGTCTCCAAGTCCTGTCGAGAAGAATGGACTAATGATTCCCAAAAAGCCAACTGCAAATCCAGCAGCAATGCCCAGACGAAACCAATACTCTTCTTCATCTTCTCCTCCTCCCTGTTCAGTACCTGGCATTGTCTCATGACCGGCTCCACACTTGGGGAGTGGAGGTCCACAGAGTTGGTTGCCAACAAAGAAGCTTCCATGCCCTGTTTTTGGGTCCTCAATGGAATTTCTCCCGACAAATTGTGGAACAACATGTTGAAGAGACTTAAAAAATGTAAATTATCACTCAATTGGTGGGGAAACTTTCCTTCAAATCCTGCATCCGTGAGGTTAAGATATCTTAAACTCACCGAAGAACCAATGAAACTGGGAATTTGAGTTGCCCCAAAATCATTGTAGCTCAAGTCGAAGTGAGTTAGATATGTTAGATTAAGCAATGGAGGACTTATCTTGCCTCTTGATGCACCGTATCCATGATTACCATCAGCATTGTATTATTGGCAAGATGGAGCTCCTTGACATGACCTGTGATGTTGTTGCAAATAATTCCAGTCCATTTGCAGCAGTCAGACCCAAGAGAATAGCCTGTACGAGGGATCGACAAGGTCTTGCTTGAAACTCAAAATCGCTTCCTAATCTTATATAAAATTATTTTATCGTATTAGGTACAATTAACCCAAAAAAAAAAAAAAAGGTATACAATCCAAAATTTTGATAGTAATAATTTTCATTCCAATTTCAATTCCATCGAAGAAACTAAAAACTTCTGTAACCATTCAAGATTTTTTTCATTTTTCTATTATTACATCAAATCGTTGAAAGCGATAAGGCCATTCAAAATCTTATTACTACATGCAGTTCTATCTTATTACATTGGCCATAAAGGATGTTTGAGCAAATTAGTTTTGCATCATGTACTTAACTTTGATGTAGCAATCCCAGATGTTGTACCACAAGTACTCCTGGAAAAACAAAAAGTAAGCACGTCTCCAGAATCCGCAGACCAACGGAGGAGCAATGACACCCACAAAGCCCACACCAAATCCCATGCCTATCCCCAATCGAAACCAGTACTCTTCTTCGTCTGATGCTCTTTCAGCTCCATCATGTTTAGTACCAGGAACTCCAGCTTCAGGTGGTGTGCAGCTTATGGGGAATGGTGGTCCACAGAGATGGTTGCCAATAAAGCTATAAGGTTCCAAGCTTTGCAGTTGAGTGCTTGTTGGAATTTCTCCTAACACGTTGTTGTATGACAAGTTCAACTAATTCAAGAATGGTAAACCTGACATACCTGGAGGAATGTTACCCGTTAGTTGGTTCCTTGAGAGATCAAGAGCTTCCAGCCCCGTTACATTGCCAATCTTATCTGGAATTCTTCCACTTAAATAACTTCCTGACAAATTTAGAGATTGTAATGCTTGGAGACTTGCAAGTTCTTTCGGGATTTCTCCATATAAGTTGTTGCTTGACAGGTCTAGGATACTTACGAGAGCTAGGATAGTGTCGTATTTGTTTTCCCTTCCTTTTAGCACCAACATCGCACTCTCTTTAGAAAACTTGCTATAGTAATAGTAGGAAGTACCCTCAAATGGTTGTGATTTTGTGGTCGTTGTGGTGAAATTTGTGAAACACTTTGGTATGGTCCCAGATAAATTGTTATTACCAGTATCCAATATTTGAAGCTGAGAAAGTGCACAAAGCTCAATTGGAACATGACCTATCAACTTGTTTGAAGGGAGGACAATAATGTTCAGTTTTAGAAGACTTCCGATCCATTTTGGTATAGTTCCAATGAATTTATTCAGACCAAGGTCGAGAGCCATTAAAAAAGAACAATTCTCAAAGAAGCTTGGGAATTTCTCCGCTGAGACTATTGTTGAGAAGGTGCAATGACAATAAGCCATGTAATGATCCCATAGAGCTTGGACTTTCCCCAGTCAAATTATTGTTATCCAAGTCTATCTCTAACAATGATGGCCAATATATCCAACAGTCAAGAATCTTTCCTGATAACAAATTACCTCCAAGATTAAGGACCAGGAAGCTGCTTTGATCAAGCTTTGGATCGCATAAGAGATTAGAAATGTCTCCAGGCAGGAATTGTTTGAAAGATCTGGCGCCTCAACAGCAAATAGAATACAAGGTAATGGGCCTTTTAAGTGATGAAGATCAAGAATTTTCCCGTGGATTTGGTTTCTAGAGAGATTAATCATACATCTATCAATAGTTAAATTCCAAAACCAATTCAGAATGACATCTGAATTTCCAGTGTTGGAGAGAATTATAATAGTAAAATTCTTTTATGAATTAACCTACATAGGAAACTGTGGACCCACCCACGAGCAATAGTTCGTGTGGCAAAAGCTCTCTCTTATGAGAGCAAGAGGTCTGGATTCGATCCCTACCCTCCTCCTCCTCCTCCCCACTAATTTATAACCAAAATATCAAAAAAAAAAAAAGAAAGAAACTATAGACCTAAGTTCTAATATCTTAAATCTATTATAGAGAGATAAAAATGAGAAATCCAATATGAACTTACTTTTAGAATCAATTGATTTCCGAAAGCAACTAGTGACTTCAACTTTGTGACGTTGGTAAAATGAACTTCAGACACACTTTTTGAAAAAATGTTAAAAGGGATTCTAAATTAGAGAGAGACCCAAGACTTTTTGGAAGGAATCCATTCAATTGATTATTAGAAATGTAAGGGACTTTAAATTAGAGAGATTGTTTGAATGTCACGGGATTTTAAAAATGTCAATGAGTTCTAAAATGAAGTTTAATTGAGTTTTTTAAATCATTTGGTCCCAGTGGGGCTTAACTAATGACCACCACTTACTACAAATTAAAGGAAAATGACACACACACACACTACCAAGATTTGAACCCCTGACCCCCCCAAACTCACACACACAACCCTCAAACCTTGGACCAACTGAGCTAGCCCCAGTTGGCAGTTTAATTGAGTTTTTAAACTTAAAAAAATATAGATAATAGAAACTAGCAGTTTTTCCTTTGCTATAAAGATAATATTGCTGCTTTTTTATCTTTTTTTAAGGCGTGGATGATATAGTTGTCAATTCTTAGTTTATTAATTTTTTTTAATATAGAATGTAAGGGCTTGCTTAAAAACTTAATTAATCAAATGGGGTTCTTCGTAAATTTTATTTTATTTTATCTAAAAAATAACATGTAAATTTTATACGGAAAAAAAAAAAAATGATTGGAGGCACTAATCCCCTACTCACTCCCTCATCTCCCATTTCGTCCCTGCATTTTTTTTTGATTCTCGAAAAAAAGGTGTATTTTTTTCATAACTATATATTTTAGCAACAAATTTTTTTTTGGTCATATTACATTTTGCGCGACATTTTTTTACTCAAATGATTCTTTATTCTAAAACGTAGTTGTAGGATTCTTAATTTAATTTTAGTAATAAATTAAAAAAACTGTCAGTAACTGTATAATGTATTCTTAAGTATCGGAACTAAAGTTATTCTTAATCATCAGCTTCTGGGGCCCCTGAGTGTTTCTACGTACCCAATATTGCTTAACACCATGAATTAGTAACAATAATCCACCACCAAATCGGTATATGTCCCCGTGCTGCCAAGTACAGATACGTATCCAAACGTAACGTAAAACAGAAACATATAGTCCATAGCATTGCTCAATCAATTAAGCATATATATGAGTAATTAATGCCAGAAATTAAATGCATAAAGACATATCTAGAAACTCTGAACCAAATGTATTATTAATCAGAGCATCGCTCGCAAGGCAAATTGTATTTACGGATGGCTTGACATGCATTCCTTTTTCTAGTAGTATTAATGATTGTGATGGAAATATATATATATAAAAGTACCATACTATAAAAATTAAGGAATAAAATACAGAATGATTTTGATCGCTGATGTTGATTAATTGATCTGACCCATCCCATATTAGTTCTTACTTAAAACAATCGGTACATCCAAATTTAAAATATCTACTGTNGATACAAATAATTGGCATCCAACAGTAATTAATCGATCAGGACCATTGGATTAAGAATAAATCACTAACTAAATCAGTACAAACTGAAGCGAGGACAACAATCACAACATGAAAAGCATAACTGACTACAATTTACAGGGCAAGCCCCAGTCGGTTAGCTACTGCTTAAAACAACATTTGTCTTCGGTTATGAAATAAAATAGTTAAAAAAATCCTTTTCCACACAAAAACGTGTAAAATAGTTGAAGGGAAGAGAATTAAGACACTGACCTTCTTGTTGCTTGCAGCATCTTCAGCCTGTTTGACTAGCGTCATTCATTCAGCAGTAACATGCTGCATCATGGATGATGTTATTAACTATCTTACAACTAATTACAAGAATTAAATATGCTTCACCCCATATCCATTTTGGCAGGGGAAAAAAGATTAGAAGGATTAGATGTTCAAACATTGAGTGGGAACCTTATCGTCTCTAAATAAAGCATGGCATCCAAACTGCTCTTTCTCAAGCAGTTGAGTCGCATAGACAGACAACAACTCATGTTGAACTTTCTACAGAAAAGTCAAAATAGGAAAAATTAGTCAGAATCCAAACATCCTCCGTTCATGGGACTAACTTCACCCAAAAGAACTAATTATGTCATTAAAATTCACAAACCTCCAACAGCTTTGGCTCGCTACTAGAGTGCAAGTAGTGAGAAACCCTATCTTTTTCCAGTCTTAAACATTCCTCTACCTGATTTCCGGTAAAATGCTTCAGAAATTATTTGATAGGGAGAAAACATTACGTTAGGAGCGGAATTAACACAACCAAAAGAAGCTTACTTTCAGCATATAATCTGGACAAGAATCTTCTGAGATCCATTTTGATGCTTTTCGAGAATAATAGGCTGCAGTGTCTTTCAGCATGGCTTCTTCAAAGTCATTCTCATAGTGATCCATTTGCCCCATCCCGATCTCAACAAATATATCTACAACATTCTTTAGCAGAGCTCGATCAATCTGCTCTCCTTCACGTTCTTGATCAATCTAATTCAAAACACTTTGTCAGGCCTCATTTGAAAAATGCCAAACCAAACTAAATAATTTAATCCAATAGGACATACCAAAGAAATCACAGCATCCCTAACTTTTGCATTTAATTCTTTGTAGACCTGAAAACCAGAATAGATGCACTCGTGATATTAGGTATCTCTAACATAGAAGTAAACTACACAATGGACCTCACATAGATTTAATATTGACTAGTCAAAAAGATAATTAGACAAACAAACAAACTTTTAATATGAAATGCGGATGCAAACTTAGAAGATAGGGATCATTTTAAATTCATGACTTAGAAGTTATAGGAATGTAGAACATATTGGCTTAGGGCTGAGTATGACTTACCAGATCACTGAAACAAGTGAGGCCAACCTCATTAAGGGGTCGAAGTGACCTCTGAGCTATAAAGTAGCGCTCAAGGAAATAGAAGAAACGAGAGAGCCATCGAACCATAATTTTATGGTTTGCCCATCTTTTCACAAGCTCCCTCAACATAAACTCATCATGCTTCTCTCTTAAAGAGGGCAAAACCTGAGTTAAAAGAACAAAAAACAAAAAATTAAAAAAAAAATGATAAGAGGAGTCAGAAGGAGCCTATGAGACCAATATTGGAAATAAGGTAAGTACTATCATATAGGGAAAAGACAGAAGACCCAGTACTTTATAATAGCATTTCAAATAATATTCAGCTTAATAAGTAAGTAAATGCGCGGTTATATAGGGTTAAAAGTCACAAAAATTAATTTAGCTACAACAAGCTGATTTAGAAACTTCCTAAGTTCTAAAATATGAATTGAATTTAGACTTCAAACCAAGACAACAAATCAAATCAAAAGTCAGTTGTAACATAATGTGCAAATTAAAATCAAAGAAGCAAGCATGGAAAATGTCACTCACTGTTGAAGTAATGTACTCCTCATATGATTCGCGGTATTTGTCATACAGCTGTTGGGAATAGTCATGTGGAGGTTTCTGCGTGCACATATTATAAATCGTTCTGTGGATAATTATTAAGGACAACATTTATAGAGTAATCAGCCATGCACATAAACTTGGGAAGTATTGAACCTCAGGAACAAAACAACCGAACAATATGATTAAGAATCAAACTAAACTAAAATAAAACAAAACAAGATACTCATAAAGGTGCATGTAGTCTTCGGAGCTGAACTGCGGCTCCGGCAGTCCTTCGAGAATGTTCTTCAGCTTGGTGATTCCCTTCCGCATAACCTCCCATCCTTGTTCGAAATCGATGGTCTCACACTCGCTCATCGTCATCTTGCTCCTTTCTAATCAACAATTATCAATCCCAGAACCACCAAATCTACGACATCTCGACACACAAGGATTTAAATCAATTCCAAACAAACTTTTCTAACTTAAAAAGCTAATGTGAACAGAACACTCCCAACAAAAAACAATTTCCCCCCTTTAAAGTCAGAAATCCATAAACCCTGTTTGGTAGCCGAGAAAAACAAATAGAAAAATTCAAGAAACACTAGAACAGCAAAACCTCCAAGACCCCCAAAACCACAAAAGAAAAAACTGACTGACGAAAACAAAAACAATCACAAATTCAAGCTCAAACGCAACAAAATTAAGCAAACCACCGCGAATATCAGCCGGACGATGATAGAGAATTAGAGAACCAATATAATATAAAATTAAAAAATCGGATAGAGAGAGAGAGAGAAGGGGGGAAAAAAAAAAAGACCTGATTATGGGCAGAAAACCTAGCGAGTGAAAACAGAACGGAGGTAGACGACGATGAGGTCGAACAGAGCGTTGATGGGAAAATTGGGGAAATTTCAGCGGAGAAAAAGGGAAACAGAGGTCTCTTCTCTTCTTTTATCTTTCTCTTCTCTTCTCCTTCGGATTTAAATTATTTGTTTTGCAGTAAAGGCTTTCCATGGGGATGGCTACGGTAGGGGCGTCCCTACGTAGGGTCATGCCTTAATTATCGTTGGATGGGAATCTGTGGGGAATAATGAGAATCTGTAGAGAATCTATTTATATACAGATTCCCATCCAACGGTGAATAAACAGGGTCCTACGTAGGGGTACCCCTACTGTAGACGCGCCCGGCTTTCCATAAGATTACTAGTTAAAAGTACACGTGCAATGCACGTGTGAGCTCGTTGCACTATTTTTTGTCTTTTGGATATATGAAAAAAAATAGTAAATAGTTTTTTTGAATTAGTTGAATTTAAATTAAATTTCTCAATCTAGTGACTATATATATAAGCTACGCTAAATTGGTTTGGCCTGAAATTTTGAGATTTTGACATGTGTTTTCTTAAAAAAAAAAAAAAATAGAAGTTTTAACCTGAATGATAGAATCAATTCTATAGATAACATGGCGTTACAAGAAAGAAAGTTTTTACAATTTTTTTGACAAGATCACCATTACATGTTAATTAGAATGGTGCCAATTATTTCTTTGTTGATATTAAAGATATCATCAACATTCAAGTTATAGTGAAGACAAAGAGAAACAAAATTGAAGAAACCGAAAAAAAAAAAGAAAAGAAAAGAAAAAAAGACATAATCATAGAATCTACTGCTAGTCGATGTTTCATTATTCTCTTCCCACGTAACGTATTCTCAGTTGGAAGAGTGTATTAGTTTCTTTACTTAATTTGAGAAATGTAAATTTTAGTCATTATATCAATAGTATGGTGCTTTTTATGTCCAAATTAATCATTTTATTAAATAATAGGGCGTTTTTCTATCGATTACGTACTGATAAGTCTCATTATTACAATAAGACGTGAAGAGAGTGCAAACATATAGGCAGTAAGAGAACTATCTAAATTATTAATTCGTGGGTGCACTTACTAATTATATTGCCCAGTTTTTCGTATGTGAGTACACTTTACATGAAAAGATATAAGTACACATATATAGAACTAAATGACTCATTTGGTGCACATCTCCTCAAACACATGTTAAAGTGACAATTTTTGTTGTTTCAAAATATCAAAGTATTCATAAGTTTTAAACAAATAATGATTTTACCCTATTGCTATAAAGTAAATAATAAATAAAAACCAAAAAAATAATGTTTAGTAATGATAGACATAGTCTAATAGTAATCACATTTCTTTTCAAATTACACTTTTCCTCAATGTGAAAGGTTCAGGGTTCGAGTCCCCACTGCCCAAGTCAAAAATAAATAAATAAATGATGTTTGCATGCAAGTTTTATGATATCTAGTTATAAACTTATAATATAGTAAAATCTTCACCACTCGTATTGTGTGTTTTTTTCCCCCTATTCTATGTTCTCTTATTTCCACTCTATAAAATTTTAAATTTCCTATATTAAAGCACATATTTCATTCTACATTCTTTTAGGGGCATTTATTTCTCATATCTTATTATTTGTTAGAAAAAAATTAAAAAAATAATAATTGTGTTACAATTTTGTCCTTTGTTAATTATCCCATAATTGTTATATAAGTATAAATATGTTGTCTTTTTAAGGAAGGGTTGAACTTGTTTCACTAACGATAATAATGTGTTTTCACTCAAAAAGGAAAAATAACTAGAATTATCATGCTCAAGAAAAAATTAAATTAAAGTATCAATGAAATGACAATATTATAATGGTTGCCAATCCGGTAGGTATTTTTTTTTTACCTATGTGTAGGTATTTTTTTTAGCCATTAGATCATCATCTAATAGTGATTTAACGGCTATAATGAGTTGCATAAAAAGATGTGCATCATTAATGCTATTTCTCTCCCTTACTTTTTATAATAAAAAAATATGCAAGATAAATTTTTATTGGCCAAATTGATACCTATGCATAAGTAAAAAAAAAAAAAACCTACTGGATTGGTGCCCTATTATAATTATATGCATGGGTTTGGTTTAAATGGTTACAACAATATTTACCCATGGATGGTTACAATGGTTTAAGCCGTTAGATCTAATATCCTACGGTGGTGATTAGTTTGGTGGTTGGCCAAAAAAATTTAATGCTATTTATTACTATCAAAAAAATTTAATGCTATCACTACTTTTTCTAGTATCCATTCATGGTCACAAAAAAATTGTAACCATTGAGAAGTCCTCCTTATATGCATATATGTATAAAATTAGCAAGGTTGTTTTTGTTATTTAAAACAAAGATAATTAAAAATAAAAATTAGGAAATTTGCAGCTTTTAGTTTTTTCTTGTAGACCCCACTTGCTCATAGTACCATTCTGTAATATCAAGTCTACCCTATAATATGATTTTTGTTTTTCATATGTTTTAAATCTATGCTTATGATAAGTGAAACGGTTATGCACTAACAAAATTTTTATGAATACGGTTGCAGTGGAATACGCACATGAAAGCCAAGTTGACTACGTGCCTAATGAGAAATAAATTTTCATGCATTTGCATTTATATGTGATTGTTATAATAATGTGATTAATTTGCGTCTATTATTGAGTTAAGTGAATTATTCTAATAATTATTATTATTTAAATCTTAGTCAAGTTCGTATTTAGAGTCTAATTAATTTGATAATAAACTTATATGTATATACCTAAGTTTTAATTAAGCACACATTATATATACGAATAAGTATGTCTATTGTTATTATTATTATTAAGCACGTGAAGTTTTGATTTCTATTAATTTATTTGTATGTATTAATATATGGATTTTAATTTATTTTGAAACTTATGTATAGATATGATTAACATATACTTATTATAAAAAATTAAAAAAAAAGAGAGCTTCACGTGAAGAAATTAAAAAAAAGAAAAGAAAATGAATCTAATTTAGTCAAAAAGGAGAAATAGGAAGTTTCCCTATTTGATAAAACCTAGTAATAGATTAATAAGTTAGTTTAAAAAAGAAAAGGAAGGTGATATATGATTAAAACAAAAAAAAAAAGAGAAAACGTTGATTGAAAAAAAAAAAAAAAAAACTCTAAGCCAAAAACCTATATATATATATATCTATCTATCTCTTAAAAATACAATTAAGCCTCCTCTTAAATTTCTCTCTACCTCTCTTTCTCTCTTAGTTGCTGAGTATTTGTGATTTCAAGAGTTTTGCTTAGTTTTCTTTAATTTTTCAAGAAGAAGGTAAACATTTAAAAACACTCCTTTCTTTGATTTTATTGCTTTTGCTGCTGTTACATCAAAATTCAACCTATGATATCTAGGGTTAGAATTTTTTATAGAAATTGAAATTTTAACAACTTGTTTATTAATATGTAAGGTTATATTCTGGAAACTTTTATGATCATAGGAGTTTATTTGTATTCGTTATTAATTGAAATTTTAACAACTTGTTTATTAATATGTAAGGTTATATTCTGGAAACTTTTATGATCATAGGAGTTTATTTGTATTCGTTATTAAATTTCTTATTTATATTGTCCTTAATATCAGTGAATCTGACAGATTTAGTATTTCTATTTATTAACGTTCAAAACGCATGATATTGATATCTTTTCGACTTGAAATTTTTACTGGACATATATCAATGTGCGATTAGGTTCTCCAAATATTTTCGTGACTTTTGGAAATTTCTACAATTAAATATGATTTTTGAAATCTTTATTGCTTTGTTGATTTCAGTACTGATACAAATCCTGATGTAGAATTTCATGAATTTAAAGTGCTATCTAATGGTCTATTTTGGAATCTATAATTTTTGTGCATGTTTTATATTGGAAATACTTCCAAAAAGTTTCAGATTATTTTGATTTAAGAAAAAATCTATAAAATTCTATTATTGTGCACTGGTTTTCAGTTTAACAGTTTTACTGGGTTACAAGATTTAGATTCAAAATTATAAAAAATATATTAAATATTTTTTATAAATTCCGATAATTTTTCTAAATCTTTATTTATATGTCTTAATAAGTTATGCAAAGTTGTAGAATAAACTGAATTATATTGTTGAATCTAAAATTATTTAAGCATGTCTAGTTTGCTGAATGTTTACAGATTTAGTTTTATTATGAAAATTATTATGTTATTTTATGTTATAGACATTTTTAAACATATGAAATATGTTTCTTAAGAGCAATGATATCATGTGTTAATATTTTTAAATGTTTTTTTTCATAAATAATAAATAAATAAAAATATAAAGGATAAAGAAGAGGCACGTGGTTTCAACGAGGTTAGTTGTGTGGTATTTCACTACAAAGTTTTTCTAAGGACTTGAGGTAAGTAAATCTCACCCTATGTGTTTATGTGTAAATTTATGTGCTATTATGTGACGTTTTGATGATCATTATAGTATGTTATTATATGCTATGCTATTTTAGTTTGCATATTAAGTATGACATGAGTATGCACGAGTATTGCATAAATTGCACAAGAGATTATGATTTTCAAAGAATGATTTCTAAAGCACTATGCAACCAGATTTTGTTCAAAGAAAAATGTTTTTATTTAAGTGTGTGTTAAGTTCTTGAAAGGAGTATGAGCACCTGACTGAATGACCTAAAGTCACCATGTTAAAAACTAATGTTTAAACTGTGATGCTAGCCATTGTAGTATGATAGCTATATAGGATCCGAATACCTACAAGGTCATATGCTTGTCATGACGCCATGTTTATGGCTCATCACTTCTGATAGACTTGGCATTACACTATATTGAGCTCAAATATGAAAAGTTTTATGAAATAACGTTTATGGTTAAGATGTTTTTCAAAAGAGGGGTTGCATAGTTATGATTCTTAAAATGCATTATTCATAAAACACGACATTCATTGCATGCATGAGATTTACTTACTGGGCGCAAGCTTATCCCATTCTTTTAAAATTTTCAGATGAGCAATAGATTGTTGAAAGTTGGCTGGCGGCAGCGGTGGAATCCTAAATAGCGTTAGGACATTTTTAATCGACTTTAAGTTTTATTTTCTTGTGTTTGGCTTTTGGATTAAAAAAAAAATTAAGTATTTTTATTTCATAGGTTACTTGAGTATTAGGTTTTGTTTCCGGATGTTTTAATAAGAGGTTATTTTTTTTTTTCAATTTAAATATTCTTTTAGTTTCAAAAGAAATTTATTACCAGATTTTTCCACTTTTATGATATAAGATGAATATGAAAATTAAACATTTTCTAGCTTAGGTGTATACCTAATTTAGGGGGTGTTACACATTCCCAATTCTAGCTTGCCTTCGTTTGTTATACCATGAAATAGTGGGTGAAATACGAGACCACAACTTTCTCCTTAAACAATGAGATTTTTACGCAGTCCACTCACTTTTTCATCATCTCCATCATTCTCCACGTGTCTCTCTTTTTGAGCCACAATAAATTAGATGATATAAGCAGGTCCGACGAAGAGTTGCTTCAAGGTTCTTTTTAGTAGATACTATAGATACTATGGCAATGTTTTTTTTTTTTAATATATGATTAAAGGTTTTACGTATTAAAAAAAAGAAATTTAAAAAGTAATAAATTGTTTTTTAAGGATTAAGCTTAAAAAAAGTGGGGCTTATTTTTTGGTTAAGGATTATTTTTTGTTTTTCAAATTAAATAGAGTGTTTGCTGTCGATTTGGAAGCTAAAACCATTATCATATCAATATCGTACATGTAAAATCGTACTTAGCTAGTCCAGTTGTATGAAATCTGGGAAGAAACTCCAAGCATTTTTATCGATTTTAGCGTATAAGCTTTGATAATTTGTACAGTGTTAGTATCCTAGTATGGTCACACGATCTTTACTGATGGTGATATTTTTAAAGATTATTTTTTTACAAGTAAATCTTTAAAAATATCACATCATTTCACTTAAAATAATTATTCACTAAATAGATAAATACTAATATACTTGTTTAAACTAAAAAAAAAAGGAGTGGAAGCCTAATACGTAAACAAAAAGTCATGAATATTTGATTGTTGTTATTTAAAAAAAAATAATAATAATAGTGAAATAATTGATGACAAAATAAAAATAAAAATAAATAAATAAATAAATAAAACATAGTACAAGTTTATCTCACTTATATTCCACTATTCTATAACTATCCAGTCATCCTATCACTCCACATCCACAAAAAGTGGGATAGTCATGTTCCCACTCAAAAGCATAGAAGTGAGGTTTCAAGAAAGGTAGTACCTCTCAGTTTGGGTCTATAAATAAGGAGGTTCACAAGACGAAAAAAAGGAGAAGAAGAGAAAAAAGGAAAAAAAAGAAACTGCCGGTACAAAAAAAAAAAGAAAGAAAACGACAGAAGTAAAAAAAAATATACAAAAAAAAAAAAAAGAAGAAGGTAAAAGGAGAAAGAGTTCTCCAATGAGTATTCAATTCAATCTACAGAGTAAGTGATACAAGATCCTTCATACAAGTCATTTATTATAATTTTCTTCTTAAATTTCAGATATTATAATATCTGAAATTTAACCTACTTACTGCCTCAATTTTGCTGTCTCAATTTTTGCTGTCGTTTTTGTTTCTCATCCTTAGTACATGCATTTTGGTTATTTTATATTGTGCAGTCTTTGCATGCATAAATTCCTGCAGTGTGCTTTTATAAGCACTACTAGAACTGGAATTGGATGCAAAAGCAGCATACCTTACATTTTCTTTCCTTGTACAAGTGATACACGTTGAATTCCAAAGTAGTGCCCCCTTTTAATCTTGCTCGTAAGGAGAAAATTCAACTAAATTATTATATACAAGAATATATAATATGGTGTGAAAAAAACACATGAAAAGCTTAGACCAGTGTGAAGCAGGGAAGTACAAAATGAATTCAGAGCTCTTCAAAACCAGTGTGAAATCCTCATTCTTTTAGTCTTTTTCTCTTCAAAACAAAAATTCTTCGCACTTCCCCTTATAGATATTGTTATTCCAGGACTAGAAGAAAGTTAATTTAATAGGCTCTTAATTTATTTTGCTCTGAAAAGCCTCAATAATAGGCTCTTTATTTATTTTGACTTACATGCCACAGAAGAAAGTAAAAGCTTTTACTAGCATCCATAATACACACATGACAATCCAAATAGTATAATACATGCAGTTTTAGATTACGATATATGGGCCATAAAAGCGGAGAAACTTAAGTGCGCACCAAGTATTTAAAACTGCCAAAGCAATCCAAAATCTTATACCACATCTGCTCCACAAACCAAAAGTAAGCATGTCTCCAAGTCCTGTAGAGAAGCAATGGACTGATGATTCCCAAAAAGCCAACTACAAACCCCACAGCTATGCCCAAACGAAACCAGTACTCTTCTTCGTCTTTTCCTCCTCCCTGTTCAGTACCTGGCATAGTCTCACGACTTGCTCCGCACTCGGGGAGTGGAGGTCCACAGAGTCGATTGCCAACAAAGTTGGAAGTGTCCATACTCTGTATTTGGGTACTCAATGGAATTTCTCCTGACAAGCTGTTAAACGACACATTGAAGAGACTTAAAAAATGTAAATTTGAGACGCTTGGAGGGATTTTACCACTCAGTTGGTTTCTTGAGAAATCAAGGGATTGCACCCCTGTCATGCTGCCGATCGTAGCTGGAATGCTTCCTCTCAGATGGTTCCCTGACAGATTCAATGACAACAATCCATGGAGACTTGTTAGTTGTACTGGGAACTCTCCTGATAGATTGTTATTAGAAAGGTCTAGGCTAGCCACCAATGTCAGGATGGTGTTGTATTGGTCTTCCCTTCCTCTGGTCACCACAAATGCATTCTCCAAGAACTCACCATAATAGAAGGAATAGAAGATAGGGTCACTCGAACTCGGTCTGGTGACCATGGCTTTGAAATTGTCGAAACATCTTGGTATGGTTCCAGATAAATTGTTATCAGCAATGTCCAAAACCTGAAGCAGGGTAAGGCGACAGAGTTCAAACGGAATACGCCCCCTCAGCTTGTTTGAACGGAGACCCAGTATCATTAGATTGGAGAGACTAACTCCAATCCATGTTGGTATGCTTCCCACAAACTTATTCAGACCGAGGTCGATAACACTTAACACTGTACAGTTCTGAAGGGATATAGGTATTTCTCCTGAAAGGCTATTATTGCGAAGGTGCAAGGACTTCAAGTTACGCAGAGATCCCATGGAGCTCGGAATTTCCCCGGTCAAATTATCATTTCCCAACTTTATCACCTCCAGTGATGGCCAGTACATCCAACAGTCAGGAATGTTGCCTGACAAAACATTGTCTCCAAGATGAAGAATAGTCAAACGGTTTGCTCCTCCAAGCGGCTGACATAGGAAATGAGAAATGTCACCAGAAAAGGAATTATTGGAAAGATCTAGCTCGGTTACAGTAGAAGATATACGAGGTAAATGACCTTCAAACTTATTGGAGCCTAAGTATATCATAGAAAAACTACCAGCATCAAGACGTATATCTGGAACTCTCCCACTTATTTGGTTATGAGATAGGTTCAAGTACGAAATACTAGTAGATAAGTTCCAAAACCAATTGGGAATGGCATCTGAAATTCCGGTTTCAGATAGGTCCATATCCCAAAAGTTCTTTTGCGACTTGAGCCACATTGGAAAGTGGGGACCCAAGCTCCATGATCTTAATTCTATTGCTGTAAGTTGGAAGGGCGGAATCCAATCTGGACTCACTCTGAGCATCAGTGAGTTTCCTGAAGCATAAAAGTCCCGCAGGTTCGTGAGATTCGCAAAGTGAATTTCTGAGACAACACCTTCCAAAAGATTTTTAGAAATATAAAGTTGTTCCAAGTTCGAGAGAGATCCAAAACTTTCTGGAAGAGATCCATTCAATCGGTTTCCATCAATATATAAAACCTCCAGTGCTGATAGTTTTCCAAGAGAAGTAGGAATGGGACCAGAAAGCATATTACCTCCCAGAGAAAGGAAAACTAGGGGTGCGTTTGGTATAAGATTCGAATCCTATTCTTCAAATCCAGAAATAGTTTTTACATAGAAAGTTGGAAGGATAAAATATTTATCCTTCCAACTTTCTATATAAAAGTTGTTTCTGAATTTAAAGAATAGGATTCGAATCCTATACCAAACGCACCCTAGATTTTTAAACTTCTCAATATTATCTGTGAGTTGACCAGAAAACAAATTTTCACCCAAGTCCAATGATACAATCCTATTTGGACTGCAACCCAACAAATTTTCGAGGGCTTCTGAAATTTTCCCTCCATACTTGTTTCCTCCTAACGAAATAGACTTTAAATTGCATAGTTTACCCGTAGATGGTGGTATTTTCCCTCCTAGAGCATTATATGACAGGTCTAGCCTGACAAGAGAAGTCATGTTTCCAATGGCACTAGAGATAACTCCTTGCAAATCGTTTGAGTGAAGGTCCAGATCCTCAAGACTGGAAAAACCATAAAGGCAGTTGGGAATGGTAGAATTAAAGTAATTCTCAGACAAATCGGCAAACTTGAGAAGGGTCATGTTTTGGAAGCCGCATGGAATTGAACCTTCAAAGCCATTGGCACGCAAATGAAGATTGACCAGGTTATTAAGACCAAAAAACCAATCAGGTAAAGTAGAATTAAGATAGCTCAAAGAAACATCGAGGTTTTTCAGAGAAGGCAATGTCCAAGAACCATTGGGAAATGGACCTTCGAAATAGCTTCCCCTTAGATCAAGATGGACGAGCCTACTAAGGCTGAAAATCCAATCTGGCATCAAAGAGTGAAAACTGTTTTCTGAAATATCGAGAACCTCAAGAGATGTAAAATTCACATAAGATAAAGGATGGATATGGCTGAGTTCAGAGTAGGACAAACATAATTCCAACAAAGAAGGGAGTTTGTTTACTGAGAGTACCCAGTCAGATGCTTTACTAAGGTTCACATTGTCCAAGTCTAGATATTTTAGTAAAGAAAGACCAGAAAGCCAATGAAGGTTCTCAGCATATAACTTATGACCATAGAATAGAGCAGAAGGACCTCGAAGACCAAGATGGCTCAAACTTGAGAGATTCCCAAGTTGGTGGGGAATCTTTCCTTCAAACCCTGCACTGGTGAGGTTAAGATATCTTAAACTCACCAAAGAACCAATGAAACTGGGAATTGGAGTCCCCCCAAAATCGTTGTAGCTCAGGTCTAAGTGAGTTAGATATGTTAGATTAAGCAAGGAAGGATTGATCTTGCCTCTTAATGCAGCAGCAGCACTATTACCATCTACGTCGAGAGTAGTAGCAAGGTCGAGCTCCTTGACATGGCCTGTGATGTTGTCGCAAACAATTCCAGTCCATTTGCAGCAGTCATCACCGTTGGAAACCCAAGACATTAGCCTGTTCGAGGGATCGACAAGGTTTTGCTTGAAACTTAAAAGCGCTTGCTTCTCAGTTTCAACGCAGAGTACGCCAGAGTTTCCTCTTTCAGAGGTGACAAAGATTGTTGCTTCTGCAAGAAAGATTACAATGAGGAGAAGAAGCATTTTAATAGGTTTAAATGGTATAGCCATGATATGGTATATAAACTCAGGTGCGTATAAGATTGGTGTTTGCAATGTTATGCTATTCCTCAAAGCTGCATTTTCCATGAATTTAATAGCATCTTAAAGCTGAATAGTCAAGTGTCTCTAAGTCAAGTCAACCATAATGAGTTGTATTACGAAAATGATTTCTATCTCTTTCTTGATTATTACGGCGATTGTTCACGCAACTTGGTGTAAAATATCACACTCAGATTGTAGCTTCGACGGATAAAACCAATGCCCCGGAGCCTCAATTCGAACAAAATCTTACAGTTACAAAAACGAGTGGTTCATGACATCCAAAAGAAAAACTATAGAACAAGTACTGGTTTAGACAGAAGTCATTAGAGTATGACACGTCTCCCTACCTGATGATCTCAGTTAAGGCTTTTTAATCTAACCCCATATTTTTGTCACTTACCACATGGAGCCTGGAGAGGAATGTTTTTTTTTTCTCCTGAGTTTTCTATTATACTTCCTTTGATTCTATTTTATGGACCCAATGAAGATTGTAGAAGCTAATGGATGCATCTTAAAGCAAAGTCAACAAAACAAATGCATGTAGACCATATAATCATACACGCAACTGCTAAGAATTATGTGGTTAATTATTCTCTCAATTTGGACCATTTTTTACGTAAAGATCCAGGTTATTTATGTCACGACCGGAAATTAAAAACTGTGATTTTTAATAATTTTATGTGAATATAGTTGTAATGTACCATGAATTTTTAAAATTCTAGAAAATCAAGTATTTAAAATTTTAATTTTTAGTCCTCAAAAATAAATTATAAATTTCATAACCAGGAAATTAAAAATGTCCATTAAAGTTTAAGAAAATTTTTATACTTAATTAAGTAAATTTAAAAATTAAATTTTCCCTTACGAAATACTAAATAGTTTAAGAAAATTGATGAATTTCCAGAAAAGGTCCATTAATGTTTAAACTTTATCATTTCTGGACATTTTCTTAACTTTATTTTTAGTCCAATCAATTCATCATATTTTATTTTTAATTATCACCTACGAAATACTAAATAGTTCCCACGAATATATTATGTGACAGACAATCCAATTAGTATTTAGTTCAACTAATACGGCGCAGTACCATTCAAAATAACAATTAGTAAAAATATTTAATAGGACTGCATAATCACTAGTCTTTGATACTCAGTCAAAACCCCACCTTCCATTTCCTTTCAACATTTTCACTTTGGCAACTACTTTAAAATATGTATTGGCTGGCCACAGACAGTTGTTGACTGCAGTATCCCATGGGAGATGAGGGGGAAAAAAAAAAAAATGTTGGGAGCCTCCGTTTCCAAAGCAAACATCGACAGTTGCTTGTGCTAGAAACACCAGCAAAATAACTGTAACAGGATTCATGGATATTGCAGCCATGGAGATGAGCTTTGTTATAATAAGATATTTAGATAAAATGGAAAATAGTAGGAGGCGTCTATATATATATTGACGCGAGTAAAAGAGGAGAGCAGAGCACTCAGCTTCCCCAACACTTACGGCCAACACCATTTTTGTTTGTAGCGCAGGAATTCTATGGTTCCATTCTAATTTTCTCATTTCCAGATTCAAACCATCCCATCAATTTAGCTATCAAACGACGAGTAAGTTTCTAAACCAAACCTTGTGCTTCTCATCCATGTTATACGTTTCTGTTTGATTGACATGTACCAAATACGAAATATAATTCCCACGTGAGAACCGAATACAACGAGATTTTAACTAGCGTGTAGCTTCACTAACAGTAATAATAATGCAAAGCTTAGTATATAGATCTGTTTACTCTCATTCCAAACCAGCCATTTTGCCTGAAAATTCTAGTTTTTTCTCATCTTCACATTTGACAAACTATTTAAATCAAGATCATATATAGTTGCCTCTGAAATGTACCAGTTTATTAACCGTATATTGTAATTGAAGGCGAGTTAAAATCTTTTTATTGTAAATAGAAACTCTATGGTTGACTTAAGCGTATCACTTCATCAAGTCTAGTGGTGAATTTAATTTCTGTATAGCAGGTCTGAAAACGTTGTTGAAATGTCTATTTCTGCTCATGCTCATTAAAAGGCGTTTGAATGATCAAATTCACTAGACAAGTATGTGATGAGTACTTCACTGGATTGACTCAAAAAGTATGTACTGGTTGGTCGTCAGTGACAAGTGAAGTGACTAGTAGTGGCCAACGTTTCCAGTGGGAGATGAAAAGTTCAAAGAATCAAAGTATTCAACCGTAGTTCACACGTTGGTTTGTCTCTATACGTCAATAATAAGGACCTTACATACAGAGACTTCATATTCACTTGCCTAATTAACAATAAAGTTACAGCATAAGATCAAGGAAGATTGAAATAAAACCATATGATAGTAAGTTTCATTGGCCAAAAACGGGGGAAAAGAAATTGCAAGATATGTATTCCGGAGAAATCATGCAACACACATTAGCTATATATGTTGATACTATTAAAAAAAAATAAATAAATAAAGAAAAAGAAAGAGTACGTAAACCATCTCTACTACAGACAATGTTTGATCTCATACCACGCGTGTGTTTAAAATTGAAGCAAAAATCCAAGATATTGTTGCTGTTTGTTTTGCTTGCTCATAACTGACAAATTTTGAGAGTTGATTTATAAAAATTCGAAATACGAGTTACTTGTTAACATATTGAAGGATTGATCTTGCCTCTTAATGCACCATTACCACCAACATCGAGAGTATTATCCAGACGAAGCTCTTTGACATAGCATGTAACGTTGTCGCAAACAATTCTAGTCCATTTGCTGCAGTTATCTTCCTCAGCAACCAAAGAAGATAGCTTGTTTGAGGGGTCTACAAGATCTCGTTTGAAGCGTAAAAAGCACTCGCTTCTCAGTTTCAATGCAGAGTAAGCCCAAAATCTTTTTCCAGAGGTAACTAGGATATAGTTGCTCTTGAAATATGGTTCTTAAATATAGCAGTTACACTTCAGATTAGTTAGTTGAGGATTTACCAACTTGAAGAAAACGGTTAAGCCTAAAACCTGGAGCTGTTACTCCTGAATCAATCACATTATATCAAGTTGTTAAAGTCTTGTTATTGTAATTAGTATAAATAATCTGTCGTATAGAACATAGCTAAGTAAAAGAGTTATCAAGATAAAGAGTGAACCGGTTGTAATTGGGATTTGGAAAGTGAGATTCAGAGCTCTTTGGTTTCAGATTTTGAGCGAGAAAGAGTTCTGTAACAGTGAGTTTTTGAAAGACTCAATATCTGAGTGTGTAACTTGATTTCATACTGGATTGCCTTGAGACGTAGGTCAAAGTGGATGTAGGATTAGCTCAGTTTTTTGGGTTAACATAAACCACTATAATTCGTGGTATTGATCTGTTGCTCGCTGATCTTCATTTTCTTTTGTTTCTGGTCAACTCTTCTTGGTCGATAAAATTCAAGAGCTCGGTTTTAACATCTGGTATCAGAGCCAGATTGCGATCTTAGGAAGGAACCAAGAAGAAGGAGCTTCGAGAACGAATTAGCGATGGGTTCCACCACGAAGTTCGACTCGAAAAATTTACAGGCAAGAACGATTTCTGGTTATGGAAGATGAAGATGGAGGCTATCTTAGTTCAACAGGGTTTTGAGAAAGCTCTCCTTAGCGAACGTGATCTTCCAGTCACTGATAAAGAAAAGCTTGTGGAAATGAAGAAAGAGATTGAAAAGGTATCCCCTAAAGACTATAGTGCTATTATTCTTAGTCTATCAGATCAAGTTCTTAGAAAGGTGTCTCAAGAACAAACTGTTTCTGGGTTATGGAACAAATTAGAAGAGTTATATCACTCTAAGACACTACCCAACAGAATCTAGTTAAAAGAACGTTTTTTTGGTTTTAAGATGGAAAAGTCTAAATCAATAGAAGAAAATTTAGACAATTATAATAAGCTGGTGCTTGATTTAGAGAATTTGGGTGTCAAAGTTGAAGCAGAGGACAAAGCAGTTATCCTCTTAAATTCATTACCCAAGAATCTTAAAAACTTCAAGGAAACTTTAAAATATGGTAGGCAGACTATTACAGTTGATGAAGTACAAAATGCTATTGAGTCTACTTAATTTAAAAAGGTCTGAGAGAAATGTACGAGGTGAGGGTCTGAATGTCAAAGGAAGAATCAATAAGCGTGACAATAATGAAGGCAGGGGTAAGTCTCAACATGGATCAAAATCTAGAGGAAAGAAAGATTACAAAAATGTTAGATGTTACCATTGTAACAAGAATGATCATGTGGAAAATCCGGTTCTTTATTATTGTGACAGCTGTTAATTTAGCAGCTGATTACTATCATTTAATCAGCCGATTGAGTTTTATCTCAATCCGATTTTTAATCTTTATTCAGTTTTTATTTTTATGATTTTGGAAGATTAGGTTTTATCTTTCTATTCCTAAAAATCAGGGATATTATTTTGATTCCTTTCGTTTCTGGTTGCTGGTCCTTTTGGACTGATTGTACCTATTTATATTCAGGCTATCTCCTGAATTCATAATAAGAGAAGAATAAATTTTCTCTCTCAAAATCGACATGGTATCAGAGCTAAAACTGATCCATTTCTATCTAAATGACTAAATACGGGATGGCAACAGAGAAGGATTCTTCATCTGAGATCACTTCTGCACGAGAGTCTCCAGTTTCCAGCAACAATGGAGGATCCGAAAGTACAGCTTCAGCCGTTCTTATCACAGGACACAAATTGAATGGGCAAAATTACATTCAGTGGTCTCATTCCGTCATGATGTTCGTATGCGGAAGAGATAAAGATGATTATCTTACTGGAGAAATCTCCAAACCAGCAAAAGGTGACCCAAAATACAAAAAATGGAAGGTTGAAAACAATATGGTCATGTCTTGGCTAATCAATTCAATGGAGAATGATATTGGAAGTGATTTCATGCTGTATGAAACTGCCCAAGCAATCTGGGAAGCTGCAAAGCTGACTTACTCAGATGCAAAAAATACAGCAAAGTCGTTTGAAATTGAAGGGATTCTTCATGAACTTCGCCAAGGTGATCTTCTTGTTACCCAATATTACAACCTTCTATCTCGTCACTGGCAGCAGTTGGATATGTTCGAAACAACCGAATGGGATTGCCCAGGAGATGCAGAAAAATATAAAAAGATTGTTGAGAAAAAGCGAATCTATAAGTTTTTATTGGGTCTGAATAAAAACTTGGATGAAGTGCGTGGAAGGATTTTGGGTATGAAAACATTACCTAAAATCCGAGAAGTAGTTTCTGAAGTTCGTCATGAAGAGAGCAGAAAAAAGATTATGCTTGGGCCCTCAACCAACTAACCTACAACGACTGAAAGTTCTGCCCTAGCAGCTCATGGATCATCCCAAAACTTTTCAGATAAACCTCGCAAAGGGAGACCTTGGTGTGATCATTGTCGACAACCAGGACATACCAAAGAAACGTGCTGGAAAATTCATGGTAAACCTACTGATTGGAACGTGAAAGAGAGACCCGAGGGAATCACGTGACCACCAAAGACACTCCAGCAACACCAAACTCAGCACCTTTCAGCCGAGAACAATGGGAGCTGCTACAAAAATTGATAAACCAGCCGCAATCCGTCACCCAGCCATAATCTAACTCAAGTACTTCTATAATTGGTACTGGTTCCATTGCTCAGAAAGGTAATTTTCTCTCTGCCCTACAAGTAAACAAGGAGAAAAGTCCATGGATAATGGACTCAGGGGCTTCAGACCATATGACAGGGGATATCACTGTTTTTAAACAATATACTCCCTACACTGGAAACTTTACAGTGCGTATTGCAGATGGGACATTGTCAAAAGTAGCAGGAATTGGTTCAGTGGTGATTTCTGAAAATATAACTCTTGAATCTGTGCTTTTGGTGCCTAATCTTGATTGTAATTTGTTGTCAATTAGTAAGCTTACTAAAGACAAAAATTGTGTCATTCAATTTTTCAGTACACATTGTGTCTTTCAGGATTTGGATTCGGGGACGACGATTGGCAGTGCTGAGATGAGTTCTGGGCTCTATATCCTCAAGAATGATCGAGTTGAAGGACAACCTCCACCAATAGCTTGTGAAAAACGGTCCTGTTCTGTCTCTAGTTCTAATAAAGATAGTGATGTTATGATATGGCACTATCGTCTTGGTCACCCAAATTTTATGTATCTAAAGAAACTCTTTCCTTCTCTATTTAATAAAAACTATGAGTCATTTATGTGTGAATTTTGTCAATTATCAAAACATGTTCGCAGTTCCTATTCTATGCAGCCATATAAATCATCATTCCCTTTTTCCATGATCCATAGTGATGTATGGGGACCTACAAGAATAAAAAATGTTTCGGGTGCTAGATGGTTTGTTTCATTTGTTGATGATCACACTAGAGTTTCTTGGATATTCCTAATGAAAGAAAAATCTGAAGTTGGTCAAATATTCAAAACTCTTTACAACATAATTCATACTCAATTTCAGGTTAAAATACAAGTGTTGAAAACAGATAATACCAAAGATTATTTCAATTCTATCCTAGGGGATTT
Organism: Trema orientale; assembly: GCA_002914845.1. NCBI lineage: Eukaryota > Viridiplantae > Streptophyta > Magnoliopsida > Rosales > Cannabaceae > Trema > Trema orientale. The sequence goes on from JXTC01000347.1 coordinate 277,152, forward strand.
TCTTTTACAACAAGGTATTGTCCATCAAAGTTCTTGTATAGATACTCCTCAACAAAATGGGATAGCTGAAAGGAAAAATAGACACTTGTTAGAAGTTGCTAGAGCTCTAATGTTCACTAGGAATGTCCCTAAGAATTATTGGGGGGAAGCCATCCTTACAGCCACATATCTCATAAATAGAATGCCTTCCCGAGTCTTAAAATTTCAGACTCCATGCCAAGTATTACTCAAAACTTATCCTAGGACTCGTCTTATCTCTACTATTCCACCAAAAATATTCGGTTGTTCCACATTTGTCCATGTTCCTCAACATAATAGAAGTAAACTTGATTCGAGGGCAATAAAATGCATATTTCTAGGGTACTCATCAAACCAAAAAGGCTATAAATGTTACTCACCTATCACAAAGAAATTCTACAATTCCATGGATGTAACATTTTTTGAAGATCAGCCTTATTACCCTAAGACCGATATTCAGGGGTAGAATAGAATAGAGGAATATCAGTTCTGGGAAATAGAAAATGAGTCTGAGATGGTTCCTAGTATTCCTAGTATAAACTCATCTTCCACCAGTCAATCACCTCTCATTTCATCCCCTTCGTCCAGTCAATCACCCATTTCATCACCTATTTTAACTCCTCTAAAAAATTCATCCAAAACATACAATCCTTTGCAAGCTACTACCAACAACGAGTTCATTGTCTACTCAAGAAGAAAGAAGAAAACTCATGAAGATGTAGAGCAAGGAACTCATCCAGAACCTGTTATTGAGTTTGAGCCGAATCCAGATTCCAAGGAGATAAACTCAGGTAACAATGAACCTATTTCTAGTGAGTTAGATGATCTTGATTTACCCATTGTAAAAAGAAAAGGAGTTAGATCTTGCACAAATCACCCCATTTACAATTATATTTCCTATAAGAATCTATCACCAGGTTATCAAACCTTCATTAGTAGTCTTTCAGATATTAAAGTCCCAAATACCATTCAAGAAGCTCTGAAAATCCCTGAATGGGGAAGAAGAAGTCCGAGCTTTGGAGAAAAATAGGACCTGGAACATTGTTGATCTACCAGAAGGAAAGAATCCAGTGGGGTGTAAATGAATATTCTCAATTAAGTTCAAAGCTGATGGAAGTGTTGACAGATTTAAAGCTCGTCTGATGGCTAAAGGTTTTACTCAATCCTATGGCATTGACTATCAGGAAACTTTTGCACTAGTTGCTAAGTTAAACACAATTCGTGTTTTACTTTCTCTAGCCGTCAACCTTGACTGGGGTCTTCATCAACTAGATGTAAAAAAATGTCTTTCTGAATGGTGATCTTGAAGAGGAGGTTTATATGGAGATTCCTTCAGGTCTCGAATCCAAAGCCAACATCAACAAAGTCTGTAAGCTAAGAAAGTCTCTCTACGGTCTCAAGCAATCCCCTCGTGCATGGTTTGATCGTTTCTCAAGAACTGTGAAGAAGGTAGGTTACACTCAATGTCAGTCTGATCATACACTATTTGTGAAATACTCAGGTAGTGGAAAAATTGTTATCATAATAGTGTACGTAGATGATATTATCCTAACCGAAGACTATGAGGAAGAGATTTGCAGCCTTAAACAGATCTTTGCTAATGAATTCGAGATTAAGGACCTTGGGAATCTCAAGTATTTTCTAGGAATGGAAGTGGCTAGATCAAAGAAAGGGATTGCAGTCTCTCAACGAAAGTACATTCTAGATTTGTTGGAAGAGACAGGAATGCTTGGTTGTAAGCCTGCTGACACCCCGATGGATTACACCAGGAAATTGGGAACTTCAGAAGATAGTGCTCCTGTTGACAAGGGAAGATATCAAAGACTTGTGGGAAAACTCATCTATCTCTTTCACACAAGACCAGATATTGGATTCTCTATCAGTGTAGTCAGTTAGTTTATGAACAATCCTACTAAAGAACACATGGAGGCAGTATTTCGATTCTGAGATATCTCAAAATGAATCCTGGGAATAGTCTCTTCTTCAAAAAGTCATAGAAGAGAGAAATTAAAGTCTTTACTGATGCAGATTGGGCAGGCTCTGCAACAGATCGAAGGTCCACATCAGGATACTGCACCTATGTATGGGGAAATCTAGTTACTTGGCATAGCAAGAAGCAATCAGTTGTGGCTAGGAGCAGTGCAGAAACAGAATTCAGGGCAATGGCACATAGAGTTTGTGAAGGAATTTGGCTAAAAAGAATTCTTAACGAACTAAGAATTCCTTTGAAGAATTCTATGAAGATGTTCTATGACAATCAAGCTGCTATTAGTATTGCTAAGAATCCAGTGCATCATGATCGCACCAAGCATGTGGAAATAGACAGACACTTTATCAAAGAGAAAATTGAAGATGGAACTATTTCCCTTGTCCATATTCCTACTACTCTTCAGACAGCAGACATCTTTACTAAAGCTCTTTCAAGAACTGTGTTTGAAGAAATCAGATCCAAGCTGGGTATGATGAATATCTACAATCCAGCTTGAGGGGGAGTGTGGAAAATCCGGTTCTTTATTGTTGTGACAGCTGTTAATTTAGCAGCTGATTACTATCATTTAATCAGCCGATTGAGTTTTATCTCAATCCGATTTTTAGTCTTTATTCAGTTTTTATTTTTATGATTTGGAAGATTAGGTTTTATCTTTCTATTCCTAAAAATCAGGGATTTTATTTTGATTCCTTTCGTTTCTGGTTGCTGGTCCTTTTGGACTGATTGTACCTATTTATATTCAGGCTATCTCCTGAATTCATAATAAGAGAGAACTCGTTTTCTCTCTCAAAATCGACAGATCATATAAGGAGATTATACTTAGATAGACAAAATAAAGAAGTTGGGAAAACTAATGGTGATGCTGCAGTAGTTGATGATGGTTATGAGAGTTCAGAAGTTTTAACCATCTCAGAGACTCAAAATTCAAAAGAGTGGGTTTTAGATTCGGGATGTAGCTACCACATGTGTCCAAGAAAGGATTGGTTTGTTAACTATCAAGAAAGTGACGGAGGTAGAGTTCTAATGGGCAATAATGTGGCCTGCCAAGTTATAGGTTGCGGTTCTATCTCTATTCGAATATTTGATGGCGTTACTAGAATCCTTAAAGATGTGAGACATGTGCCTGACCTAAAGAGAAACTTAATTTCTCTTGGCACTCTTGATGAATCTGGATATACTTTTTGTTGCGGATTTTATAATAGCTACGCAAGTGCACGTGCCGAAACAAGTAATATAGTAGTGAGTGAGTATCATCTCCACAGGGATTGATTACCAAAATTATTTGTAAAATCTAAATGTCAAACGAGCTAAATTAATAAATGAGAAATAATAATTTATAATAAAATAGCAACAATTTAAAGATGCGAGCAGAAATGTAAATATTAAGCAAAAAATAGCACAATCTAATAAAATGATTGTGAATCAGTGGTGGAAATAAGCTGGGATTATTGAATCCTCCTTGGTTGCAAATCAGGATTTGGTTGCTGCAGCAACGCCTACAGAAGAATTCACTCCAGTAACCGAAAATTCATTCTGCACATATTAATATTCCGAATTCAATATGTTTAAGGTTCTTCAAACCAGATTTAACATATTCTTATGCTAATCCAGTTCTCAAAACATCATTTATAGTATCAATTCTCAATGGGTTTACATGGTAACAATATATTCCTATACCATTACTAATTCAAAGATATACTAAAGAGATGATTGAATCATGCATCATTCAAGCTGAATCCAACTAAGATTAACCTTTCCAGAATTAATCCTAATTTGTTTATCCTAAATATTGATGGCCAAGCAATAAAAGGAAATAATAATAAAGCTCACTTGAACGAACTAGAGGAAAGTACCATAAACATTTAAAACAACTTTAATCCATCATTACAACCTAAGATTCGTCATAATCCCAGCTAAGGAAACTTAGCTCATGGTCTGAAATGTAAAAATCAGCAACCTGAAATATTCCATTGATTACAGAAAGTTCAAGAAAAGAAAAAGAAATTAAATACAAAGAAGATTAAAGGAGGTAAAGAAAGTGCTAGCTGGATGATGGTGGTTTTAGCTCCTTGCCACTGCTAGTACTCCTCCTTCTTTGTCCTCTCTTCTCTGTACTATTCCCTCTCTCTCTTTCTTTCCTTTTCCGTATTCTGCTCTTAGCTCAGCCGCCACCCACTCACCTCTTTCTTACAGTACTCTTTTTCTTTTATATTAGGGTAAGTGAGGTACCCTAGCACACGTGTCAGCCAAATAGAGGAGTGAGGACCACTTTGGCTCATTTTCCCTTAGCTGGTACAGAATAATAGCTGTCAGCACCAGCTGTATGAAGTAGATGCCAGCTGAAAAATTGAATCTGCTGCTCAGTATTGCTCCAGCGTGCTGCTGCAGCTAAGTTGCTTCCAGCTTATACTTGAAGTTTAGCTCTTCTTCCAAAATGCTACCAGTTTAATTTCTGTAAAGCTCAAGACCAGATTTCCGCAATTCTACTAAAAATCAAAGGAAATAAGATAGATATTAACTAGATTAGATCTTAATCATCAGCAACACCAGAAACTAAAATAAAGTAATGAAAAGAACCTAAACTATATAACTTATTCTTTTAAAGCAACTAACCTAAGATTAAAAACACACAAGATAACTCTATTTTCATAGAGTTATCACTTTTAAAGCAGAAAAAGGCCAGCTGAAAGTGTCTTTTTTTGTTTTGGTTGTCATGAAGAGTTCTAAGAAAAATGGTCTATATATTTTGAATGGAATCACTGTCAAAGGAAATGCGTGCCATACTGTTAAGTCAAGTTCAGATGCTACTCAACTTTGGCATTAAAGATTGGGGCATTTAAGTGACAGAGGACTTAAAGAGTTGTACAAGCAGAAGGTGTTGTGTGATGATGTTATTGATCAATTAGAATTCTGTGAACATTGTGTTCTGGGTAAACAACACCAGTTGGCATTCAAATCCTCCAAGCACAAATCCAAGGATATTCTACACTATATTCACTCGGACTTATGGGGACCAGCAAGGGTGCAATCTCATGGTGGCTGTAGGTATTTTCTATCTATTATTGATAATTATTCAAGATTTGTTTGGCTTTACTTGCTTAAAACTAAAGATGATGCTTTTATTGAATTTAAACATTGGAAGACTTTAGTTAAAAACCTAACAAATAAGGAATTGAAGGCATTAAGAACAGATAATGGATTAGAATTTTGTAATGACATTTTTGAGACTTATTGTAGTGAGAATGGCATACATAGGCACAAAACTGTTAGGAAAACACCACAACAAAATGGACTTGCCGAAAGAATGAATAGGACATTGCTTGATAAGGTTAGATGTATGCTTGTGTGCTATGGTTTATCAAAATACTTTTGGAGAGAGGCTGTGATGACTGCATGTTATTTAGTCAATAGAACACCCTCTAGTGCAATAGAATTCAAGACACCTATGGAAATGTTTACAGGTAAACCAGCTGATTACAGTAACCTTAGAATTTTTGGTTGTACTACCTTTGCTCATCAAAATGAAGGTAAACTTGAACCTAGGTCCATAAAGTGTGTTTTCTTAGGATACCCCGAGGGAATGAAAGGGTATAGATTGTGGGTTAAGGTTGCACGAGGAGTTAAAGTAATAATTAGTAGGGTTATTATTTTTAATGAAAAAGAAATGTATTCTGCACAAACTAACCCTGCAGGTACTAAGTCTCCAGACGAATCAAACCAACAAGTTGATCCTCCAGCAGATTATTTTGAGTTTGAGGTAGAGCCTTCAACCCAGCAAATTGTACAAGGCACTAACAGTCATGGTTCTGATGAAATAATTGCTGATACTAATGAAGAACAAGTCTCAGATCATGAAGACTGCCCTGATGCACCTGAGGAGACTGATTCTGTTTCTGGTTACCAGTTGACAAGAGATAGGTAGAAAAGAAGCATAAAACCCCCAAGCAGATTTAGATTTACTGATCTCATATCATATGCTTTGGTTATAGCTCTTGAGTATGAAGAAGCTGATCCTATTTCATACAATGAGGCTATTAGTAGCAAAGATGCAGTAAGGTGGATTTCAGCAATGACTGAAGAGTTTGAATCGCTTCAGAAAAATCAGACTTGGGTTTTAGTGAAGAAACCTGTTAAACAAAAGATGGTGAGCTGTAAGTGGATCTTTAAGAAAAAGGAAGGAACTGGAAAAAATGAACCAGTTCAGTACAAGGCTAGACTAGTTGCAAGGGGTTATACACAAAGAGAAGGCGTTGACTATAATAAAGTGTTTTCTCCTACGGTTAAGCATACCTCAATCCAAATTTTGATGGCTCTTGTTGCAAAATTCAACTGGGAATTAGAGCAGTTAGATGTAAAAACTGCATTCCTACATGGTGATTTGGAAGAAACTATATTTATGGCTCAACCTGAAGGGTTTAAAGAACCTAGAAAGGAAGATCATGTTTGTTAGCTTAAAAGGTCTCTTTATGGACTGAAGCAGTCTCTAAGGCAATGGTATAAGAGGTTTGATACCTTTATCCTTCATCAAGATTTTCAAAGAAGTAGTTATGATGGTTGCTTTTACTTCAAGGAGTTTGAAAATGGCATCATGATATTTCTACTCATTTATGTTGATGATATGTTAATTGCATCCAAGAGCAAGGTTGAAATTGAGAAGTTGAAACAAATTCTGTAATCAGAATTTGATATAAAGGATATAGGTGCAGCAGAAAAAATTCTTAGCATGGAAATCATGAGAAGAAGAGAGGAAGGTACAATCCACTTATCTCAGAAGAATTATTTGAAGAAGGTACTCAAATGTTTTTTCAATGGAAGATGCTAAACCCGTTAAAGTACCATTAGTTGGTCATTTCAAGTTTAATAATTTTCAGTGTCCAGAAACTGATGAATAAAAGAATGAGATGGCTCAAGTTCCATATGCAAATGCCATTGGATCAATCATGTATGCCATGGTTTGTACTAGACCTGATATTGCACATTCAGTAAGTATTTTGAGTAGGTACATGGCTAATCTGGGAAGAGATCATTGGAATGGAGTTAAGTGATTACTAAGATACTTAAAAGGATCTCTTGATGTGGGACTAAATTTCAAGGCAACTCAGGATAGTGTCAATATTATTGGTTACGTGGACTCAGACTATGCAGGAGATTTGGATAGAAGGAAGTCTACAACTGGGTATATTTTTACACTTTGTGGAGGTCTTGTAAGTTGGATTTTTACACTTTGTGGAGGTCTTGTAAGTTGGAAGTCTCAGCTGCAACCGATAGTAGCTTTGTCAACCACTAAAGCTAAATACATCGCAACAACTGAAGCTGTTAAGGAAGCAATATGGTTGAAGGGTCTGCTAGGAGAAGTCAAGACGTTGCATGGAAGAACAGTTCTGTTTTCAGACAGCCAGAGTTTAATTCAGCTTTGTAAGAATCCCATTTTTCATGAAAGAACCAAACACATTGATGTTCGGTTTCATTTCATAAGAGATGTCATTGACTCTGGGATGATAAAGTTGGAAAAGGTTATAACAGATGATAATGCAGCAGATATGGCTACAAAGGTTCTGCCATTGGACAAGTTCAAATATTGTTTAGATTTGCTTCATTTGGCTTCTGGTTGAACAAGTTGAGGAAGACTATTGCGTCTCAAGGATTGCTTATTTTTCTTAAGAACCAAGGTGGAGATTTGTTGAAATATGGTTCTTAAATGTAGCAGTTGCACTTCAGAATAGTTAGTTGAGGATTTACCAACTTGAAGAAAACGGTTAAGCCTAAAAGCTGGAGCTGTTACTCCTGAACCAATCACATTATACCAAGTTGTTAAAGTCTTGTTATTGTAAGTATAAATACTCTGTCGTATAGAACAGAGCTAAGTAAGAGAGTTATCAAGATAAAGAGTGAACTGGTTGTAATCGGTATTTGGGAAGTGAGATTCAGAGTTCTTTGATTTCAGATTTTGAGCGAGAAAGAGTGCTGTAACAGTGAGTTTTTGAGAGACTCAATCTCTGAGTGTGTAACTTGATTTCATAATGGATTGCCTTGAGACGTAGGTCGAAGTGGATGTAGGATTAGCTCAGTTTTTTGGGTTAATCTGAACTACTATAATTGGTGGTGTTGATCCGTTGGGTTAATCTGAACTACTATAAGTGGTGGTATTGATCTGTTGCTTGCTCATCTTCATTTTCTTTTGTTTCTGGTCAACTCTTCTTGGTCGATAAAATTCAAGAGCTCAGTTTTAATAGTTGCTTCTACACACAAGATTTTAATGAGGGAGAAAAGAATTGTGGTAGGTCTAGCTGATACAACCATGATGGTATATAAACTCAGGTATGAGAAATTTTAATTTGATGACCTTCCCAAAGCTGCATTTTCCAGTTTTAATAGCAATATTGCCAAAACGACTAAATGATAACATGTTTTGAAGTCTCCAGTCTATCTAAAATAATAATAATAAAAAAATAAATCCAATCATACTTTTTACTGAATTTTTTTCTATTCTTTATCTAGTGACAGGTCTATATGAAAATGGTATTTTATCACTAACTGAAATTGACATTAGTATTGTTTAATCATAATTTTAAAGTGGCCATTACGCGGAATGGAAGTGACCCCATTGGGAGATATACGGAAATGACCCTGTCACAATTTTTTTTTTTTTTTTTTTTTTTACTATGAAGAGAAATGGAAATCAAATCTCTTTGATTATCCCATTAGGTGTCGCCCTACAAGCACAAGAAATTGCATGAAAAAAGATTTTGCAAATGGAAATTATGGACCCAGCTACGTGTTGGCACATACTCTAGCAGCTTCCAGCCTTAAAAGCTTATGTGCCTTTTCCTGTATCTAATGAATAACACCAATTTTCGACGAAGTGGGTTGGCTCAAGTGACAAGAGCATTCACTACCTAAGATCTCGATTCAAGGTTCAGGTCATACTGAAAGTATGCGTGAAAGCCTATTATCCCTAATGGGGTGGGATGGGGATTAGGTAGTAGTAGATATTTTCCTTTAATTTGTAATAAGTGGAGATCATTAATTAAGCCCCACTTTAAAAGAAAAATGAATAAGACCAATTTTCCACTCTAACTTTAAGACAAGAAATATCTCTAATATATTGTATTAAAATTAACAATTTGGATGAAATATCTCTAATAAATATTTTCATTATTTATGTCACGACCCAAATTCCAGGCTAGTAGCAGAAAGGGAATTTCATAAGTGAAAATTCAAAAGTTGTTTTAGAAAAATTTTATAAAAATGATTTTAAAATAGGATTCTACAGTTTTGTGATCACCATTAGACATAGATTGTTAATGAAGTTTATTAAAAACAAACTAAGCATCATTATCAGTAGTCTCACAATTTAGCATAGTAATTATACAGACCGAGTCCATATAACGGGCCCTTTAATTATTTAATACAAACTAAGAAAGTAAATAGTACTATCTTACACACTTACTAACAAGTCAAGAGAAACGTTTCTCCTCACTAATCTGCTCCTAAGTTACCCTGAGCATTACCTGAGAGAGAGAATAGGTGGGGGAGGGTGAGCATAAAATGCCCAATAGGATACCCAATTACCTTTTTGGGAAAAAGTTCATTTATAAATTCGTTGCATGGTTAGTTGTTCCGAAAACAATTTCACAATATACCAAATCAAATAAAGTTGAAATCACCAACTGATATCATATTCAAAACTAATAAAGAGAAATCAGATAAATAATCCATAATGCATATCACAAATCAAACAATCCCATGAGCTCACATAGGGCTAGCAATTCGTGTTATCGTGTCGTGTTCGGGTCGACACGATTACGACACGACACAATAATACCTAACCCGAACACGACACGATTAATAAACGTGTCAAAAATTTAAACCCGAACACGACACGATTAATACACATGTAACACGACATGACACGTGTAACCCGTTTAATAAATGTGTCATGTGTCATATTACGACCCGTTTGACACGATTATTCAAAATTGACACGATTATTCTAATTTAATACGATTATAACTATTTAATTTAATTTTACTCCTATAAATATGCTTAGAATTAATTAAAATCATGTTTAATATATTAAAATATTAATAAATGTGTTGTATTAGTGTCGTGTTGACACGACACGAAAACGACACGTTTAATTAAATGGGTTACACGGGTCATTTTCGGGTTAAGCGGGTTGACCTGAAACCCACCCGTTTATTATACGTGTTACACGTGTCAACCCGAAATTGACACGAAAATTAAATGGGTCACCCAAACCCGTTTATTTCGTGTCGTTTTCGAGTCGTATCGTCGTGTCGTGTAGAAAATTGCCAGCCCTAAGCTCACATCCTCTCTTCACCTGCTCTCTGCCTGATACCTAATCCCAGAAAACCGGAGAGACACCCATGTGTCTAACCACTACAAGAAAATACACCCATAGTATTTATGTCGTCGCTATAGTTTTGGCAGGCAAAATTAGCGCTATATCTCACGCCAAAAATTATACTATACACTCTATAGCGACGATAAATGTCGTCATTATAAGGTTTATTTAATAAATTTAATTTTTTTAAAGGCCAAAAAGATAAAAAATTAAAAATTAATATATTTAATCTTGTCGTCGCTATAAATTTTATTTAATAAATTTTAATTTTTTTAAAATGTAAAAAAAATAAAAATAAAAAATAAAAAATAATTTAATATATTTAACCTATAGCGACGACACTTGTCGCTACTATAGGTTTTGAATAAAATTTTGAGCAGTAACATTTACCACGCTCAATTTCAAATTTTGAATAAAACGATGTCATTCGGGCTATAGCAGCGACTTCACTATCTATAGCGACGATATTTATAGATGCTATATAATAAAAACTCAAATATTTTTTTTCTTTTTCTATCCTCTCATTCATTCACTTACTCTCTCCAAACCCCACTCCCTCTTATCTTTTCTCTCCGATTTTCACTCTCTCTCACTCTCTCTCATTTCTCACTAATATATATTCATATATATATATATATATGCATATCTAGTATTTTTTCTTTTATGTATTTATGTAAATATTTTGTTATAAATACTAATTTTTTATTTCTTTGATTAATTGTTACTCAGGTTTGTGTTTTGTTAGATTTCAAGTTTTTTCTTCATTAGAGAGGTAAGTTTTCCTAAATTCTAATGTAATTTAATTGATTTTTTATATACATAGATTAATTAATATTTTAGATATTTATATGAATATATGGATTTTGTGTTATAATTTTGTGGAGCATTTGTTGATTTGAGGTAATATACTTTTTGTGAAATATAAATTTTGATTTATGAAATTTATTAATAGTTTGATTTTAGAGTATAGAATATGTTTGTTTAAGAGTGTTAGTTTTAATTTTTGACTTTGATTTTGAGGTTTATTTTTTATTTTTGTAGTTTTTTTCCGAATTTGTTTTAATTTTTGTGTGTATAACTTTATTGTTTATTTTTTAAAAATAATGATTTAAGAATTAATTTAGATTAAATAAACTGAATTATAATTTTTTTTTAGATCTGTACGACGACATTTGTCGTGGCTATAGGTATTAATTTATACATATATATTTTTAAAAATATGTCTATAGCGACAATAAAAATCGTCGTTATAGGTCATCTATAGTGGCGACAAAATATGTCGTCGCTATAGGGGGTCTATACCAACCGATATATAGCGACGACTATATTACGACGACTTTGTCGCCGTTATAGACCTATCCGTCGTCGCTATAGAACCTTTTTCTTGTAGTGAACCCTTCTGAACCGGAGGGGTAACTGAATACTTACGCCTACTGAACGAGGGTAATTAGAAAAACTCCGCGTGAGTTTACGGTCTGTCACCGAGGGCAGGAACAATGACCGCCCACTAAATACCGTGATGCCTAAGATGGATCTCATACATGATCCTATGGTATGTGCAATACGATGAGCAATATAAAATATGCTCTAATTTTTAAATAAATCTATATTGTACTTTAAAAATCCAATAGTATAGTTCCTATGGTTCAATCAAATCTCAAGTATAAAACTTGTACAAAATCATACGCAAAATATATAGAGCAGTCCATAATATTTCACAAGTTCACGGTTCACTAAAATAATTATTCAAACAATATTTAATAAAATCACGAAATTTCACTTCTCACAATAAATTTCAATTTTAATGAAAAATAATAGAAAACAAGGCAATTGAATCCCCTACCTCAAAATATAGTTATACCGATCTAACGGCACTAGAAAAGTTCTCAATTGGTCACCTGGTAACTCAAACGGTCGTTTTTGGATCCCGACACGTTCATTTGAAAAAGTAAATTTTCAAACGGAGCCTCAGATTGATAAACAGAGGTCATCACTGAATTCAGAGTACCCAAAAATACTGGGTTAGATATATAGATTGTCAAGAATGAGTCCCGGTGCAGGACTGGTCTGTGGCACGCAAAATGGTGTAATTTTGTGCCACGATATTCTAATTTTTGTTCCACAACAAAATATAGTGGTATTTTATATCAAAATTCATGTCCCGACCTCACTGAGTCTAAATTCGAAGCCAGTTGTCAATTTCGAGGTCTTCTCGAGCATCAAATGGGCTCAGAAATCCAAAATTATAAAAATAGCACATTTTGGAAATATTTAGAAACATGCCACTTTTTCAATTCGATAACTAATGCAATTTCGGATACCATTTCAACACTTCAAAATCATGATTATCCTTATGTCAAACTCCTTTTTCACGTGGTGTAATTTTCTCGTGATAAATAATTCAATTCTGAAATAATTATAAAAATACCACAAAATTTAATAATAAAATAATACTACAGTAACCAACTTCTCACTGGAGTTGGGTTAGTGGTCGTGGGTGGTCGAGAAATGACGGTGATGACGAGACGAGTCCAACGGTACCAGAGTTGAGTCAAACGAAGGTTCATGGAGGAGCTAGGCCGAAAAATCGAGAAGGTGGCGTCGGCTTCGAGGTCATCGGTCTCCGGCGAGCGGGGGTGTTTCGCTGCGAGAGTGGCTGGCGCTGGTTTGTCGGCAGCTGGGGAGGAGTGCGGTGCATCGCGTTTGGCTGGCAGAGCTAGGGTGGCATGGCGGCGAGCTCCGGTCGTCTTTCTCTCTCTCTTTTTCTCTATCTTTTCGAGCCCCTTCATGAAAAAAAAGGAAAACTTGGAGCCCTTATATGCAATTAACTATAACTGTAGCACCAAATTTTAAAATCCAGATATTTTGTTTATTAAATTCCAAAAATTCAAAATTGCAAGTTTGCCACTCCTTTGAAATTTACCCAAATGCCCCCCTCTAGAAACAGATTCTAACAATTCGATTTTCCACCATGCATTTGGATATTTTAAGACAAGAAATATCCACCCGTACGTCGACAATATATCCGTCACTGCTAACGCTTCATCCTCCAAGCTATCAAAGCTCGTGAAATTGGTATCGTCCAACTCCAGTTACCAAATTGTGTTCAATAAAATGCTATGGTTAACACTTTGACCCAAAAACGAAATTGTTTTCATGGCAAGAGATGAAAAAAAATATCTGAAGTTACTTTCTAAATCTAACCATGGGTAGGGTTTGTCCCTGAAGCTTTCTCATGTAGGTGGTATAAAAGTGAACAAGAAATTTGATAAATTTCAAAATAGGAAAAGTGTTAAGAATTAATGAACGACAATCGACAAAAGAATGAAAAAAATAAGAACACACAGATTTAAGTAGAAAACCCTAATCGAAAAAAACCACTAACAGAGGAGAAAATTTCACTCTGTCGAAAATAAGGTACAGAAGGTAGAGTTTTACACAGCCAAGCCTAAATATATAGAATCCCAAAAAATCCTAAAATACATATGTGTACAGACAATAATTGCACGGAAAAGAAAAACGGCCCAATAAAACAGGCTCGATCCCTTCGCTTCCATCACAGATCTCAAAATTTCTCCCAATTATAAAAATGCTACATATGTCGCACCGTGAAGTTTTCGGACTGAGAAAAATAGAATTCGGGTCACGAACTCTAACAAAAAGGATACAGCAACAACACTCGAAATATAAAGGAATAAAAGATTAGCATTTCTTCCAAGTACATAAAAGCAATCAGAAATTAAATTATGGGCATCACGTAATGTGTCTCTCATGCAATGTATTATTTCATTATTTCAGAGGAAGATCAGATAAAATCGTAGTCACAGACAATTTCAAAAGCCCTCTTCCAATTAATATTTTATGTTAAGCAAGTTAAATGATATATATTATATACCTGAGTTACAGGAATGTTCATCCTTGAAGAGCTCCTCAGCTTAAGAATATCCTGAATAACTATGTTTGGTTGGGCATCGAAATTTTTTTTCAAATTTTCTGAGAATGTTACAAAACTGTGTTTGGTTGCACATGGGGTGAGAATCTAGAAGCAAAACAAGGTTAAAAGATTGTGATTTTATTATGAAGTTTGCAAATTTAAATGTAAGGCAATGTGATCTTATTTGGGTGGATTTTGTATTACCTCAAATGATAGCAAATTCAACTCTTTAGATTTCATATTCTCATGGGTAAAAAAATACAAAATTCATAATAAACATAAGAATCTGAAAGATTCCCATTTCCATGCCGAGGAATTTTCCGAACCAAACAGCCCCTTGCTACTACTTATTAAAGGAAATGATCATTTTTTTTTTCTTTTTTCCGTTTCCAACAAAAATGTAATCTCATGTTTGAACTGGAAAATAAAATTGGCAAATGAAAATATATGAAACTATTTTAGCGTATTTGATACAATTAACAAAAAATATATATATATATATATGATCATAAATTTTGATAGTGTCAATTTCTGTTCCGAAAGAAAAAACTTCCGCAACCGTTGAAAGCGATAACACCATTCAAAATCTTATTACTACTTGCAGTACGTTCTATGTTACAATTACATTGGCCATAAAAGATGTTTGAGCAAGTTAGTTTCGCATCATGTACTTAAATTTGATGTAGCAATCCAAGATGTTGTACCACAAGTATTCCTGGAAAAACCAAAAGTAAGCACGTCTCCAGAATCCGCAGACCAGCAAAGGAGCAATGACACCAAGAAAGCCCACACCAAATCCCATGCCTATCCCCAGTCGAAACCAGTACTCTTCTTCTTCTTCGTCTGATGCTCTTTCAGCACCATCATGTTCAGTACCAGGAACTCCTGCTTCAGGTGGGGTGCAGCTTATGGGGAGTGGTGGTCCACAGAGTTGGTTGCCAATAAAGCTTGAAGCTTCCAAGCTTTGTAGTTGAGTGCTTGTTGGAATTTCTCCTGTCAAGTTGTTGTACGACAAGTTCAAGTAACTCAGAAATGTTAAACTTGACATACCTGGAGGAACGTTACCGGACAGTTGGTTCATTGAGAGATCAAGAGCTTCCAACCCCGTCATATTGCCAATCTTATCTGGAATTCTTCCACTCAAATAGTTTCCTGACAAATTCAGAGACTGTAATGCTCGGAGGCTCGTAAGTTCTTTCGGGATTTCTCCAGATAAGTTGTTGCTTGAAAGGTCCATGCTAGTTACGAGATAGAGGATGGTGTCGTACTGGGTTTCCCGCCCTTTTATCACCAGAATTGCATTATCTTTGGATTCTTCGAGTACGGTACCAAGGTAACCGTAAGTCCCAAATTGCAGAGATGTACTGATCATGGCAGTGAAATTTTTGAAACACTTGGGTATGGTTCCACATAGATTGTTATGACCAACATCCAATACTTGAAGACTAGAAAGTGCACAGAGCTCAATTGGAACACGACCTGTCAAGTTGTTTGAACGGAGGACGAGAATGCTCAGATTTGGAAGACTTCTGATCCATGTTGGTATAGTCCCGACGAACCTATTTAGACCAAGGTTGAGAACAACTAAAGATGAACAATTCTGAAGAGGCTTAGCTATTTCTCCGTCGAGGCTATTATTGCGAAGGTGCAATGACATTAAGTCTCGTAAAGATCCTATAGAGCTCGGAATTTCCCCGGTCAGATTATTGTTATCCAAGTCTATGACTCTCAATAATGGCCAATACATCCAACAGTCAGGAATCTTTCCTGATAATAAATTATGTTCAAGATTAAGGGTGTTCAAGTTTCTTGGATTGAGCTTTGGATCACATAAGAGATTAGAAATGTTTCCGGACAAGGAGTTGTTTGAAAGATCTAGTGCATAAACACTAGCCGGGATACGAGGTAATGGACCCTTCAACTTGTTGGAACTCAGGTATATGAAAGAGAAAGTATCAACAACATGATGAAAACCAGGTATTTCTCCATGGATTTGGTTTTTAGAGAGATCGATTTCTCCATTTGGAGCAGATAAATTCCATAACCAAGAGGGAATTACATCTGATATTCCAGTGTTGGACAGGCCCAAAATGGTGATATTCTTTTGTGATTTAAGCCACATAGGAAACTGGGGACCCAAGCTCCAATATCTTAACTCTATTGCACCGACCCGAAAAGGAGGAATCCAGTGTGGACTTACTTTCAGAGTCAATTGATTTCCAGAAGCAAATAGTGTCTTCAACTTTGTGAGGTTGGCAAAATGAACTTCCCACACGTCACCTTCTAATTGGTTTGAAGAAATGTCAAGGAGTTCTAAATTAGAGAGAGACCCAAGACTTTTTGGAAGGGATCCACTTAACTGATTATTAGAAATGTCAAGGGATTCTAGATTTGTGAGAGAACCCAGACTTTCTAGAAGAGATCCATTCAAATTGTTATAACCCATGTTTAATGACTTCAAGGATAATAGGTTTGCAAATATCGAGATTGGAATGGGGCCATAAATTTTATTATCTCGAAGAGAGAGATCAACTAGATTCTTGAACTCTCCAATTTCATCAGGGATCAAACCAGTAAAGCCATTCCTAGTTTTCCAAGATCCTCCCAAAGTCAACGACTTAAGCTTATTGGAAAGGCATCCTGACAAGCTTTCAAAAGCTTTGGAGACTTTACCGTTGAAATTGTTGCTTCCCAAATCAATTGCCTCCAAATTGCAAAGATTTCCCATAGATGGTGGTATTTCTCCTGATAGATCATTAAATGACAAGTCTAAACTGACAATAGAAGTCAAATTTGCTATGGCGCTCGAGATAACACCATGCAATTCATTGTAAGAAAGGTGGAGGTGTTCAAGACTGTGAAAACTATAAAGACAGCTGGGAATGGCAGAACTAATATAATTGACAGACAAATCAAGATATTTAAGAAGGCTCATATTGTTTAGGAAAGCACAGAGAATTGGACCTCCAAATTCAAGATAGTTATTACTTAGGTCAAGTCTCTCAAGGGATGTAAAATTAACGTGAGATGGAAATTGAATATGACTGAGATCACAAGAGGACAAGCTTAATTCAAGTAAGGAAGGGTGTGTGTTTATTGCCAACAACCAATGATCAGATGCTTCACTAAGGTTAACATGATTCATGTCTAGATATTCTAGTGAAGAAAGTCCAGAGATCCAATGAAGGTTCTTAACATATAAACTATTCCACTGGTATTCATCAGAATAAAATTCATATCCAAGTCCAAGCCCAAGCCCAAGATGGTGCAAACTAGAAAGATTTCCAAGTTGGTGGGGAACCATTCCAGTGAATCCTCCATGTGTGAGGTTAAGATATCTTAAACTCACAAGAGAACCCAAAAAACTGGGAATATTAATCCCCCCAAAATCGTTGGAGCTCAAGTCTAAGTGAGTCAGATGTGTGAGATTAAGTAAGGAGGGATTGATCTTGCCTGATAATGATCCTTTGTTGAGGCGGAGCTCAGAGACATGGCCGGTTATGCTGTTGCAGACGATTCCAGCCCATTTGCAGCAGTCTTCTTCTTCAGATTCATCCCAAGACACCAGTTTGTTCGAGTGATCTACAAGATCTCGCTTGAAACTCAAAAGGGCTTGCTTCTCTGTTTCAATACAGAGTGCGTTAGAGTCTCCAATTCGAAAGCAAACAGTGATAGTTGCTTCTGCTACAAACACTAACAAAATGAATGTAACATGACTAATGGATATTGCAGCCATGATGAGGTTTATGTAAAATGATAACTGGAGGATAGTCTATTTATACGTATTGGCGATAGTAGAAAAAAGAGAGAGTGGACTTCTCTGGTCCCATTTTAAATCCTCCACTTTATTCGCCATTACAAAAACATCCATCAATTCACATCATATTTCCTTTTTAATTGCCACCTACCAAATTAATTAGTATATAGTTTCATTAGTACTGCACAATAACTTTCAAATCAATACTAAGTAATACTAATGATGTTACGACAGAATCCATTTAGTATATAGTCACATTAATACTCCACAACACCTTAATAATAATTATTATTATTAGTATAGGACAGCATAATCAGTAGTCGGATACTCATTCAAAACCCCTTGTCTTGCTTTAAAATTTCAACCACACCTTCTAGTTCTTTTCATCATGTTCACTTTGGCAACTTGTTAAAACAAATGCTTACTCCATAGTGGAAAAGATAACTCCATTACATAGACTCAAAAAGTCGACCACATACTAGTGAGTAGTGACTACTATTGACCGCTGCATACCATGGGAAACGAAATTCAGAAAGTCCAAGTATTCCACCATAGTTGAGACTTTTTTGGTGGTGCATTATTTCTCACTTGTCTCCATCAAATTTTCGTTGAAGAAACTCGAACTTCATATGCACCTTCTTAATTAATTTTTTTTGATATTTTTCTCTTCCTTTATCTTTCACCAATGCCACTTACAAAATTAGAGCAACGAAGACTAAGGACACTCATCTTGAAACTATATACCAATAATTGTCGTGTGCCAATGAGAAAAAATGTGATCACTAGATAAAACTGTAAAATGTAACTTGAAACAGAATATTTTATATAGCATTTACTAAGTTTAATTAGATAATTTCAGGGATGAAAAAAATTAACTAAAAACTCAGGTAAAGAAAAAACATTATACAAATAAGACCATTGTGAATCAAAGGAAGTACAAAACAAACTCAATTCTCCTTATGAATCTACTGCGTTAAAGTAAGGCATTTATTATATTGTTTTTTTTCCCTCCTCCTTTCTTTGGTTACCTGGGGAATTTAATTCACTCATCCGTTTATTGTTTCCGCTTGTAACAATATATCTGGCAAATGAAATTGGCACATGAAAGCTACGTAAAATTATTTTGACATAACGCAAATGATTCTATTCCTGAACATAAATGATTATGTAAGACACGCGATTATACTTGCGTCTTATAGAGTACATAGAAGCAAGCAGGCTTCTACTACCATCCATAATACGAACATGAAGTCTCATGTTATTACAACAATAGTTGAAAGCGATAAATGCAGTCCAATATATGTTATTATTACATGCAGTTATTGTTGGAACTAAAATGATTTTCGCAGCGGAATATTGGCCCAGGAACATTCAAAAATTTTCTCAAAACAATTGACTATATGAATGTATAGTATTAATTCATAGTAAATAGGAACATACATAGAGAATCTAATAGCTTTTGTAGCCTATCAGCGGATCATAGCTTTTCTATCTTCTAAACCAGGATCTTCTAATTCAATCCTCAAGCACAACTGGTGAACGTATGGGCGTTGCGTACAATTTCTTAAAACTCACACTTTAGGCACTTGCAATTTTCTCAACACATGAGATTGCAAGAATTTTGTTCTATAGAAAATAGGAAGACTCTCTTCTTTTTCTCTCTAGTTTATGGAGGCTCTGTAGAAAATAATACGTAGTGTATCTCTGTATTTTCTGCTAGAGTTACTTTATGTGTGTGTATATATATATATATTAAACTATTTAATAAATTAATTAATATATATATATATACATATATGTGTTTACAAAATTTTAAAAGAAAGTCGTAACCTTACATTTAAAAAAAAAATGTAAACATCCCTTTTTTTTTATAAATAAAACGTGATTATATATATATATATCTAAATCAATTAATCTAATTAATTAATATATATATATATATCTCTATATAAACTAGCAGATAACTATTTCACTTTCAGTCAGTTTTTTAATTTCTATTTATCTAATTATCTCATAATTAGATATTATTAAATTTAAAATTTAAACAAATTGGAAGATTTATCCCTCCATAAATTTAAATTAATTAATTCAAAATTAATTAATTAATTAATAATAATTATTAATTACATATAGATAAACTATTTATCTAGACAAAGTGTACAGTAATAGAAATAATGTATTATCTAGTATAGTGTTTGTAAGAGGTGGAATTGGGGACCTATGGACCTTTAATTCAAGCTCCAATAAATTATGACAATTAATTAAACTCTTTAATTAATTTGTTTAATTTATTAATTCTAGTATTACTCCACTAAAAATCCAGAAAAATTACAGAATTAATTTACTCAGAAAATAACGAGATGTCCATCGATTTAATCATTACATATAATTCAATCTTCCATACATAATTCATAATTGGAGCTAGGTCATGTTCCGTTTACCTCTCAAATTACATCTTTATCTTTGTGTATCATTAATTCTCTAATAAACATTTAATTTATAAATCTATTATAAATTGAGTACTCAAACTGTTCAAGTCCTGAATCAATACACAAGGGAATCATCTTTCTAGCTTCCTAATGAAAGGAATGGATTCCATATTTATAAACTACATTCCCAGCTACTCATCTCATCATGCTCCCAATGTACAAGTATTTCGATCTATTTACGAAACAAACTAACAAGTATGTCAAAAAACATAATGTTATAAATAGAAGTCTATAACTACTCAGGATTAAGATTGATTTACATATGATCATCTAATGACATTATTTAGACTCACAATAATTAACGGAATTTATGTGAGATTCAAATTATGTCTGGTCCAGTCCTATATAATCGAATTATATAAAGTACCTCTATTGTGATGTCAACACATTAATAGTCCGGATAAGACTTTTATATTCTCAATGTTAATGGACCTTACTGATAATATTTAATTAAAGATCCCATATTTTAATTAATTATTACGAATTATATTTAGTTTATTATCCATAAATTTAATCCTCATGTATATAACACTTATATACTAAATTTATGGCCACATAAATAAACTAGATATTTTCTGATATTTAGAGACATACCAATTATGCACAAATTCAAATGGAAAAATGTCATTTTATTAATTCAGCAAATAGCCAAAATATACATACTTTTACGGCATAAACCCTAACAATCTCCCACTTGTCCTAAAGCAGGTGAGACATGTCTCTCAATCCTAAACCCTCTAAGTGACTCTCAAAGGTCTTCACTGGAAGTATTTTTGTAAAAGGATCAGCAATGTTGTTTTTAGATGCCATCTTCATAACGGCCATGTCTCCTCGATGTATTATCTCTCTAATCAGATGATACTTCCTCTCTATATGCTTTCTTCTCTTGTGACTTATTGGTTCTTTTGAATTCGCCACCGCTCCACTGTTATCGCAGTATAAAGTCAATGGCTTATCCATATTTCGAACAACTTCTAAATCAGTAAAGAACTTTTTGAGCCAAACTGCTTCTTTAGCTGCTTCACAAGCTGCTATGTATTCTGCTTCCATAGTAGAATCTACAGTGCTGGATTGTTTAACACTTCTCCAAACGATGGCTCCACCACCAAAAGTGAACACTGACCCAGACGTAGACTTTCGAGTATCTTTGTCTGATTGAAAATCAGAATCAGTGTAACTAGTAGGAATCAAGACCTAACTTGAATAAACCAGCATATAATTTCTCGTTCTCCTAAGATACTTGAGAATATGCTTTACCGCTATCCAATAATCTAATCCTGGATTTGAATGAAAATGATTAACTATCTCTACTACATAGTATATATCAGGCCTAGTACACAACATGGCATACATAAGGCTGCCAACTGCAGATGTATAAGGAATCCGTCTTATATCCTCTTCCTCTTGAGGTATCTTAGGACATTGTTCTTTGGAAA